>VWZV01008120.1:239140-250491 GCA_013397155.1 Irena cyanogastra | reverse complement strand
AAAAAAACCAAAAAAACATAAATAGGGGATGGAAGAAAAAGGACTGGCAGCAAAGCCCCCCTTTTCTTCCCCAGGGGAGGAGCAGAGGAGCAGGCAGTAGGTTACCGGAAGGAGCAGAGATTAAGTCTACCTTTACCATGCTCAAAATTAAGAAGCATCCTAGTGTCTGCGCTGCTGAACAGCAAGGAGGCTTTCAAAACGCCGCTTTGCTAGGTAAAAATTACTCCGGGCACCTCTCCCGCAATTCCTCCCCCTCTGCGCACCCCGAAGCCTGGCGAGGAGCACGAAATCTGCCTGGTCCTGCCGGGCACCTCCGCGGAGCAGGCCTGCAGGTTTTCCTGTAATTCCGGGATTCCCTGTTGTAAGCTCTTAAACAGAATATTGAAAACATTTTCCTTATGGTGCCTGTTCTTGCCTTGTAGCGCTGGTACTAAACAAATAAGAAAAGTGTGTTAAAGGGAGGCTACGGTTACAGCATCTTGGCCTAATATTCCCACATATAATTAAAACCATAGCCACAATAATACATAAATAAATAACAGCAAACAGAAGGGACTGTTCCCGTTCCTGTCGAAAACAACTGTTTTGGCTCTGTCACTGTATTATTTTATTGGAGCAGTCTACGCTGTTCCCTCCTAATTTTATTTTAATTTCTTTTAGTGGGAGAGACAGCAGGAAAAGAAATTATGCATTTGTATTTTTTTTTTCTTTTAAGTCCATGTTTAGTTTTAATTTTCCTGTATTTTAAAATAAACACATTGGCTGCAGAGTGTTTGATCTTTGGAAGAAGGAAGCCTATATTGTAAAGGAATGTGCAGCAGTTTGGTATGAAAATGGGGTTGTGACTCACAGCTGCAGGCAGAAAAAAAAGGTGTTGTGGTGTCAGCCAGAGGTGTTCAGTCTAATAACTCAAGCTGTAAACTGTATCCTCTAAAATTACTTATGTAGTAAATCACTCAGGGGTTAAAAAATAGACTGGAAAGTGTAAGGGAGGGGGAAAAACCTTTTAGAAGTTCCCTTCATGAAAATTATTTGTAATGATGGGAATTAAGAGTTTAATATCGCCCTCATTTTCTTAAATGTGAGGCTGATATAGTTAATTGCCACTATATAGCCGATGGTGCTTAGTCTCGGTCGTTCTCGAAGCAGCAGAAACTTGAAATGCATGTTTGGGGATAGCTGTTTCATTGACTGCTTTACCCAGTTTACAGCTAATTTTGACCATCTCGAAGGGAAAAAAAATTAAAGGGACACTCAGGGCAGTGAATAATCTTAAAAATTTTTATCGCAGCGAAAACGCTCGGAAAAGAGCCTCTTCCTGCACAGCTGAGGGGAAAGCGCCTCTGACATGCCTCTCTCCTCGAGACACGGCGCATTTCCATCTCTTTGCCTCCCGTAGGTGTACTAGTCTGGTAACTGTTGGGAAACTGGGGAGGCTTTGAAAGAAGAGCTCCCTTCCAGCGTAAGTGCTGCGTTCGCAGCAGTCCAGTCCAGGAGAGCAGGGGGGAAAATAATTAACCCTCAACTCCGGTGTCATCTGCAGCGTTTTCCTGCAAAGGAATGGAGCGAGTAATGAAGCAGGAATCCGAAAGGAGCGTCCGAAGTCGAGATGTTGCCTTTCAGAGGAGCTTTCCCCGTTTCCAGGAGCGGTTTCCTTTGCTGGAAAGATGTTGGCCGTGACTTTCGGGTGGTTGCACCTCGGCTGATAGGGAAAATAATTTGCTAGGAAGATTTCCATCAAGAGACACATTGAGAGATGGGGGAGAAAAATTAAAATAAGCAGAATAAGATAAAATAAGGCAAAAGAAAATTTAGAAAAAAAAAAGACTGGAGGAAATGCCCTACGGACGTCAGCAAATGTTTACGGTGGAAATAAGAAGTCAACAACAATTAAAATCTGAAAGCCACGTTCATTAGTATTCAGCACAGACGATCTATCTTTTATGTTTATCTTTCTCCGCGGATCAATATTGTAGCAGCATGTGCCAGGAACAAGCAGAAATCTGGCCACTGCATGTGGCTGACCTTTCCCTCTCTCCCTACAGGTCAGATCGTCTTCATCAAAACAGGTCAGATCGTCTTCATAACTATCATCACCTAATGCGGCCACAGCCACGGCTCTCATTAAAACCCGTATTTAATCTAGGCGCTGTGACTAAGAATCAAAGGAGAAGGGGTGTTTGCCCACACAGAGGAATTAGCAGTCTAGGAAGAAGGGGAAAAAAAAGTTGGAATGAAAATTGCTCTTTTTTNTTTTTTTTTTTTTTTTTTTTTTTTTTTTTTTTTTTTTCCGCCGCTAACTGCTGTACACCGAGATCCAGCCCGAACCCGCGCACACCCGCACAGCCCCCGTCCCCTGCCGGGGCTCCGCGGCCAGGAACGCAGGCCAGGCGGCGAGTCGGGCCAAGCCCCGTCCCTGCTGCCCCCGGGGCGCTCCGGCCGCGGCCACCCACGGACCTGCGGCGGCCGGCGCGCTGTGCGGAGCCCCCCAGCATCCGCGCCCGGCGGACCCCCGCGGACAGGTGTCCGGGACATCCTGTCCCGCGGCGACCAACCCTGACCGCCGCGGGATGGGTCACGCCGGGTGCCCCCCGCGGACCCCACGGCCGCCCCCAGCCCCCTGCGAGGTGCGATGCCGCGCGTGTAAAACACCCGCTCAATCACTTACTGGCGCTTGAATTACTCCCCACCCCCCTCCCCTGCTTTAGTTGCCGATTCTTTTCTTTTAAACACCAGAAGAGCGTCCTTCCCCCTGCGGAACGCAGCAGCTGATCCCGCGCGTGGGGCTCTGGCGCGGCGAGGGGGCCGCTGGAGGAGTCCTCGCTCCACTCCGGCTCCCGCCGCTCGTGCCTGCCAGTTCCCCCGCGCTCCTCATTGAAAAGCGCTTGGCACCACGGGCGAGGGACGCGGGGGAACCTGCTCGTGTTTCCTGCGCTGCGAGGAAGTGGGATCCGCGGCCCGTTTGATGCCGCGCTTCCTCTTCTCGGGACAGCAGTTAGGCAGCCACTTTGAAGTGTTTATTAAAGACATGAAACCTCTAGGCAAGGTCTTCCCTCACTCGGTCGTCTAGCCCTTCTCCTTCTTCTCTTTCTTTTCATCTTTTCTCTCTCCCAAAAGTATAAAAAGAAACCGTCCAGAAAATAAATTTTAAAAAGAAAAAAGAAGAAAGAAAGAAAGAAAGAAAGAAAGAAAGAAAGAAAGAAAGAAAGAAAGAAAGAAAGAAAGAAAGATGAGGAAACCCCAAGCACTGGGGAAGACTTGCACTTTGGGACAGAGGGGGGCACCGTGCCCTGCAGGGTGGGACAATAGTTCTTGCTTGCTCTGCTGCTACTATGCAGCTCCATCCCTGGTCGTCTGGCTCGGGGGAAAGAGGGAAAAAACAAAAACAATAGGGGAAAAAAATCCAAAACCTAAGAGGAATTTTTAAAAAAGGGAGGGGGGGGGGGGGGGGGGGGAAAGAGGAAGAAAAAAAAAAGGACCCACGAAAATAAAAAGCATCATTAAAAAAAAAAACAACCAAAAAAAAAAACCAAAAAACAAAAAAAAACCCAACCCTCACAACCATGCGTGAAGATGACAAATAGAAAAATACACGTACCTCGCTGTGGCCGGGAGCACGTCTAGCGTGCACTTGTGGCTGGGGAGAGGTTTGGGGGAGCCTGCTACGTCTTTATAGCGGGCAGGAAACGTGTACGAGTTTCTGAAAACAAAGGGGAAACTTAAGAGACTGATGCGGGTTTGGGGAGGTCTGGCCGGAGCCAAACGGAGCGGCTGCAGTCCGGACTGCTGCCCCCCGGGCACCGGCGGCGGGGGGCTGGCCGTGCAGGGGCAGCCCTTTGCCCGCTGCGGAGCCCCGTCGGCACGGGCAGCGCCAGCGGCACCGCCAGCCTCAGCAGCCGATCCACGCTCGGGCTCGGGCGGGCGCTCCTGCATTTTATTCTATTTTGGTCTGGGCTGTTGACATGTCTGTTTGTTGGAAGGTCGATTTACCTTTGGGTTTGAGTTCGGTTTTTTTCTGCCACCACGGGCTGTAACCCAAAGCCACTAAAGCAGCCAAGCCAGGTGAAGCAGAGCGGGGGCAGGTGAAGGAAGAGCCCTGAAGTGCCCTCCAATTGTAGATGCGGGGGCAAAGCACAGCCTCTTTTATGGACGGACCCTCAAATTTTTTGGCTTGAGAAGAGAGAGTAATTCCCAGGGAAATCAATTCGTCTATTCAGGGGATCCGCAGGAAGAGTCAGGAGAGAATTTATTAATAATAACGATTAAAATTAAACCCACCCCTCCATGCTTCTTTTCCTGGTGTAAAGGAAGAACCACACTACTGCAGGACAGCCGCCCAAATGGGGCTGCCACAGCTGGGCACGGGATGCCGACAGCGGGGCAGCGCCGTGCCTCCTGCTGCTCACCGACGGCGGGGGCTGTGGGGCCGAAACGACCCGGGAGCCGTCGGGGCAGAGCCGTCGGGAAGTGCGGGCCACCGACCGGGGCACCCCCTCGCCGTGGCTGGGCATGAGGGGATTGTGGAATGCCAGGGCAGGCTCGCGACTGCTGCGGAAGCCTCAGGCCTCCCTCCAGATTGGTTCCCAAGCTGTCTGCAGGGCCAGGGCAGGGAGATTTGGCAAGCGCAGGTTCACTGTTTAGGAGACAAAGCTGCGGAGAGGGAGGAGTTTGAGGTTGAGGGTGTCGAGGTGGACAAAGGAGAGGGGCGAAGAGGACGACTTCGGGGCTAGTGGGCCACCCTCGCACAAGGCTGTGCGAGGGATCTTGGCTGCTCTACCCCCTAAAAAAGCCCCAACCCCTGAAGCTGATGACTTACCGCTCTCCTTTATGCATGGCAGGGCCGAGCCAGGGTCAGGGCACGAGGGAGGCGGGTGGAGAGGGGCTGCGGGCTGGATGCACCAAGGCGAGGGTCAAGTTCAAGGCCAGCCTGGGTAGGACAGGGAAGGAGGGGGAGCTTTTACTCGCTGCCACAGCCGCCACGGCCGCATCTCTGGGCCTGCCGGAGGAGAGGCATCCCTGCCGGAGGGACTGGGGATGTCCCTGCTGCCACACGACCTGTGCTTTGGCCAGAGGGAGGCCACTTACTCCCCTCAAGGATCATCCCTGGGCTCCCCCGAAGACAGAACGGCTCCGAGGGAAGGGAGAAGGGGAGCCCAGCTCCCGAGCGCTTCTCTCCGGTCGGAGCTGAGCTCTCCGGGGCGGGGGACGGCGGAGCGGGAATGGTGGCCCTTGGGCAGGGTTTCTCCTGCGCTCCAGGGCCCGGGAGGGGATTTGAGCAGACGGTGGGTGGCAGGGACTGGCTCTGAAGCGGGAACCCCGCATGGTTTTTCAGC
Organism: Irena cyanogastra; assembly: GCA_013397155.1. Classification (NCBI taxonomy): domain Eukaryota; kingdom Metazoa; phylum Chordata; class Aves; order Passeriformes; family Irenidae; genus Irena; species Irena cyanogastra. The sequence goes on along the minus strand of VWZV01008120.1, from coordinate 245,158 downwards.
TGTGGGGAGGCCGGCAGGACAAGGAGGGATCCTCTCAGCCGCATTTCCCACGGATGTCTCCAAGGGGCAGGCGGCATATGCCAATGATTTTAATAAATATTTTTTACGTAATATTATTACCGAACATAAATTAGGTTTTAATAGCCGTTTGATTACCCGGGGAGCTGCCGTGTGCGCGGGGATGGCCGCTTTGGGAGGAGCACGTCCGCCGAGGAAGCTCCGGATCCGCTTCACATCTAAACTTCCTTGTCAGCGGCGGGACGGGGAGGAGGGGGTGTCTTTGCCTCCCTCCTCCCCTTCCCCTGGGTGTAGGTAACCCTCATCTCACCCCAGAAGTGAGCAGGGCCCCGTGTACCCTCATCTCCTCGCCTAACTCCCTCACACCGGCTGGAGACAGCTCTATTGATATTTGAACACACGGGACAAAGCCCGAAAAACCCAAGACGACGACTGGCCCGGGGGGGCCGTGAGCGATGGGCTCGGCCGGGTGTGAGGAGCAGAGGGCTTTCCCGGGCTGCACAAGCTGCCGCCGAAGGCAGCGCAGCCACCGCAGGGCGCTCGGAGCCCGGCTCACAGCACTGCCTCTTCGCAGGGCGTATTTCGGCGGCTTGGCAAGGCCGAACTTTTTCCACGATTTCCCTGCCGCTGTCACACTCGCCTTGTCTGTCTGTGCCCAGAGAGCTGCTGTCCGGCTGCCCTCCACGGGCGGCTCCGCCGGCCGGGCCCCGACGTCGCAGGTGGAGCCAAACGCCGGGCCAGCATCCCGGGAAAGTCATCGCCCGGCTGGTCTCAGTCCCTCCCTGAACACATCTGAAAACCCAAACCACTCTCTGGGCTAAAATAAAAACAAAACAAACCAAAAATAAAATAAAATACAGGGGAAAAAAAAGAGAGAGAGAGAGAGAGAGAAAGAGAGAAAAAAACTCCAAGGGGAAATATGAACTCTCAGTCATCGCAACTTTCTTCTCTCCCGGGCTGCATGGAGGCTGCCAAAAAGATGACAGCACAGGAGGCAAGGACAGTCTACGGCTCAAAGCAGCCGAGCTCAGAGCCCCTCCAGCTCCGTCCCGAAACGCCCCCCTTTCTCAGCCTGTGGGGAGATGCTCTCCCCAGCCAGACACGCACCGGGGAGAGAGAGGTTTGCCCGAGGAAAGCAGGAGCCGGAGGAAGATGTGCCGTGTAAATATCTTACTAAAGGAGATCTTGCCTTGAAAGTCATTTGGAGAATATGCATACCCTCCCTCACCCTTTTCTTTCAGCTCAGAAGCTTCACAAAGTTTTAGAGGGCTTTTGTGCTTTTGTGGCTTTTTTTTTCTTTTTTTTTTTCTTTTTTTTCCTTCTGGACGGGAGAGCCCAGCTGGAATGAATCCTCCTCTTCCAGTAACCAGCGGAAGTTTTAAAAGCATTTGTTTTTCAGTTGCCGCTCAGCTCATCACATACCTTATAGCAGGTTTTAGAGAGCCTTTGGCATAAAAAGGAAACAGCTCATGCAGTTTCAACACGTTTTATTATATTTCTGTATGCATTACTCTCAAAACATATCACAAGAAATGATGAAACCACTTAAACCTTCAAATAAAAAATCTGAAACAGTTTATGCTCACAATTGTACATATTTATAGTTAAGAAACATTCTTTATAAATACTGTTTCCTCTGTAGCAAGTTAATACCATAATTTAATTACAAATGGATAAATATGGTAACAGGTATTTACAGGAGGAAGGGCGTTATTACGGAAAAGCTAACGGCACGACGTTTATTTTTCCTCACAATCTTCCGAACAGGAACTAACAAATTGAACTTGCAAAAGCACTAAAACATCACATGTAAACCCAGCTAACAGAAAAATACATTCACAAGCGTTGTTGTTCGTGTGTGTGTCTGTGAGTGACAGAATGGAGACTTTGGCACGGTATTTCTTCCCCAGTCTATAGTTGAAATGCAGTTTACAATCAAGTTGCTTCTTAAAAAGGAACACAATATTCAAGATATCACAATTACAAAAGAAACAATTTTTTTTTTCTTCCACGTTACTTTTTTTTTTAAAGGGATGAACTAAAAAGGGAGAAGAGAGGGAAGTGGGGAGGGAGAGCAGGAGAAAAGAAAACAAGTCCAACACTTTCTCGGGGAGGGAGAAAGAGGGGGGAAAAAAAGAAAGACAAAAAAAAAAAAAAAGAAGAAGAAAGGGACCAATCCGCGGTTTACAAACGGGACGGACTTCTATACACCGAGAATCCAGGAAAACCTCGTTCCCCACCTCGCCGGAGGAAGGAGAGGGCCGCTATGTACACAGTTCGTGGGATGGGAGGGCGCTGGCTGCTCCGGGCGGGGAGGCGCGGGGACCAGAGGAGTCTGAGTCTCTGATCTTTTGTCTGAAGACTCTGGAGGGAGAGTTTCTTTCCGCCGGCTTGGGAAGATTTTAGCTGGGTGATGTGTTGGTGGAGCATGGGGTTATTTTTTTCCCCTCTCTCTCTCCCCTTTCCGTTCCTCCGTTAATTTACTCATTCTCTTATGTTTTTTCAGCACGTAGTTTTTGGAAATTTTTTTGCTGGTTCAAAATGTTTTCAAAAATAAAAAATCCAACCAAAAAAAGAAAAAAAAAGGAAAAAAAGACGCGAAGGCGGGAGGGTATGGGGAGATGAAGGTCCCCTGTCCCCATCCTGCTCGGCCGTCATTTCGCTGCCGGCGGGTGCGGCGGCGTCTCCCGGCGCGTCTCCGGCGGGCTCGCTCGGTCCCTCCTGCCCGCCGCCACCGCCACCGCCGCCGCCGGGGCGGGGAGGGCGCGACGGGGCCGTGCAGAGCAGTCCGGCGGGGCCCTACACGTACCACTCGTTGAAGTTGGAGGAAAGGCCGCTGTGGCCGCCGCCGCCGCCGCCGCCNGCGCCCGCCGCCCGCCGCCCCGTCGGGGCGCCCGGCGCGGGGCGGCCGCCCTCCCGCCTCCCGCCGTCGGCTGCGGGGCCGGGTACCTTCATGTGTTTCCGCAGGGAGCTGGGGTGGGTGTAGGACTTGTCGCACATCTTGCACAGGTAGGGCTTATCCGAGGTGTGGACGTGCATGTGCTTCTTGCGGTCGCTGCTGTTGGCGAAGCGCCGGTCGCAGCCTTCGAACTCGCACTGGAAGGGCTTCTCCCCTGCAAGAGAGCGGCGCAGCAGCGGGGTGAGCGCGGCCACCCCCGCGCAAACCCCGCACAGCCCCGCGCCTAGTTTCCCCGCCCTCGCCCTCCTCTCCCAGTCGCTTCGTCCAGCAGTTTGCCAAAGTAAGGGGCCGGGCGGCTGTGTCCCGGTACCCGCAGCGCCGGAGGGCCGCATCGCTCACGCGTTGCCCTGAAGCGAGGCAACCCCCGTCCCCCACCTGGTTTTCCTACCAAAACTCCGGGGATATCCCCGTCCCGGCATCTGATTTTATTTCGACCGGTGCCGACACACATAGCCAGCCCCGAAAGGGATTGAAGAAGAAAAACGATTAAAAAAAAAAAAAAAAAAAAAAAAAAAAAAAAAGAAGCAAGCATCACGGAGCCGTTTCGCCTCGGTACCAAATCCGCTATCCTGTTAAACTGGAAACCATTACCGACAGATTTAAGGCCGGGTGTATTGTTTCGTGTATGGATATTCGAGATAAACGCACATCCGCTGGGAAAACTAAACGTCTGTAAAATACTTCATCTAATTTTCATAGGGATTCCTCTCGCCCGGCTGCCAGGACTCCAAGTGCCGGGGAGTACTTTGGAGGTGAGAACTCCACATTCCCCCGCCTTTGGAGGGGGAAGCATTTAACATTAGATTCCATTAGCACCTAAATTGTTTCTTAAAGACATCCGCTCAGACACAATGACTTCAGTGACGGTATCTCATGCAAATACATTTCTCAAATTTTAAACCTTGTTAAAGCTCGTCTCGCACCTCGCAACGGGCTTAGCACTTGAGAAAACAATAGGCCTCGAGATTTTTAGCCTTTCTCCGGGTAAATATTTGGAGTGGAAGTCGCTAAAATATTTGGCCGTCTTTTATGAAATAGTCTGGCACGATTTGAGCCGGCAGGAGTAGTAAATGAATAATAGATGAGGCGGGAGGATGCGTTTATTTTTGTTACCCTTCGGCTCAGGCGATTTTCCATCAGGAAAGCCTGAGCTCCCTCGACCCTCTTCCACCTGATTTGGGTGGAAGTTTCCGAACGTCAAATCCTCTGTTCCTTATTACATAATTTAATAAACTGTTGCAAAAACACCTTAAATCACATCGAGTGAGACTTTAAAAACGTTTTTTTTTAAATGAGGAAATTTTATTGCCTTGCTCGCACCATTTAAATTTAATGGAAAACATTCCCAGAAAGGGACTTTTTGCCACTTCTAAAGGGATTTAGGACTAATGATTGATTTTGCGCGTATTTATATTTCTCTCGGTATCCATAAATAAAAGCCATGCTCACAAGCGCTGAAGTTGTATGCAAATACGTTGCACAGAGCAAATGACTAAGGCGTTTCAGATGGATGGATGGATGGATGTCTTCCCGTATTTTAACAAGCCGGCAAAGTTTGGTTCGCGTTGTATCCCGCATTTCTACGGAAAGACTCAGCTGAACCTCAGCACGAATCTACAGTTCTCACTCACAGATTAAAACAAATCGGTAAAATATCCTTTCGAAATCTGGAATGGAGGGGAGTGTATGGTGCTGGGGAAGAAACCAAAACAAACGCAGCCATGTGATGGAGAGGGTTAAAAAAATAAACTAGAAGCTTATTTTATCACTCTTCTAATCTAACATCACTCTGTTTGAGTATCTATCAGTTCACATATATATATATACACACACACACATATATAGGCACGGGCAGAGGGAGGAAATCTGGCGAAAGAAACCCGAATTACCTGTGTGCGTCCTTTTGTGAATTTTGAGATTTTCTGATCTGGCGAAAACTTTTCCGCAGCCAGGGAAGGGGCAGGGGAAGGGTTTCTCTCCCGTGTGCACTCGGATATGATTGACCAGTTTGTATTTCGCTTTGAAGGGTTTGCCTTCGCGGGGACACTCCTCCCAGTAGCAGACATGGTTGCTCTGCTCGGGTCCCCCAACGTGCTCCACCGAGACATGGGTGACCAACTCGTGCATGGTGCTGAAAGTTTTATTGCAACTTTTTTTGGGGTTGTTCAGCTGTTCGGGATCGATCCACTTGCAGATGAGCTCTTGCTTGATGCACTGCTGCCGCATGTAGCGGAAAAAGGCACCTGGGTGGTGGTGGTGGTGGGCTGCCATGTTCATGCCCATATTCATATTCATGGGGCCGTACTGGTTGTGCAGCTGAGCCGCCGAGTAAGGGTCAGTCCTGGGGCTGGATACCTGGCGGTACTGATCCGACCGGGCGAATACCTCCCCCGGCAAGCCCAGTCGCATCTGCCCGTTGAGAACATTTTGTGAGGCGTGAGGGCCGTGCTGGTCGTGGATGCCCGGGAAGAGGAGGTGGCTCTGAGCGTCCGTGTGCGGGTGGTGCAGGCTGCCGGCCGCAGGGCCGAAGATGCCGTGCTGTCCGCCGGCCGGCGAAGAGTCCCCGAAGCCCCGGCTGCGAAACAAGAAGTCCCGGGTAGAGTTGAAGGGCGCCCCGGAGTAGGAGCCGACATGAGCGGCGTGGGGGCCCAGGGCGGCGGCAGGGTAACCGGGCGCCTGCGAGGTGAACGCGGAGCTCTGCCCGGGAGAGAGGTCGTGGGCGCCGGCGTTGAGCTTGAAGGCGCCCATGTGCGCCGCCGCCGAGTCCACGAAGCTGTTCTGCGCCGCCAGGCTCAGCTCCCGGTCCTGCATCTCCGCCGCGGCCGAGTGGTGGTGCCGGGCGAAGGTGCCCACTCCGAGGGCCGGGAACTGCGGGCCGGCGTCCAGCAGCATGGTCCGCGCCGCTCCGGGGACGCAGCCGCTGCCGCCGCTGCCGCCTCCCCGCTACAGCCTCCGCCTCCGGGCTGCCGCCGCCCGCCCGCCCGGGCGCGGAGCCGCCGCCGCTCCGCTCCGCTTCCCCCCGGCAGCGCCGCGTCCCCCCG
>VWZV01008120.1:0-203451 GCA_013397155.1 Irena cyanogastra | reverse complement strand
TTTTTTTTTTTTTTTTGTGATAGTGTGTAAATTTTAATCCAATGTAACTATTTGTTCTCATAGCCTTCCCTGGCCAGCAGGAAGTAATGGGACCTCTGAACGGCTCTTGAGAGGCAAGGGAAATAAATAAAAGACAAGGAAATTGAAAAAATAACAAAGAACAGACCATTCAGAGCAGGTTTCCATTAGGCTCAGGAGGCAAATGACAACAGGCATGGAAAGCTGTAGATGAGACAAAATGTCTCATAAAGTTTTTGTCACTCTCTGATGTCACTGGCTAGAAATAAATATGCCTTTTTGTCTTTCTTCTGAGTCCTAAGCTGATTTAAGGTGGAAATCAGGAGAAATGTAAAAGGTTGAATGTTTGCAGAGTGCATATTATAGCTGGGACTTCTTCCACTGCGTTTTCCAGTACGTATGTACATGTGTACTACATGTACACATCCATAACGTCAGCCATGTCTCTGCGTTGATAACTGGTATGGCAGAGCTGCATTGCCTTCCTCCAAGAAGTATTTGTTCATCCTTGTCCCAGACCACAGGTGATGGGTACACGTTTCCCCCCATCTTGGATTCAGAAGTTACCTTTAAGATCTCTTTCACAAACTCATTTCTTTCAAACATGCCCATCATAGGGCCAGGGTTTGAAGGTGAAATCAGAGAGTCCAGGTGAATGTTATTCCCCTCCTTCCCTGCTTTTTATTTATTTATATTTTTTTAAATGCTTGCAACATTCTTTTTCAGGTTTGGAAATTAAAGTTATTTTCCTGCCAATGTTTTCTGGTTCCATGTGGCAAACATTTCTCTTTACAGTGGAGCAGAAGCCAACATGGCTGCCTTGTGCATGCACTGGTTTTGTGTATCCTGTCAACTCTTCCCAGACAAAGTGAACAGTCCTGAGATCCGTTCTGCCTTCTCCTAGCCCACGGGTGCGTCAATCCTCAGTTTTAGCACACCACGCATAAACCTGAGGCAAAGTACTGGCTACTTTCTTTTCTTTTAAATACAGTTTTGAGGTCATTGCTTGTTTTATCAGAACGAGGAAACCTTTTCCAACTTTCCCCCATACCTTTCCAAGCTTTGCTATACCAAAAAAAGTGTAGCAGAAAGAACAGACTGCCACAGGATTCGGTCTGAGTGACTACTCATCTTAATTGCTCAGGTCCCAGATAAATGCATCGTTTTTCCTAATTGCTCATTATGTGAACTTTTTGTGAGGACTCTGGCCCTTACAAAACGCGGGTGAGTGTTGGTGCGGGGTCTGAGACAGTGCAATAAGCTGGGGCAGCTTGCTGTCCTTTACAGATGGAGGAGGTCAGTGGGCTGTGGAAGTGCACTGGAAGTGTCTGTGCATACCTTCACCCTTTTCATCTGGAACCCAGCACACACCCTCGGAGACAGGATTCCTGGCTTGCTGGCCATTATTCAGTGGTTATGCTTAAGTAACAAAAGCACAAAGTATAAGGGAAAAGAGCTTCAAGACAAGGCAGAAGTTTTTTGTCAGTGCATTTTAAATATTTCTGTCCATTGTTCTTGCTACATTTGTATTCTTTCTTGATAGTACATTCATAAAATCAACAACTATAGTAGTTGTACGTGTTTGTTAATATATAGGGCTATGCACCACTTCTGGATAAAATCCATGGTTGTGGATGAGTACTACCTCAAAACATGTGTGTGATCCTTTGCCATGGAGAAGTCCCAGTCCATGGGAACTTGGGTAATGAACTGGAGATTAATTCATGTTTTCTGTCATGTGTCTGGTTGTGTCTGTTAAGGGGCTTAATTATGGAGTCAGTAGCTCTAGGTCCCAAGGACGTATGTTAGGCTGGTTCTCTCTCCTTTTAACTTTGTTTTCATATTTTGCATTCTGGACAACAACGATTACAATAGTGTCCATGTACTCTTCCTTTTTCACACAGTATGAACATTGCAGCCTCTGCGGAAGAGTTTTTAGCTGTTTGCTAAGTAAGAGCAGATGTAAAATGAAACAAGATTTCAGCTCATAGCACAGACTAAGTGACAGGTTTCAAAACCTGTATTTTGGGGTATGTTTTAAGTTTTCCTTTAGCTTTTATGGTATCATTGTTAACTGTGTTGTCAACAGATCTACTTCTGCTCTACCTCTGCCCTTTTGATGCATGTACTGATGACTGTTTAGCTATTGCCAGAGCGTGTCTCTCATATTGTGAATAAATTGCAGCTTGAAGTTGCCACATTTTGCTCCCATTGAGCAATCACTGTTTTATTCATCATGGTGTTGCTATGGTTCTGCCATGATAGACTTTGAGTGTGATTCTGTTGCTCTCAGCAAGTACATGAAAAAAATATGGTCTCTTGTCCTCTGATCTGCCATCTATAAATCAAAGAATATGATTTGACACATAACTAGTCAGATAATTGCCAAAGACTTATGCCAGTTGGGACAAGCCCAAAATGATTTTGGAAAATAGCTGACAAACTCATGGTCACTCAGGGCAGAACGTGCCCTTGCAATGACATTCAAATAAACTCAGAAATGCCTCCAAAATGACTGTTTCTTCATGTCTGCCCTCTTCATTTGGGGCTACTATTTATTTCTATCACTGGATTAGAGCAGTGGTCCTGACAGTTGAAGAGATTTGTTCCATGGCCAGCTGGAGTCTCAGATCTGTGGCACCAAAGGTTTCCATATGCTGGCAGGGCAGGTACAGAGGGGAATTTGGAGAGCGGCACCGTTGGGTGTAGCATGCAGACGAAGGCTGGTACTGGTGGTGATTATATGAGAGCTTTTCTTTTCACAACAAATTTCAGGGAAAGGATGAGGCAATATAGGGAATGAAAGAAAGGGCAAAGGCCAGGCTGCAAGGAGGTCTCTTCTAGATCTCTAGCAAAGAGTGTAGGCCATGCACCCTGGCAGCTAGCTGGAGTCGAGGAGCTCAGAGATGTCCACCAAGAGGCAAGGCACAGAAATGAATGCAAGCCATCCGACACTGACCTTGAGCTCTGATTGAAGCCAGGTAATTTCTGCAGCTCTTAGCCAAACCAGACTCTCCTTGGACCAGCAAGGCTTTGGTCTCTGTATGGACTGCAGATCCTGGGCTCTGGCATGCCCTGTGGTGGCAGGTTTCTGCAAAAAACTGATGTTGCAAAGCCATTGCTCAGGGCTTCACCAGAAGAGAGTGAGCACAGGGGGAAGGGATGTTTCCAAATGAGAAATATGTATTTTTTTTAATGAGTGATATATTGGCTTCAGGCAAATTGCAGACAGTTTTACTGAAAAGGTTTCTTTATGGGATTGTGGTTTAGCTTGGGGTAGCTTAGAGAAGTCTGTAAACCCCAGGAGCTCAAGGAGTTTGACAGGTTTGACAGGCCTTCCTGCTACTTATGAACAGGAGGCTGGAGCAAGTGTTCTTGAAATCACCTCCCTGTTTTCCATCATAGCATGCTGGCAAGCCAGAGGAAGAGAGAAACTGTTTTCTCTGTGCATTTCGTTTTCTTATATAAAGACAATCATAAAAATATTTAAAACTTTGGGGTTTTTTGGCTCCTCTCAGTGCAAAATTCCTGTCCACATTTCTAGGCTTTGGATTAGACCCTTCCACAGAGCCTTGAGCACCTTAAAATCATTACAACAAGAATCATTAGTGACACACCAAAAACTAGTATACATCACCTCTAAAGAACGTGCCAGCTCTAAAGAGCCACTCTCTCACCTGGACCCCATTACCACTGGTGCCTTTTTGTGTTCATTTAACTCTGCCACACGCCACACTCTGCCTTGTCCCAAAGTGAGGAAATAATGGAAATTATGAAAATCATAAAAATGGCGAGTCAAAGTAATTGAAATAATGAAAATGAAAATGACTGTAGGGCTGTATGTGTGTCATGTACAAAGAGAGTAAGGGCTGCAGGTCCTGGTGCTGACAGGGAGAAGAGCCCTCTTTACTCTCCCTGGGTCAGCCTATGCCTTCACACCACCCCTGAACTTACTCAGTAAAGGGAGTGAGTGCTTCTAATTAACAGCACATACTTGCCAGGTTTGCAAAGCAAAGGGCTTGGATTTCTGCTGTAACAGCAGTGGCTGCTGCTTCAATACTTAAGCCGTCACTGGTCAGAGAGCTGTTGCAGTGTTTGAGCTGGGGGTCACTGCCCCGCAAAGGGAAAGCCTGGAAAGAATCAGTAATTAATGAAAAATGTACACATAAGGAGGTATTTCCTATTTCTTTGAATGATAGTAATTTAATTTAAGAAGAAATCCAGTGACAACTTCCTAGGAAATAAATGCCTTTTTGTAAATCTCTGTGGTGAAAATGTGCTTAGCTGAAAATCAACAGAATTCTTCTTGCTCTATTTTCTAAACATGTCTCAGTTCCTAACCCTGCCCTAAGCCTAGGAAACTGAAATGAGCTCTGATAACATGAACAGAATGCTTAGGGCAGAACAAACCGAAGAGATTAAGTTAAATTTTCCAGCTGAAGAAAGCTTCTAAGCTTTATCAAACATACAAGCTGGAGAAAACTCTGAAGGCGGCATGTGAGCCTGCTAGTATCTTCAATGAAATCTTCCAGCCACAAGGAGCTCCTCAGACCTGGAAAAGTCTCCTACCTCCTGAGGAGAAGGAGCAGCTTAGCTCCAGAGACCAGCCTGTAATTCTATAGCCTTATCCCTGGCAGCAGCTCACCAGCCCACCTTATCCAGCTGGCCCAGCTGGGAGGCTCATGGGCAAGCCCCTTTATTCAGCTCAAAAAGTAGAAATTATAATCCCATAGGCAAAGCACCAGAGAAGGCTAGCTGGACTGAAGAAAGAAAAGCAGGCCCTTCAGTGTAAATCTCCTAGCTCTATTCTACTCTCCTCTTTTTATTTTTCTTTTTTTTAAAATATTTTTAAAAATTATTCTTATTGAGGTATTTTAATGCAAACTATGTATTTCAGCCTCTTAATTCTTGTACAAAACCAGTTCCTGCTTTTCTGTGCTCACTGTGGTGGACTATGTCCTACCATTCTCAAATACTTTCATGGAACAAATATCTCATCCCCCTCGAAATCTTGGGATTTCTTTCACATCATCTAGACACTTGCCTGTTTTCTTCTATTATGGCAAGGACTGCAAGCCCCAAACTACTTTGCTAGAGCTGTGCAAACACAGTAAGAGGTGACCTGTATGCCAGAATGCATCATCTAAATAGACAAGACAAAGGAAATACTAATGTTCCAGCTGTGTAAAGAGGAAATGATGTATACTGAAATTTCAGAGAAATTTCCACATACGGAATGTATACTAGCAGAAAAAACTCAGTTTGGTTCAGCTTAGTGCTTTATCACCTTGTTGTTCTCTCTCTGAGTAGCTTTTCTCTCTGGAATTAAATGTTACCTCCCAGGTTTGCTCTTCACAAGTTCAAATTAGCTGGGGGCAGGGGGGTTGAGGCTGGGGGAGTTATCACCACAGATCACAGGTTTCTCCTGGTGGATATGGACCTGGTGATGCTCTGAGCTGCAGCTAGCTGCATAATCACCTACATCACATCCTACAAATGAAAACCAGAGCATCCTTCACATACCTCCGTCATTAAACAGTTGGTTACAACCATATGAAACCCTTCAGGAGCGGTGGGAATTTTCCTATGGCTCCCAGTCTGGGATGTGGGGTGCACATCCCCCTGTAGTCCTTCCTCAAGAAGCATCCCTGCGCTGGCGACTGCCCTTTGCTTGAGTGAGGGATGTCCAACATAGCTTTTCAATTTCAGCTCAGCTCCCACTCCACAACTCATTTTTATTTTACTGGGATACCGGTGAAGCTGTAGCTCAGTAACTGATGTTAAGAGAAACTTTTAACACCTCAACAGCAAATGGAGGAGAATGTTTCCCATTAGTGGCTGAGGAAGTAGTGCTCCTGTAACTTCAGCCTTGAAAGCTAATGAAGCTCAGATTGTGGCCGTGGCCTTTGATGTAGAGATGCCTGAGGTCAGTGTAGCTTTCAGAGGTGCCGGTGCTATGCTGTGTCACTGCATTCGTCTGGGCGGGGGCCCAATAACTCTAATCCTGTAATCATGTTTCTGTAAGCAACAGTATTTATGGTGCAGATAGTGGGGGATAGCTGCAGTGGTAATTAAATCAGGGATACACTGCAGAGGAAAAGCTAATCCAACTCTGTAATATTTCCAGTAGAGGAAGTTGCCGCCAACTACGTCAGTAAACAAATAGCAAAATACTGGAATCGGTGTAGGGAGAGGGTGTGGGGATTAAAATGCCATATCTGGCCATCTAATCCATCTCCCTGCCAGGACCCTCATTCTGCCAGGGGAATGATGTTAACATGCTGGCAAAAATCAGGCAATTCAAAGCTGTGCCTTGACACTGCATCTTCAGCTCCCACTAATACATGGGGAGGGAGGTTAAAGCACCCACTGATGAGTTTGGCACAGCTAGCTTTGGATTTAATTCCTTCTCTTCGTCTGTTTTGCCACCTCAGGCCACATACTATGTATTTAATGTCTTCTAATGTAGGCTGTTGTCTCCCAAGTGCACGTGAATGGTTGGAAAAACACAACTATGTATTCCACTCTAGTGGGGGGAAAAGCATGTATTTGAGTAAATATGGTTTATCTAAGAGAAGAGGAGAGCCTCCAAAAAGCTGTTCTGCTTTACTAATGAGTAAGTGTATAGACATTTCTGTTATTTTATTTTGCACAACTCCGTTATAGATAAATACCTTCCTATGTACTTTTTGTTAAATCTGGTTAAACAGAGATGTTTTATACCCTCACTGTTTTAAAGACGAGAAAGAACGGGAGTACTTGGTATGCCTCTTTTTGATGTAGTTATCTCTAATTTTGGTGGGGATTCTGCGTGCGAAATTGGTCATGAAGAATCCACTCTATATATCAAAGAATAAAGAGAAGGGATAGTTTAAAGAAAATCTCATGTCAGACTGCACATTTCAGTTGCATTGCTCACAAATGCACACATGCACATACACAAATAGACTAATATATAGTATGTATGCATATATGTCTAGGAATACACATTCACAAACATATTTCCTTTAGCTCAGTGCCTGAAAGTTCCTTTGTGGGCATCCTGATTCTTGATATATTATTTGTAAACAGAGGGCCAGGGGACTGGAGTATTTCCTTGACTTCAATGGATGATGAGGCTTCAAGCTGTGCCCTCAGATTGGGACCTCCAAGTATCCTGCTGCTACCTAACAGCTTGCTGAAAAATGACATAATTTGTGACATCAGCAATATGCTGCTTTAATAGGGGTTTATAAAGCGGTTTCCACCCTTGTGTGTTAGGACAAAAACGTCTATGGCTACTAAATCTGAGGTGGCCCCCTTCTGTACTCCTCACACACCTTGCATCCTTTGTGCTTTTCCTGCATATGTGGCTATAGAGTCCCAGTATGGGAAGAGTGATAAGCACCCATTCAGCAACATCTGTGTGAGAGCTCCCGCCCCACCAGCGCCAGGGAAGATGTCACTTTTTGGAAGAACAGTGGCTGCCAGCGGGAGGCTCAGCAATGCAGATTTTAATGTGGAGATTTAATTTCAAATACAATTCACAGTTTGTATGCGGTTGAAAAATGTTCATTACCACCTGGACGTTCAGGACATTTTTCAGATGAAATAAATTTCAGTTTGGACAATTGCTGATTTTAAAGCATTTTCACAGCTCTGTAAACAATATGCTTTATATAATTCTAATGGCAACAGTGATGAACACACCAATTTTAAAATCACCCAAAATAATGCCAAAAAAATAACTGACAACTTTGGATAACAGGACATTAGTCTGAAATTGATTCAAATATGAGGGTTGTAATGACTTTTGCAAATGTTCCATTCTACAATACAATAAAAAAGCATTATTTGCCTCTGGGGTAAATTTGTTTTAAAATAAGATGCAAACTAAGAAACCTCGAGTTTTAAAGAACGTAAACATTGTCAGAACCAGACCAGCAGTAGGAATGTGCTTTAACTTGCAAGAGTTGGTGCTCTGGAGTCACTGCTGTGTCACTGATGTGTGAAAAGAAGTCAGTACCTGACAGAAAACCTACCCTGAAGTCACAACTGCCCGGTCACACCTTCAGCATCTACTCAGATTTCTGGGTGGGGGGAGGCTTGACACACTGGTGGAAGAGGGTCCTTCACACATGACTCCTTATAAATGACATGGGAAGGTACCTCAGGAGACAGATATCTCTGCAAGTGAATGGGTAGTGCATCAGGCAGGGTACCTGCTGCTTCAGAAGACCACAATCTGGGTTTTCCAGCACACCACCACTTTGCCCTGAGGCAAAGGTGCTCTGAGTTAAGAACAACACAGAATAAATTGGAGGGGCCTGTGCAAAAATACAGAGACTTCTTTTTCTCTCTAAGTAGTAGTTTGTAGGTCTTTCAGAAAGAAAAAAGAAAGAAAGAAAGAATGAAAGAAAGAAAGAAAGAGAAAGAAAGAAAGAAAAAAGAAAGAAAAAGAAAGAGAAAAAATATTTCAAAGGGAGAAGCTGTTCATTAGTGTAGCTATCTAGACAACAAGCTAAGATGCAAGAACAGCTTGAAAAATTATAGGGGTAAGAAAGTAAATTTCCTATTCCTCCCTTGTTCATTTTTTAATATTCCTCTTTATCCTCTTGTTTTTGTTCCATCCCTGTACATTTTATAGCATCAAAGATTTGCTATAGTATAAAAAATTCCTAGAAGAGACCGCAGGTAGACACCTAGTCTACACCCTCATGAATGCCCTGTGGCAAATGCTTACCTTACCTGCCTTTTCTAGAGAAACTTCATCCCTTTAGCAACTCATCTCATTGTGCAACTGGTCTTCTCTTAGATTCTTTCTTGTTTTACAAATAGTGAAGATGCTCATGGATGCCAAGAGCAAGGGATGACTCCACTGCAGGGTGTGAGGGAATAGGCATGCATCTGTCCTCTCCACCCTCATTCCTCAGCCATTTCTCAGACACTCTCTACCAGTAATTCCCTCACCTCTTTGGCCACATCTCTGCTAACATCTGCTTTGCTAGTTGTTTTACATGCCCATCTACTTTTACTTGGAGTTGGTTCTTTGTTCAGGCTGCTACCTGGATGCACCAGAGGAGAAGTGGCATAAGGGCTTCCACAGACAGCTCTGGACAAAAATCACCTCAGATGAGCTTTTGCCGTGGGAAAAGATGGTTTGCCAGATATTCTAGGACTGAATGGGAGGCAAGCATGGAAGGGGATCTGTAAAGGCAGAACTCAGTGGTTTCTGCCAGCTTCTCTTCAAATGCCATCAGGAACCTCGGTGATGCAAAGAGGAGCACATTGAACTCACAATGCAGTTGGGCTTCAATCCTGCACTTACTTCTGTGGTAACGGACATGAAATATGGTGCAGAAGCAAAAAATTTCTGCTTTTGCCCATAACACTGAGTTATAACTAACCTTAGCTCTCTGCTGATGTCTGCCCTGGTTTTATGCATGTTGACTGTATCCTGAGGGAAAGCCATGGCTTCTATTTTCATACTTGGTTCTCACATGAAATAATGAGGGGAGAGGAGGAGGGGGGAAGATGCAGCTGCAAAAACAGTCAGTGAAACATAAAAATCCCTATTGTTTTGTCGTAGCTCTCAGTGCCCTTCAACTTCTGGGCACAGACAAGACCTCCCCCTGCTCAGGTTCAATACACAGGGGAGCCTTGAGGCTCAGAACTCCCTTCCTACTTTTGCCTAAGCCTTGCTTAGGCGATTGTAGTCAATTGTGCTTTTGTTCACAGAAAAAAAAATTAGCCCAATGCATGCTAATTTATAGCCAGGGAAGCAATTAAAAAAAAAAAGTTTATTATCCTTTCCCCCCTGCCTCTCAAATGGAGTGTTACAGCAGCAGGGTTTTTTGGTAAACTTGACACAAACTGATGTCAGTGATGGGGGAGCAAGGCCAGGAACCAAGCACAGGTCTTTATATCTTCCCTCCATGTGAAATGGGACAGCCTTCCAATTTTCTCTGTCTGCCTACACTCGTGCATGCTTTAGGAAAACCTAGGCACAAAGACACACACATTTCCTTAGGCTTTGTCAGAAAACGCATTCTGTACACATTGCCCTCACATACCCACTTTAAAAAATGCTTGTTAAACATTAAATAAAGAATTGCCTAATATAGCCACAATGTAAAGACATATTACCTTTTATTGCTGAACTTACCATGTGCCTTTTTCTGTAAATTATGGCATATTCTTAACACCCAACAAAATGTTTGACACCAACTAGTCCATACGGTGAAGTAAGTTAACCCAGCTTGCCTCTGGATTTTGCAACTCTTTGCAAAACCTTATAACTGCACCAACAGAGGCTTTGCCATAAGCACAGGACTGGCCTTTACTTTCAGGAGGAACTGTTTTTTTCAAAACTGATTGTAAAGAAGGCAACAATGTCTCTCCCTTCTACGTATTTTAAGTGGTCTCTGAGTGGAGCCATGATGTGGAGTTGAAGGTGCCTGAATGCTTTCAAATGAGCAGGTGGCTTCCACAGGTGCCCCAGAAGTCACACAGGGCAGGCAGGAATGGGCAGCCTCTGCAGGGTGAGCTCCTCTTGAGGCATCTCATGGGCGCAGACCACGGCTTTTCCCTGCACTCCCACCAAGTACCAGAGACCTGGGGGACCTTCTTCCAGTAGTTTACAGTAAAACACAAACTTTTCGCTGGTGACCCAAGTGCTGATGATTGAAGAGGGTGGAAGTGATTTTTTCCCCTGGCCTGGCACAAGCCAGGGGAAAAAGTACTCGTAATAACTCACCCAGTAATATTACTCACTCAGTAGTACTACTACTCAGTACTCAGTAGTATTACTCACCCAGTAATACCAATGGTGTAACCAGACAGCTCTTTCACATCCACTGCCACTGGTTTCCCTCTCACTTTGCAAGTATTTAATTCTGTATTATACAAGCAGAGGCCTCTTGGTTACAAATCTGGAGGCAGGGCTGTCAGTGATTGTCAGATTTGCAGATACATGCACTATGGACTGTACCTAAGCTACATTTTTAGGAAGAGCAGGACATGGAGAGTTAACATAAAGCACTTCCAGTGGCATCCCATAGAGTAATAGACAAGCACAAGCACTACTTAATGTGTTAGGGACTATTGCAAAAGCAGGCCAGGAAGGAAGTCAGGTATCTGGAAGCCTAGACTATGTCTTCCCAGTAGCATGAACATCTGCCATAAATTCTAGGTTATTGCAGGCATGTGTCACACAGAGACAAGGCTTTTACCTTCAGCAAGCTTCAATTCAGAAAATTCTTAACTGGTGTTTGTGCTTGATAGCACAGCTTCAATAACATTAGCAGCACTAGAAGAAGTAGGAATAAAATTCTAAACGTAAGATCCAAAGCTACACGGCGTCACACTTTAAATTACAGAGGCCCAAGAAGGTAGCATAGACATTTATTACTCCTCATTCTCGTCAGGATGATCAGTTTCAAATGATGCCAGCAGGCAGTGGGCACCTACAACAGCTTTAGAAACAGGGCCTCCTGCACTTCTGAAGACATCATTCTGAGCATCACTTTATGGTACTGGCTTTGATATCACATATTGGGAGCTTCAGAATTAATTGGGGAAGCAGTAACCCCAAACACAGTGAGGCTATCAGATCTCTCCCCTGCTTGCAGTGTAGGCACATGCAGGACATTCCCACTGTGCATCCCATTCCCTGCACCTCAGTGTGAGCAGGAAAGCCTCATTCTAGTCCCACTGAGGGACACCCAGTGCTGGGAGGCAAAGGGAGGTTTGAAGAGCACCATGAGGACAAGACCAAGTGGGGATGGTGAGAGGGAGGGAAGGTGTGATGGAAATGGAGAGCACGAATTTCTCCATTGGTGCCATGCCGGAGTATGTGTGTGTGTGTACCACTCTGCAGCTGGCCTTTCCATGGCCACCCTAGTCCTGACTGAAGGGATGCTGTGGGCCTGAGGGTGGCTGGAGGAGACCGTTTCTGTGGCACAGTAATGAATGTGATTAAATCACCCCTTCCTCCTGCCTTCCTTCCCCTTCCCTTTCTCCTCCCGGACTAGGGCTCCTGGCAGCAGCCCAGGAGGTCATGGGACAGTCCCGATCCCTGCGGGGCCAGGGGCTGCCATCCATCCATCCATCCATCCATCCATCCATCCATCCATCCATCCATCCATCCATCCCTCCCTCCCTCCATCCCTCCCTCCATCCATCCACTCGCGGCTGCAGCCCGGCGGTCCCGCAGCAGTGCGGAGTGCTCCGGGCACCGCTTCTCAGCTCCGGGTGGGGAGGACAGCCCTCCCGCCTGCGGGGCACCCTGTGCAAGTGTCGGCACCCCAAAGCCACCCGCAGTGCTCCCCCCGCCCCGCCGGGCTCTGCTCCCCGGGGCTCCCCTCCGCGGAGTGCGCGGCTCCCCAGCCGCAGCAACGGGGAAAAGTAGAAGATCATGGACTTGCTCGCACGAGCTTTTCTTCCCTTCTTCCCACTCTTTAATCTTTATAACAGTTGTTATAAACTAGCCCTACCTCGGGGCTTTGCCATGCTCTGAACCCGAGGGAGGTGAAAGTGGGAGAAGAGGGTTGGAGGGACGGGATGGATGAAATGCAGTCAAAGTTGGTTTCCCCCTGACTCCCCCCCCTTCAATTCAAAATCAGAAATTACTGCCCGAGGAGCAGATACTCCGTTTTATTGGCTCGTAAAAAAAAGTTTTCAAAGCCTAATTTCCACCAGATACATTGATTTTCCCTTGAAAACAGAATTAAAACAATAAGCGCGAGTAGGTGCCGTTAAAGCTAAACCATCTCTGGCTGTTAATCACGGGGGAGAAAGATTAGAAAAGTCAGTAAAGGAGCACTGAGTTTGAAACGCAAAAATCCGGAGTTTAGGAAGAGTAAGCTCAGAGGGGGCTGAAGCAGCTTAAGAAACAAGGAGAAACCCTTAATAAGAGTTAAAATTCAGTGTCGGGTTACTTCTCGATATTGCGAGGAATACGCCGTTCCTGTAAGGGATTTGTGGTTGTGAAATGCATCCCTTGCTAAAATACCGTTTAATGTTCGTGTCGAAGAGGAAACCAAAACAATCTTTTTTCCTTTTAAGTCCCGATTTCAAAACAAAAACCAAAAAAACCCAGAAATACAAAACAAAAAATCCCCCCAAAACCAAAAAAGAAACCAAAACCAAACAAAAGGAAAAAAAACCATCCCAGAAAAATCCCACTAAATTTCCAACCGCAGCTTTGAATAGTTTTCCTGGCGATATTTGCTTCAAACCTCACAGGCGCAGTACCTCTGTGTTCCCGAGGTCTCCCTGCCCTCCCTTCCCCCTTTTCTGCTGCTTGGATGGCCGGCAATGCCCGACTAAATAATTGCTAGAATTTGAAAAAAAAAAAAAAAAAAAAGGAAAAAAAAAGCCGGGAAAACACGCACCAGCATTCAGGTGCTAACCTACTTATTTGAAAGCAATTTATTTTCCATTTTGCCCGTTTTCCCCCTTTAAAACAGAACGCTGAAAGAAAGAATAAGTGCTTTAACATTTCAGTGTTGTGCTCTGGTAATTACTTTTTCACTTTTCCCCTAAGTTCCAATGTGAAAACCTCACAGGGGGGTCTTTGCTGTAGCAGGGCTACAGTTCCCAATCCCAAGCGCAAGATCTGCAATTACAAACCCATTCGGTGCCCTTCCCTATCATTAATATGCACAAAATCCTGCTGCTAATCTTATAATCTGTTTTGTTTCATCAATTGCTTGCCTAGCACCAGGCGGGAAAGAAAAAGAGAGAAAGAAAAAGAAAGAAAGAGGAGAAGAATAAAGCCGGAAAATCACGGAAAGCTTCGGAAAGTAAACGGAAAAGCCAAATAAATCGGATTTTATTTTTGATAAAGCAAAAATCGTTAAGGCTGCTAAAAGGAAGCAGGATTTTCCGCTGGAGGGGTGGGTGTCAGTGAAATTTAAGGAAAAGTCGGAATATATCCCGCATTTTATTTGCGTATTCGATTTCTCCGCGTACGGGTCACAAAGTTCCTTCAGCAGTCAGCTGCGGAGGAGGGAGGGGGCGCGCACACACCTCGGGAGGGTGTATTACTGTCCCTTCAGTTTGCCGAGCGAGAGGAAGCGCCGAGCGCGGGCGGGCTGTGGGTGCGGGTCCGGGGGCGCCCCCGCCGCCCCCCGCGCTGCCTTCCGCGGCCGCGCAGCTCCCGCGGGCTTGTCACGCCTGGCCATTAAGACTTCAGTAAAACAATGAAGACATTAGTTCTTGAAATCGTCCTCATCCTACTCCTCCCTCCCCCCGCTCTCTCTTCCTGCGCAGTATTAAGGGAATAAAACCATCTACACCACACGCGTCCTATTGAGATTAATGTAAAAATTATGCCAAAAAAAAGAAAAAAAAACCAAACCCAACCCGCAACAAAAAAACCAACCCCAAACAACCCTTATCTCATATATCTTATTCTCCGTGCCCCGCGCCAGGCCTCGCCGCCGCCTTGCCGTGCACCTGATGATTTATTAACGCAATCTGCGGGGACAGCGACACGCGTGCCCGGCTGCGGCTCGTCCCAGCTCATCTCCTAAGTAATTGTTTCTCATTAGTTCTGATAATGTTTTAATAGTGCTGCCCATAATTTAGTCAGCCTGGAATTAATAACGGAGGGTGTCCTGAAACGCGCGGGGACGAGGGGGAGCTGCAATATAAGCAGGTAGTCTTTAATTAATCAGATTAGCCCGGAGGTCCCCGCGCTGTAAGGGATCCCCCGGCGCAGCGCCTCGGACGGGACCCGGGTGGCGGAGGGGGGGAGAGGGGGGTCGGCCCTCGCTGCTCATCCCCAAACTCCGCGGAGGGGATGCGAGCGGCTCTGCCGCCGGCCCCGCCCGCCCCGCGCTCTCGGGGCCGCCCCGGCGGAGAAGGACGGAGGTGAGCGGCTCTCCCGCTCCCGGGCCGGGCCCCGCCGCGTCCCCGCCGTTCCCGGGGGAGCCGCGGAGAGGCGCTCCCGCCGCCCCCGCGCTCCCTTCCTCGCTGCTTCCACGCGGGCCGGATGGTGGGGTTCTTCCTCCCCCCTTTTCCTTTCCCCTTAATTAAACCAAAAATAACCCAAAATAAGTGGAATCTCTGCTCATAGACGGAGGGGAAACACACTAAGCGAGGAAATGGGAGGAATAAGGCAGTGTGGCTCCATACGTGAAATGGAGGCGGTGAGAAATGAAACTAAAAAACAACTGTTTTCTATTTACAATTTTAAATAAACAGAACAGCCTTCCCCGCGGTGTTTGTCTAAGTGCAGCAGCATTGCTGCTGTGTAGGTCATGAAAAGGTTGGTGCATAGTTTAAAACTTCCCATTCTGTTAATTTCTTAAAGAACAGTCGTTCATAGTCTGAGCACAAAAGCTCATGATTTAATGAGGAACAGAAACAAAATCTCTGATTGTTGGTGTTTCAAACTTCATTGGAGTCCTCTGGCAACCACAAGTTGATCCTCTGCAGCTTCAATACCCTTTAGCCCTCCATATAAGAGTACATGCTGAATAGAGGACAATGCCTGGTTGTTATGTTTATTTACCCTTACTACAAGCTGGGTTAACCTCTTCAAAACAGCTTTACTAAGCCCGTTAACCACACAGCCCACATGATCTGTAGCCGTATCCCTAATGTGATGTAAATCTGACTCGAGACCATATGCACAAGTTCTGCTGCATTGTGTCTCCAAAAACTACAAGTTTATTGCCGTCCAACCCTTCCCGGGCTGGACGCTTCCAGGAGGAAACTCTCTGAATAGCGACTGCTCAAAAAAAAAGAGAAGAAAGTCAAGAGTCCTGCATTGTTGGAGCATTATTTTTAATGGCTGTTGCACATTTACAGAGGGGAGGTGTGGGGGCAAAGCAAAGCTCACACAGGGTGAAGATTTTCATCGCAGTTATTTCAACTGGTGCGTAATTATTTGAGGCTTTCTCCTTTCTGCCAGGAGTTCTGCATCAGAGCAGGAAGAAGCACAGAAAGAAATAGAAACAATTGAATTAGTTTCCATCTGCTCTTTTAACAGAGCTCAGGGCTTATGTTTAGCCTTTCTCCTTCAGTGCAGTCATGATCCTGCATTTGCAGTAATTCCTGTGATATCACAGATTTGATGATGTAAGTTCATTGCAGGCTATGAGTAGAACATGGGCCATGCAGGAGTGAGCAGTGATTTGAGTGGGGAATAGTTTTAGTAATCAGCAATTCTGGCAAGCAAACTATGACAGATCTGCAAAATGGAAATGAATTTCTGTTTAAGCCTGACATATTTAATTTTACACCCCCCTCCCCCCAAGTATTGTAGTCATCTTTTAAAACAGCTACTGTGCCCCCATGGTGAGAGCTTCATTTACCAGTTCATTTTTTCTTGATGGCTGTGGCAAGTGTAACAATGTTCTGTGCCTGCTTCAGTAATGGCATGTCGATCATGCTCCCGCGGAAAGTAAATGCTCCCTGGAAAAGAGAGAACATGAACTTCCTGAGACACCTTTGGAAATTGTAGTTGGTGTGCCTTGCTCTTTACAAACACATCTGTTTGCCAAGAAACATCATCTCCCATAGGAATCCTGAAGAAATTTTAGGAGACAAATTAATCGAGACGGGGCAAGTGCATTTAAAGGAATGTGAAGGGCAACAAGTTCTCCAAAGAGGAGGCAAAAAGAGGGAGAAAAGAGAAGCCCAGGGTGCAGCTGGGTTGTTTCAGCCTCTCTAGCTGGCAAACACTGAGGGCCAAGAGCAGTGAGACCGTGTGTGCCAGCTGGGAAAAGGGGCTGGCAGACACCACACCTGGGGGGCAGCTCTACATCACTGTCCAGCATCCACCCAGGGCTGTGCCACTGGGCCAGCGGGAAACTGCCTGCAGACAGAGGGCAAAGCCAGAAGTTTCCTTTGTCAGTAAAGAGTAATGAGTGTTTGTGGGGCTGGAGGGAAGTTTTCTTGACTTGGGGGGTTGCTGAGGTTATGCTGCTGCTGCACCTCTTCATTAGGTCTCCAGTGCTAAAGACAGCCTGAGCCTGTGCTGAGAGCCAGGGACTGGGATGAAAGCTGAAATAACCAAGTGGGTGGTGCAATAACATTGCCCAAATCTCCTCTGGAGCCCAGGTAAAGCCCACCTGAGCACCACATTT
Organism: Irena cyanogastra; assembly: GCA_013397155.1. Lineage (NCBI taxonomy): Eukaryota > Metazoa > Chordata > Aves > Passeriformes > Irenidae > Irena > Irena cyanogastra. The sequence goes on along the minus strand of VWZV01008120.1, from coordinate 186,355 downwards.
AGGGAATTTCCCCAAATAGATGCAGAACTACTCTATATGCCTCAGTGGTGGCGATCTGAGAGTCAGGATAGGTTTCAAAAGTCACTCTGTATTCCTAAGGATTTTTTGTTGGTACCATGGTGACAAGTTTAAAACAAGTAACTATAAATCATAGTTAAATCTTAAACAGAAGACATATGCTTTAAATACTGCCAAACCTGACTTGTTCCCTTAGATGCTTTAATCCCCATGTGTCTCTGAGGTAGGATTTAGAAGATAAAACACTGCATTAAGACATGCTGAAGTTCAATAGACAAAAAAAATCTTATTTGCAATTCCAGCAGTAGTTTGACACATCAAAAAAATCCCAAACAACAAATCCAAAAATCCAAGTACAAAGGTGCAATCCCTTCCCTGAAGAACTCAGAGCTCAGGGCCTGGCCCCAGCACTGCACAGGGCGGCTCTGTGAAGCACTGCACACCCTTTTAATGTCCTGCTGCAAATGGCACGGGATCACGGGCTGGCCTTGGGTTGGACAGCGAGCAAGGCTAACCAAGAGCAAGGTACTGTCCATAGCAGCACGTGTGTCTGTGCACGGGCAGTGAGAGGAAGGCACAGGAGAACAAACCTTTTTCTAGTTTTCATTTGAGGCTTGATAATTATTAAATAGAGGACTCCAGCAAGTAAAGTGAAAATATAACCCATTTACAAAAATATTCAGGAAATATGCTCCAGTGGCATATCTAGCTAAACTGAAGCAGTATTAATTAAATACTAAATCATGTTCTGGAACAATTAAGACAAGAATCCACCTTAAACAGTAATCTAACACAAATCAATGTTCTTGCATGTATGAGCAAGCTGCGTTAAAGCCATTGAAAACATAATAGTAAAACCTATTATTTTATTCAAAGTAGATTTTCCTGCTATAATTTGCAATATTTCGGGTAGGTTTGGAGAATGGTACTGACAGATACTCAAGGGTTGGTGCTTCAGATTGCATTTTTTGTGTACTGAGCAAACAGTCAACCCTGCCGTACCCCAACACCAACATTAATATTATTATTACTATTAATAATATACCACTTCTAATTATAGCTATGGCTCCGCAATTTTCAGTTATACTTTTAAGACTTTAAAAAAATGCAGTCTCAAACTATTCAATTTATTAACTGTTGTAAAAAAAATGGGAAATAAGTAAACATTTTATGACATAGAACTTTTTTGGAATAATTCAGGTCTATGCAGTGATCTCAAACTGCAAGGTGCATTTTTTTAACTGTGAGAAATACGTCACTCACTTGTCCTTTTTTTTCTGTAGGCATTCAGTAATATCCATTCAGTAACAGCTAATTTAGTAGCAAAATAAAGAGTAAAGCTAATTCAGTAACAGCTATTGCTTACAGAAGAAATTTGCATGTGGGATGACAGTCATAAGTAGAAATAAGTTGAAGCCTCAAACCATCCTTCCTAGTTCTGTGAAAGGCTGACTTAGGAGTACAGTTATCCTAAGTACCTGCAATGGTTTGCAGAAAGAGATGAGTGCCTAGCAATGTCAGTTCTGATCTCTGGTGGTCCAAATCCTGGCTGGGAGGGTCTCAACCCTTCCACTGACTGGATACAGAGTGATCTAAAGTCAGATACCCCTGCAGGTACCTAAGCTGTACATGATGAATCTGGGCCAGAATATCTTCTTTATAAAGCAAGAGTTAATTAAACAGCATGATTGTCCTCTCTTCATTAAAGTAATATGTTTAAAAGGAAAACAGGATAATGGTGTGTACAGGGACACACAAACACTGAACCACGTGAGAAATGTCATACGTTTCCTGCTTGTCAATGTGCAGCTGTACCTCGGGTTGCTAGGAATTTGAATTCTTGAAGGAAAAAAATGTCTTTTTTTTCCCCTAACAGCAAAGGGTAACACGAAGTTGGCTTCTCTGCCTGTTCGCTTTGAGGCTTATTTTCCCCCTGCTAATTTGCAGTGTTGAGCTAAAGTCCAGAAAAAGAAACTAATTTTAATGCCATTGAATATACCCTATTCACTGACTCTCTTTCCACCCACAGGTTTCAACAGATAGGAAATACCAGTAATTACAGCTTTGTCCCCATGCTCTCTTTTCCAATTCTGCTAGACGAAATTTGCCTCTAGCATTCTTTTGATTTTCTCTCACACGAATATAAAGAAAACAAGACTTTCTATAAACACCATTTGCTTTGATAGCATTAATCTGGGGATTAATTTAGCCATAGATCTAAATTTTGTTTTTGGCTAATTTTCTCAACAATCTCACTCTTCCAGTCTGTACTTAGATTTCCAATAGTTTAACTAGGGGACCAAGGGCCTTCTCTTAAGGAAGCTTGCAGCATGAACAGGAACAATGGCAGGTGGGCAATGCAAGTCTGGGATTTGCATCCATCTCATTCAGTGGCTGTGGTTCTTGCTCACCATGCAACCATATAAATCATTCAGGGGGAGCCTTCTCAGAAACCTGTAAAGGAACTCTGCCATCAGGCAAATCAAATGTGTCAGACCTGCCTTGGGATGAGACAGGCCCTCCAGGTAAAGGCTGATGGAGAAGTGGGGAGGAGGAGCATCCAGGAGGCAGAGCTGCAGATGATGGGCACAGCCTCTGGATGACAATACCTGGATGCAAATAACTCAGCTGGGATGAGAAGTGGGGAAATGGAAGACAACTGTGGCACTCATCAGACAGCAGTCTGGAAATGCAGTGCTGCTGAGGAATGGGCAGATTTGTGGGCCAGTGCCACCCCTCATGCAGCCACACAGAGAATGTGCTGAAGGCAAAGCCCTGTGAGAAATAGGGTGACCCTGGTCTGCAGTGTATGGGAGTTGTAAAGGCACTATGGCTGGTCCACACTGTACAGCTGTGAAGGCAGCACAACACAGCAGAAAAGTTTGTAAATACAAAATGTCTGTGCTCCCTCAGCCTGATTGCTCTACAGCTCTGTCAGGGCAGACTACCAAGGAGGAATCAAGGAAGAAAGTGAATGGGCAGCGTTCCCTGTTTGGGTCATCATGCAGACTTTCTAAAAGTCCTTCCCGATAGACTGACAAGCAAGGAAAGACTCGAAAGACTCAAGGTTTTTCCTTCTGGCATGAAGTATTATTCACAGTGACATTTAATGCTCCATTAGGAGAGTAGTAACATTTTTGAAAAATAACAGCAATTTATGCAAGAGGCAGGCCAGGCTGAGTAAGGTCTTAACAGCTCTACTTCAAATTTTAGTATATCCTAAAGTGCTGTGAGGACAGGAAAAAGAAGATTTGGCAAATATAGAAAACAGCTGCAAATGAACTGAAATTATAGATGGCTGTTAGGTTAGGTTTTTTTTTTTTTTTTTTATCTCCCTCTCAGAAGGTAATGGCAAATGATAATCTTGGAAAATGGCAATTGAGAATGGTCATCTCCAAGTGATGCAAAAATCCAGCCTACAGGCAAGAGAAGCCATAAGGCATAGCTGACAGAGGACAGTCATTTCCACAGGTCAGGACATGAAGATACAGGCTCATGATAAAGGAGGGCAAATCAGTTGTGCAATAAGAATAACAAATGCAACAAATTTCCAGGTGGTTGTGGAGAGAATGAAGAGATGCAGAAGCAAACTTTGTAACACACCAGTCTGGCAGATTTTATGCTTGTATCATATGAACTTCCTCTTAGATAAATGCAGCCACTCCAGCACAGCTCAGACCTAGCAAAGTTCAACATGTAATTGAGGGCTCTTCTTTGACAACTTAGAATACAACCCTGGCCACGGGCTGCCATGGGTCTTGAACATGGCTCTTGTTATATCTGTATGTCATCCTTAAAGATTTTGTTTACCTGTAAGAAATGACACGTATCAAGTCACAGAAAGAGTCTCAGCGTTGGTCTGTTATTTGCAATGGCAAAAGATGGACACATTAATGCAGTGTTTCCTAGAACATGAAGATCTCCTCTTTTTGTGTGTGTCTCTCTTGTATTCGGGAACATTTCTTTGTGAAATTTTATGGCGTAGTTAAGAGTTTGGTAAATCTGTAAGACCATTACATAACCAGAGTAATACTGATCTTTAGTGGCAAGAAGCTTTTTACCTTTCTAGAAGTTAAATGGACAGGATTCAGGGCCCATAATTTCAGTGTTGTCTGGGGATCAATATTTTCTGCTGGAACCAGGAGAGGGGAAGAAATTATACAGGCACTAGTGTATACCATGGGTATAATGGAATCGTGTTATATATGGAATTGTTTTGACTTTGACTACACAGGGGATGGACAGGATGGCAAGTGAGGTACCCTTATGTTTTTCCATAAGATCGGGGAATGTAAAGTTTTATACTTCTTCATCTGTACCGAAACCTTTTTATGATACACAATGTTACATAGGGTTTTACTCTCACCATATTTTATTTCTTTATGTACTGCAGGATTAAGGAGAGAAATAAGCAGGATCAAACTATCCCGATACAGAACATTTAAGGCACCTCATAGTAACGTGACACAATTATCTCTGAGTTGTGTATTAAAGTACTTGAGTTAATTAAAGTCAAACAATAATTGTTCTGGGACATGTGGGACAGTGATCAGACGAGCTAGTCCCCTTTGGTTGGCAATACAGAAGAATTAGATGTACTCCTGCATCCGCAAATGCTCGTGGCTTTTTCCTCAGCATTTGTTCTACCTGTGGTTACCTGTGCCTCTAACCACATCCATCCCAATGGCTGCAATGAGCTCACTAAGAGGGTTACTGCAGACCTTCAGCTCTTAGACCACTGTAATCTATTGATCACCTGTATTGCTACTGAACATGAAGTTTGTATGTAAAAGTATGTATGAAAATAAGAAGGGATGTAAATTTTGAAGTACCAAATAACTCCTGTAAATTCCAAAAAGTCTGCTGTGTCCTTGCCTATTGGCTGATGGGACTCCAAGCCTGAGCATTGATTTTGAGAACTCTGTGCTATTTTTTGAACTACTGCTGTGGTTCCACTCAATCATTGTCCAGTCTTTGCTGATAAACCTTTGATTTGATGCCTTGATCTCATCATACATGTAGCCAACAACTTTAACTCCCATGTGACTGTTGCCAGGATTTTCTCAAAGATATTTATATAGGTTACATTAAGATCGTGGCTTGTCCACAGCCGAAGGAAAAACCCAATTGTCATGCATCAGATGAAAGAATACAGCTAATAGTGCTAGGTTAATTTGTTGTGTGTGTCTAGATGTGGGCTGTCCTAGGCCACTGTGTAGAGACAGCCGACTTTTTCAAGGCGGCTTATGCTGAGAATCTAGTCAGGGTACTTAGATGGCAGGCTTGAAGGTGCTAGGGGGTCCTGGTGAGCAGGTAAAGCTTTGGCATGGGGGACACTCTGGGTAGTTAGGCCAGTGGTAAGAAAGGAAAAGCAAGACAAGATAACGTGGCAGGAAACTGCAATATGGACAATAAACCATCTGCTGCTGAATTTTGAATTAAGTATAGGTCTAAAATAGGTGCTGTCTAATGCTGATGAAATTGCTGAAAACCCCTTTTCCACTACTTAGGTGACTACTGATCGTGTGACAGTCTCACAAGTGAGGGGAGATCCTCGGACAGTACTCTGCTGTCACACAGTTAGAAAGAGTGCCCCACTGGGGGCTGGGGCACTGGGTTTTTTCCAACTACTTTTCTCAACAGTTTTGCAATACTTTCCTCTGCAGACCAAATCCCTGCAGAGTGTGTGGCAGTCTGGCTATCTCCTTGTCCTACTGGGCTGTCTTTGGAGAGGATGTGCAACTAGGACATGAGGGAAATGGGCATAAGGGGACCAACAAGCCAGGCATCCTTCTCTCCTCCACCCCCTTCATCATTAGGAGACGTCGTGAGTCAAACAGAGCTCCCACACTGCTCGGGTAACACGGGCCAGAGGCTGTGTGTGAATACAGCCATTGTGTAAATAAGTAATTATGTAAGTCCCCTTCCAACCCCGGTGACCTGTGTCGGCACTCGCGGACAGATGCCAGGCTAAATGGAAATGAGCAGAAGGGGCGATGCCAGCTGGCCAGGGCAAACCTTGTGTACCTCCTAACCCATATAGACAAAGTGGCCTCGAGTCCACAGACGCAATAAATTTTTGTTCCACGGTTATCTGAGAAACACTAGCTCTTTCCGTGGTAATTCAGTGCCTCTCCCACTTCTGAAACCCAAAGGTCTAGTTACGACTTTTTGGAGATACCAAAAATACAAGGAATAAATGCACTAAAATCTGCTTGAGTATGAGAACACTGCCTCTAATCCTATACAATATTAGCTGTTATAAGGCAATAAGAGTTTTGTGTTCTGTGAGCAGAGCAGATTTGGTCTTCTGAGGAGGGAAGGGAGCAGGTGGATGGTAAAAGCTCCCCCCAAAAAGCATGGCATTCAGGAAGATAATTCCTCTGGGATTAATGAAAACACACGTTGTTTAAGTGACTCCCTGCGGAGGAAATTTGGAAGTCTTTGCTTTGGGGCTTAAAAAGAACACTTGGATTTGCTTACAGGTAATGAACAAAGGAGAAGAGGAGCCTGGTCACAGCAAATGGCATTGGGTCTGTGCCTGGGGGAGGAGTGATTATCCTCAGTACAAAGGAATGATTTCTCTTGAAACAGAAGGTTGAGACCATATTTTTGGGGAAGTCAAGAGCTAACAGCTGTGATGGTGCTGAATGCAGGTTTAATTAATTTTTTTCTTCTGCAAGTTGTAGCCAAAGAGCTGTCATAAAGAGCTGGGTCATGATTCCACCTTCTCATAATGAACTTCCAAAGGTTAGTGAGCTGCTAGGAGGTTTTCAGTGAAATCTGGGTCAACTGAGAGTATGTTCCAGACTGTGACAAGATAATCCCTCTCTCTCTTCTCTGCTCAGGCCTGTCCTGAGCAGACTCGTGGATAACTCTGGCTTTCTTTAAGTGTCTTTGCAGTAGGTAAGAAATGCCCAAATAACCAGTGCAGTCAGATATGACAAACTGAAGACTTCACAGGCAGTGACCTGTATGGACAAAGCTTTTTGGGCTACATATTTCCATAACCTGGATGTTTTCACATTCATCCCTTTTCTGTAACATTATGGGTGGAAAGACACCTGTACACAAAATCTTTGGGGAAAAGAAATTATCCCCGAAGAGGTTTGTCAAAGATATCTTCTTGGTAAGTGGAGATGCTCAGTGAGTCTCTGATCTCTTGAAGCATGCATAGGGAGGGAATTCTGCTGAGTATCATCACCATTAAGTTTCTGTCGCCTTTTTGCTGATATGTAGAAAACATTAGAAATCACTACCTTTTGTTTCTTTTTGCCAGCGTAATCTTCCACAGGAGTAGAAGCAGTCAGTGAGTTCAGAGGATAAATCAGTTTGTAAAGCCAGAAGCAGGCCTGTTTGTTTGAGATAGGCTTCTGCCTCTAGGAGCAGATAGAAGGACACAAAAGGTCAAGAAAGAAAGAGCAACAACCACATGAAACAGAGATTGATTTTTGCCTCAAATAACTCCTGAGCAGCAGTGCAAGAACTCTGGCACAAGAAATCCTTTCTAAAGCTCAACAGGTAGAAAGGACTTTGTGATCCTTCAAGTCCACAGTGGGGCAGGACAGATGAAGAACAAGGACCTACAAGGTCCTTCATTTCTTCTCCACCTGACATTACTGTTTCCAGCCCATACATAAGGGTTTTGCCCTGCTGTGTGAGCCAGACAAGCTGTTTTTCTGTCTTGCAGCCCCCCAAGCTGCCTGAACCACCAGGGATAGCCCTTTCAGCTGGGGTGGGCCTGGGGATGCTGCTTGGTTCAGCTCCAGAAACTCCTCAGGCCACCAAAGTCTCTTCCTCTGCCTGAGCAAACAATCTATTTAAGATCCCTGAATGAAAGGCAGATAGGAGGGTTTTTTATTGCTGTGTTTGCATTTTCTTTAGTTACCTTCTTATTGTGGTTGCTGCCTTCCTGTGTTTTCCTCTAGAGCAGGAAGGAATAATACTAAAGAAGCAGAGGAAAGCTCTAGAAATCAGGAATATTCTCCACTGGTTTTCATTCTCTGTCTTATACTGTATTGGGAACGGAAGAATCCTAGAGAGCACACTTGCTGCTGCCAAGCAAATCTTTATTTTATAGCACAAAAGCAGCTTCCTGGACAAACAGCCTATCCAACCATGCATTTTTTCTCCCTAGTGAGCATCATGGTTATTATATGGAAAAGTGAAAAGTAACTGATATTAAGACTTTAGGATCCTCAGATGCCCTTCATTTAGTAATTTGGAATTAACTCGAGGTTTATAGTCATGGAAGCAATTTGTTAAATATAAACTAGAAAATTCAATCTGAAAGTAAATGACTACAGGGCACACAGACGGTGTTTGATATCCAAGGGAAAGATAGCTGTAAAATACAACAGAGTTGAGAAAAATAGTAACAGTGAGGCTTGTTCTGCCAACAAGCATGGAATTGCCCATATTTTTTGTATTCCATGTTTTTTCTAATTTCAGATTCATTTTCTGAATAGGATTGAACAGCCATGTTTTACTGTGATTCTCCATTTCAATTGACAGAGCTTTTGCAGAGAGCCACTCCAGGTCCCTGAAAAAGCTGGCTAGCACAGAGAGAAGTGAAAAGGCAGCAAGACTGCTGCTACTTAAATTAACCGAAACAATATTTTGGCTGTACAGGCTCCTGAATTCCCTCAGTAAGGCTTAAAAAGAGCCATCTGGTCAGAACATTACCTCTCTAGTTAGATCCTGCTCTGGAAATTGAAATGAGGCTCATGAGTGCTCGTTAATGCTTTTTAAACAGGGATTTTGGAGGTGGATAGTTGCCTCGGTGGGTTGCTTGGTGCAGAGCAGGTTTTGGCACGATGGTGGGCAGGTGTCTGCAGTGCTGGGTGTCTTCCCACTCCATGCTCATAGCAAAGCAGTGCCTGCACTGGGAATGCACCAACACAGCATGGCGTTTCCAAAAGCACCTCACCCTGCATTTGCCTCCTTGAGCTGACAAGGATGGAGGAGTTGTGCCTTGCTGAGGAGCAGCCCAGAGAGCTGCCATCCTCTGCAGGGCCTGTGTCCCCTGGGACAGGGGCAGCTGCCTCCTCCAGGGGCTACCTTTGGGTGGAAAGGCTATGGAGGTGCACAGATCCATCCTGCTCCCGGCTTATGGTGGAACTTCTCCCCGCGGGAAAAAGCAATGTGCCATCAGAGTCCTTCTCCCTCTGTGTTTTGGACACAGGTCTTTAATGAGTGGAGGAAAACAGATTAAGAGCCACTGAATGCCTGCTGGGGAGTGGAAAGGGCGGAAGCTGGCAAGAAAATGTTTTTGTATGAGTTTCTGCCCTGCTTAGAAGCTTTTGCAGCCCTGTGTAGTAAAATCTGTCTCCTTTTCTCCCCACCTGGCATAACTCCCTCAGGACTGATTGCACCAATGTAGGAACCAGTACAGCACAAGCAATTAGCTAATACAGCCCCTTCTGCTCTATTGTAGAGGTTAAAAATCCACCCCAGATGGATCTTTCTAAGAGAAAAGCCTTCAACCATGACACAAAACACATTTAGTATTTTTCAAATACTTAAAGTGTATAGAGAAATTTTGAATACTAATATGAGCTCTCGATCTCGGTTTTCACATTAAAATTTCATTTGCCCACTTTTTAAAAAGACAAACAGCATAACCATGGCCCATGCTTAAATCCCACCAGCACTCTTCATCTTTGCATAGAGATGCACCTGAGCCTAGACTTCTTAAGGCTGGTGCTCCTTAAAGGTGGCAATTTATCACAAATTCCTGAATCCCCCAGTCTGCAGTGAAAGGAACACACATTGCCTAATCAACACAAAGGACAGCACACGCCCTGTGCTCTCCGAGGGAGGGCTGACAGCGCTGCAGCCCAGCACACACAGAGGTGCCCTGTGCTGCCACTGTCGCCCCAGGATGGGATCCAGCTTGGGTGGTGGCACCAAAAATTCAGCAGTCTGTCCTGGGCAAGGGAAGCAGGGGCCTGGGCTGCTCCCTCATTCCCAGCTCTACATAAAGCCCTGAGATATAGTGCCCTGTAAGGTGCAATATAATCCCTGTGGACTGATGGGGTTTGATACAGCCCCATGCCAGAGGGATGCTCCTGTGCATCCCTTCCAAGAGGCACCCCTTGGACATGGTCCCACTTTCCTAGCAACCACGGGCTGGATTGAAACAGGGTGGATCCCACTTGGCTGGGCAGCCCTCCTGGGGTCCACAGCACATCTGGGGAGAGGGAAGAAGGTCGGGGGAGACCTCCCTGTAAGGCGGTGGGAGCTGGAGCTGGCTGAAGCACGAGGGCACATAGTCTCTAAGATACAGTGGCTTGGGGTAGCTTTCCCTAAACAAAGAGCATTACAAGAGAGCCACTGCTGGAAATTTCCATTCCTTTGTTGGGTTGATGCTGTGTAAATAAATGCATTCCTAAGATTTTTCATAATCCTGGAAAGGTCTGTAAATGGAACTGTATAGTTTGCCAAATCACTGGAGTTCATATATATTATTCCTTAGCTGCTGGGAACACGATATACAATGGCAGAGAATATAATGCAAGAAACATATGCTAAAGGTCTTCTTAGAAGCACTCTGTGCATTTGCATGTGGCATGTACAAATATTAATTTTTTGGATTTGCTCTATGGGGTTTAACTATTCAACCCATATTACAACTTGGATTTGTGATGTACTTACCTTAACTCTAAATAATCTTTACCTGACAAGTGACCATAGCAGCAGCATCTAGTTATTCCCTAGTTTCATGTGTGGGTGCTTTGAAAGCATTTGTAAATTAGTATGACAGATAAATGTATAATCAACCTTTTACTTTATTCTTCTGCTTTTCCTTATGTTTGAATTTTGTTTAAAAGTAAGGCAATTTGGGAAGATTAAATTTCAATAATGATATTGTGCCTGATGTATTTATACATTGAATGGCTTAAAAATGCATTTTCAATGCCTTACATTTTTGTCATATATAAACACTAACTACTTATAGAAGACATACAGTCCTGTGTCCAGTGTACTGGCAATGTAAACTCAGGAGTTACCTAAATAGCATATCCTCATTGTTAGAAATCAGATATTTTTCTTAGGTTAATAACGTCCCCCACTAACTCTACCCCCTTAGATTCAGTTAATCTGTATTTATAAGATCACTTCCCTGTTTAATGTAGTACAAATGCTTTAGAAATTTCTAACAGAAACTGTCCTTTAGACTACTGGAATTATGTTTATCACCCTTTTTTTTTTTTAATTTTTAAGCATACTGACATCTATCTTACATTTAGACTTTCTGACAGCTATACTTGCTTTCTTTAGGATGAATATTTTAATTTTGAAAATCATATCCCCTAGTAATTCAGTTCTACTGGAAAAAATACTGAAATGACCTGGAAATAATACTTTTCTTGTTAAGCACTTTTCAGTTTTAGATCTCAAAGTTTCAGATGAAAGAGAACATTTAATAAATACTTGAATAAAATACAAAATCTACTTTTTCAAAATTTGTTTCTACTTGTCCAAAATACAACCTTACCATTTATTTCCTGGACATGCCATTTTTTAGTTGGATTAGAAATGTAAAAAAGAGCCCGACAAGCAAAACAACCTAGAAACCAAACAAAAGCAACCCCTCAAACAGAACTATCTCCATAAGGCAAGCCCAAATACTTCTGGCTAGCTGGTTAGCTCTCTAATTTCCTTCTGTTTGGACACTGCCACAGCATCTCTAATTCCACAGTGCTCATCTGAGATCCTAATTTTTCCTGACCTCAGTACTCACATTTGGGGGCTACTATGTCAAAGCTTTTCAGTGTCCAGGCTGAAGTAGCCTGGCTCAGCCTTCTTTCAAAAGAAGATTATTATGGTAATTGTAGGTCTCAAATCAGAATAGATTATAAAAGCTTATTACTGTATTTTTATATAAAATATTGTTAACTGAGGGCATCAAACTTTAAACCAAATTAATAGCAAACTCTGATCTCAGAGACTGCAGACCAATAACTTATCTACCACACAAACAGCTGCACAAATCCCTCACATTTATTTTTTCCAGGCTTTCAACTTTGATTAATAACATGGTAAAACCATGCAAGTCTCAACCATATTAACCACAGCTATATTTTCAGTCTTACTGACATGCACACTTTAATATAATAAAAGGGAAAGGAAAACAGAAGAGGTGTTTCATTAGGACATGAGGATTACTGAAACCGCTGTGTGGAGCATTTGCCAGGAGGTGGTAGGGGAAGAGTTATTACTCACATTTTAGCATGTCGTTAGGATGTGGAGCGAGAGGATCCCTCAGTGAGATATGTTTGCTTTGGAAAAAAAATTAGGTAATCAGACTGTCTAAGCTCTTCTCACCGACGCAGTCATAATAGCAAATTAGAAACTCAGTTAATGAGTTTCCAGAATTACATGGAAAACTATTTTTCCAATTTTGTTTCCAATTCAGTAATACGACAGTGCTATGAGATCCAGAAGTTCACATATTAACCTGCCAGTCCTTTTTTATTGATAGACGGCTACATGCGAAAATACATGAAGCATGCAACCTGGTTGGTTAAAAAAATAGCCTGCACCACAAACCCTCAGCAAATTTGCCCTTGCAGCTGATTACAGAAGCTTATAACATATTTTAAAAACTTTTATGATGAGAAAAAAAATCCCCCAAACACAAATAAACCCCCCTGAATGGCTGATATAAACAAAAAACCTCAGCATTATGTCAGTAAAATAGCAGCTTCAAAACAAATTTAAAGACTAACGCTTGCCTAACATTAAATTATTCAATATTTAACATGTTTGGATTAATGATTGTGTGATACTGGGACTAGAGTTAAATTTGGTCCCGTTTTTTAGTCAACTGTTCATATGACAGGGGTATTCCTCAATGAGTTTCTGACACTCAATTCAGCTGAATGAATAGTATTAAGCACATCATAAAAAATATTTGGCTGAGTAAGTCCTTTGACTTTTTTTCTTGCTGCATGTACCTGCCTACACATTTGCACCAGCAGTATTTTTGCAACGATGCCTTTTGTAAGGGAGCCAAGCCTTGTAAAACAGAATAATAGGCAAAACCAGTCACGTATTTTCTATACTGTTTGCACGAAAGCAGCTACATTTCAAAATTGAGGTGGAGGGAACAAAGAGATCCAGGCATGCAGCATCCTAATAGTGACCCTGAAATCACTGCTCTGGACAGCACCCAAACAGCATAGTCATGGCTGTACTGGAAACAGCCAGGTACCACAAAGGGGATGCAATAGCCCAGCAAGGAGAAGGGCAGAGCAATAGCAAATACCTTGTCACACTTTAACTCTAAGAAGAACACGTAATTTCTGTTTTGACCTTTGAAGCATTTTTAATGCACAACATCCATAGTATAAGAAATGCAGGGGAACAGGGAAGGCAGACATCCCAATATTTTCTAACCCACTAGAAAGTGGAAAAAAATGTGCAGAAAACATTTATGTGGCACCAGTGAAAGTGAGACCCTATGCACAGTCTTATAGATGAACTTCTCAACCAGAGGGATTTATCTCCTGCTTGAAAGCCACACGAGCCCATATGAACCATTCCCACTCATCTGCACTCCCCATTCTGACATTGGGACTTTCCTTTTTAACTAGCCCAGGCTTGGCTAAGACTAAGATAAACATGTTTGGCTGCAACTTTTTTTTTCTTTCAAAAAGAGGCAAACTGGATTATAGCAAATAACCTTTAAGATAATTAACTGACAATGCCGCAACTAGCATAAAATCTTCCTTCAGGCGACCCCTAATTTAAGTATTACTGGCACAAAGTGGAGACAGATTGTGCATCACCACCGCAATATTTACATAGCAGAAACCCACAGAGCAGGAAACGTGAGACTCAATGATGCACTAAATTAGGAACAATCATATTCTAGTGTTAATTTGCTTTCTCCTCTATCCAAAATCCAGGTCCAGCAATTGGTACAAATGCACATAAAACATTCCCATTTTTAATGATTAAGAACCACAATCTGCAATCGGTTTCACTCAAAAGTACATTCAATTACTACTGGGCGTGTTTAAGGGATCAAACCCCCAAAAGTGAATCAGGTCTACCAACATAGACATTGTTTTTAGAAACCAAAGGCTTCCTTAATGCATTTATTTCTTTCCATAAATGATGCCTGTGCAAGCAGTCTGAGTCCTCTGCCAGGCTACCTGACTTTTGGTTGCAAATATTTTCCTCTGACAGCAACACTGTGATTATGCGGCATAATAGAGAAGCAGTTTTAATTCTCCGATGCTGTAGATACTTGCAGGTATTCAAAAGGCTGTGTAATCAAAGAATTAAAGTTAAAATGGGAAGGAAGGAAAAGATAGCCATTCTATTTCTAAATATATTGGGAAATGATACATCTGTAATATACACTTTCCAGAGACATTTCACAAGCAATACACTTAGTTACAGCACTTCGTAACATAAAAGCAAGGAGCCATCACCGATCTTTTAAATAGAATATTAAATATTATTCAAATTTGGTTCCACTATGGCATATTAACAAAATATTTACCTTGCCTAATCGCTGATGTTCTTCAAAAGCAGAAATCAGTTCTTGTGCCCACTTTATTTTTTCAGGGCTTGGAGAGAACTGTTCCTGGACAACAGCGATTTGGTTGGGGTGAATCACCTGCTTACCTACAAAGAAGATTAATAACACCAGAATCATGCATCGACAAACAGATGTTCAAGCAAAATGTTCCAACCACTTGAGGCTCTCATATGCCTTGCAGACTTTCTTGTTCTCTAACTGATTATTTTACTTGGTTTCTTTTATTTTTTAAACTGGAAAATAGACAGATATAATAACAGAATATTTTAAAAGTTAAAATACCTTGTGCTATGCTTGCGTTCAGTATAGTTTGAAAGAACCCATGACTCTTTCTCTCCCCTCCCCATTTTGATCCATACATCTTCTCTCAGTCGTTTCAGGTGCAATTGTTTGTCTTGGGCAGTCAATAACAATTAAGTATAATGCATCTCTGAATTTGACTATATAAATAACAGCTCCAGCCACTCTTAAATAAGTTTTATTAAAATGCATTCAGAAAATGAGATCTGAAGAAGATGGCAAGAGATCTGTAGGGCTGAAAAGTTACCAGTGTCCTAAGGATCATTCCCTAAATTCCAGTATTGGTTTAGCATAATATAATCCTTGATGTTGTTTAAACTGTTGTTGCTGCAATTATTGGTAGTTGCAGGCTGCAATATTTATTTAGTCACTGGTATAGCAACCACCAGCAGCGCCCTGAGGTTTTATGAAGCAGATTTTTTAATCCTTTCCTGTATAAACATAAGTTAAGAAAATAAAAATAGATGTTGTCTTTTTCACTAGAGATTTTCAAACGTGAATAGACAGCCACATAATCCGTTTTAATCTGTGATTGAATTTAGCTACCTTAAAACAAATACATGTCTAATTTGTTTGACACTCTGAAAAGTGCAGCGTTTGACGTTATTAGTTCATTTCTATGGGGATTTCACAGAGCGGTGTGATTTCTGTGGTTTGCTTTTAAGGTGTATTAATAAAGGGAGGCTACCGTAACTCCCAGCTTCCTTCGGAATAAACCACTCTCCTCGGTGCCAGATAACAAAACTAGTTAGAGGCATGAGCCTGATCCTGCAAACCTGCCAGCAAGTGAGCAGTGCCCTGCAGACCGAGGGTCCCACAGCCCTGCCGCTGCCGCAGCGTCTTGTGCGAGCGAGATTTCTGCACTTTGCCAGGAAAAGTTGGAAGTGTCAGGACCCGAGGAGCTTTCCTGCACAACTGGGTCTGCTCCCGTGTTCTTACTGACATTAAGCCAGCTGTACTTTAGGAATCAGCCCATCACTGGATCTCAGAAGTCTCACGCCTGAGCGCAGGAATGCACCTACTTTCAATGAAATAGCCACTGCAAAAATCCCTGGGATTACTTTCACCAGGCTGCAGTGGGTCTGAGTGATAACCCGGAGTACAAAGAAACTCTACTTAATTAAATGAGTAAAGAAATAGTAGTCCTTTAGTGTTGCTATGTTCCTTTACTGAAATACCATAAGTAGCTCAATTTTATTTCTTCTTAAACAACATTTAGTTTATGATTTTACAGGCATTCAAATATTAGTTTGAAATTTCAATATCACAACTAATTTTAAAATACCTTAAATATAGGTAAAAGCATAAACCCCATTAAGAACTATAATTTTTGAAAGAAATTGCACAAAGAATTTTTTTAAACTAAGGTGTTTTATCTTAGGTCTATTCAGAGGTTTTTTAGTAATTTTAATAAAATATAATAATTAATAAGCTGATGAGTTCCTTGTTTGTAAAATAATAAATTCTCCATAGTTAAATCATTAGTTCCAAAATTGACTTGTATACAACAATTTCTTGAAAAATCCTAAGGAGCTTAACTTTCTGAAAAAAAATTTGAATATATTTTAAATAATATCTGAAGTCAATCTCTAATTATAACAAAATTAAAAATACATACATATGATTTTTTAAAGTGTAAAACATTTCTGTAAAAAGACTTGCTTTTGATAAAGATACCTACAGTAGTAAACTATGATTTTAATCATTAAAACACTACGGAACAATTTAGGGAGAATATAATCTAACTTCTGATTTATAGCGCTCGGTTGATTTTTGTCACAGACTACCTATCCAAATAATGATATAACAGACACAATGCCATGCAGGAATGAAGTAAATATTTTAAACAGCACTGTTGTTATTGACAAGTTACTGAGAGAGTGCAAAATTGGAAGACATTAAAATTTATGACCACGAAATCCTTTTTACAGTATTACTTGATATATTGTGTTTTAAATCAATATTTGTCAAGTCTTTTAGGTAACTGTATGATGATGTCATTTTAGTCCTCTACAAAAGACTGAAAAAGAGAGGACACCTTGACTGTTTCGTACTTATATCTGCTTTCTCAGCATGTAGCACAGGACTTTTTACAATGACTAAGTCAGCTGTTACAGCTTATGGCAAGGTTCACCTAATTTTTTACATAAACATTCCTAAAACCTGTGCCCATTTATGTAGGCAACACACTGATTTAAACTGCACAGGTACCAGTAGTGTAAAACATCTTGATGAATCTCCATGGATATAGAAATATATATATATTTATAAATATACATATGAAAGTACTATTAATTAGACTGGATTATATTTGAAAACATTTGATTTTATGTTTATACGCTCACTGAAGGTAAACCAGGCTGAGTTTAAGATAATTGGAAAAGAAAACTTGGCTGCAATTAGCAGTGAGGTACGCAATAATATTAAAGTACCTGGCAAATTCTTCATTATATTGTTTTGCTTGTTTAATCTTGAGGGAAGATATTTGATTTCACGAAGGACAATTTTACTGGCCTAATATGGGAACATCTAAGGACATACAACTTTGCTAAATATTTTGGATTTGCATTACTTTTGGGGGTGGCAAGTTCAGCCTTGTTCATGCAAATAAGTGAGTGTTCTCCAGCTATGAGAGCAATTTCCAAGACTCAGCTATTTTAATTCTGTTGATTTTAATGATTTTGATTCTTTATTAAAACAGTAGCAGGGAGGGATCTTATATTTAAAAATTAGAAGAATTGCACATTTTGAATTCGTTATTAGTTTGACATTTCAGTACTTTCACATTATCAGAGGATTGTCAGTGGCAAATACAATGTGGATACTTCTGCTTTATACAAGGTCATGGATTAAGCTAAGGCCCATTTGTAATTTTCTGTGATGAATGTGAACTTGGAAATGTTAAAATGTTTCACTCATACAGATTTGTGAAAAACACTTGCATAGGTTTGGAAAAACACGATTTTGCTATCAGTTTTGAAATTAGATTTTATTTCAATCAAAACAAGCAGGAAAGACTGTAAAAATATTAGATAAACTGAGAGCAAAAAAACCTAAAGAACAAGTGAAATATTTTAGATTGATGTAAAATATTTTTTCTTTTTTCGGAAGAAAAGCTAAAATGCTGTTTTGTTTTAGCTCAAACAGATTTTAATTTTTTTTCTCCCCACCAAATCAGTAGAGTCAGTATTGCTCCATCTCTAATTACTCAGTTGGACTGATTGGGAGGTTGTTTGCTGAATTTTGGAAATGTGTTGATGATAGCTGCAAAAAGGCAGGAGAGAAAGGGCAGATGCTGTGAGAGCACCTTAATAAAATCTGTACTTTTCACAGACCCTTACTCTTTGTATGGAAATGCAAGTATGACACATGTAGAGCCAAGATAGAAAGTAATTTTACACCCTAAATTGCTATGTGACCTTTTTTATTTGTCTTCTGTCTGGACCCTGTTCTAAGGTCAGACAACTTCCACCATAAAGTCAGTGGAGTCCAAATCACCATCAGCATTGGTTATGCCGAACATTTCTAAATTTCTTAAATTGTGCAATTTAAATGCACATTAAGCATTCAAAAACAGTGCTCTCAAAGGTTCCAGGCATCTGCAACTCCATCTTCTGTCAACAGGAGGTTCAGATGTTTATGTTTTTTCAAAAATCAAGCCTTTCCTTAAGCTAGGAAATATTGGTTGAGGCTAGGTAGCGTCAGCAGGTGCTACCATTCAGCAGCTCTATTATTTTCCCAGCTTCAAAGGCAGCTGAGGGAAGGGTGGAAGTCCACATGGCCGTGGATAATGTAGCTGTGAGGAGCTAACCACTTCACCTCCAAAACGAGACTTGGCTTTGCAAACGTCAAAGCTCAACAGACAGTAAAGCAGAGTTTGTGCCAAAAAGCATCAACTGCTATTCTTTCACTGGCATGCCAAGGTCACCTAAAATTGCACTTATTTTTTGGTTTGGTGCTTTAAGATGTCATATACAGCTAACTGTAAAACCAGAGGTGGCATTGCCAAGACCCATGCTTTTGGTAACAGAAACCTAAGGGGTGTACTATTCTCATATGTATATATCCTGGATTGTGGTCAGAGAGAGATAATGTAGTGTTCGTCCTGTGTGATAGAATTCTCTCATGCATGTGTCAAATGGCTGCTTTCTATTGTAGCCCCCCAGTCTTTGGTGGCTGCACTGTCCCAATGAGGCGTCCGAGCTACCCAGTACACCAATCACAGGATAACAGGCTGCATTACAGGACTGTGGGGCAAGGAGCCTGCTGCTCTTGCTGTCTGCCAACATCCGTAGGTGTCACCAGCACTTACTGGGGGGAAAGCCAGGAGATGAAAAACAAACTAAAGAAAACCATAAAAAATAACTTTCCCTGGCAGTTAGTATATGAGATTTACTTCTCAATTTTTTCGCCTAAAAAGTATTTTTTAACTGCTGCTGTTGTTCAAACAAAGAGAAAGGGCTCCAGTTGTGGAGGAGCCTTTGCAGAGTACAGTATTGCCTTTCCCCTGCTTTGTGAAGGGAGGAATCACTGCATAGCCTCTACCCCAACTTTTCTTCAAAACCGGTCGCACGCTTCATGGCATACGGTTTTGAAAAGCAGCCCAATGACTTTTCAGGCAAAATTTCCAGCCGCAATTTTGAAGACAGTAACAAATATAGAATAGCTTGATATCAATGAGGTTTTCAATAAATGACCTGAAACAAAAATCAAGTTATTTGTCTAAGTGACAGTAAGCGTAGCAACACATTTAAAATGAACAAGATCTGCGTTCGTTTGAGACATCGGCAGAAAGTCGTACCGGTGAATCCCATGGAGGCGCCTTCCCTTGATTGCCTGCGGAGCCCATCTTCATCATGGAAATCAATGTAAACAAGGTCTATTGCTTGAAGGCCAAATGCCTTTGCTGTGACTATTATTTTTTGTCTGGCATATAGAATATCGTGAGTTTCCTTACTGCTTGTTGCACCTAAGAAAATAAGGAGAACAAAGAAAAGCTGACAAGAGTGTTTTAAACCTTTCTGTTTTAAATATTTCTTATGTTAGAAAAAAAAGGGAAACTTTGAGATTCTATTTAACTGATTTAGAAAATAGAAGAGGGGTGTAAGGCTATGCTATAGAGTCAAAATTATACTCTTCTGAGTAAAAAATGAATGCTGCTTTAGCAAAAAAAAAAAAAAACGTTCCTCTAAACACTAGCTTATGAATTCAGATTTTTGATTTAGTTTAAATCTGAAGTTGGAAACCTGAAGTCAGTGGAAGCTTTGTCTGGTAAGGACTGCTGACTTGGCTAAAATGAAAGTAATTATTTGATTTTACTATTTACTGCATGTACAGTGAGAAGCATTACAGCAAGAGAAGCTTTACACAAATTGATATACTGGTTCCAACTAAATGGTTAAAAAATTCACACTGAGAATAGAATTGCACTTTCCTTGGTTCTGATTCTTGTCACAACTGATGTCCTAAGCTGAATATTTAAGCTTTAATATTTGAATGAAAAATTGATGGTAGATGACTTCTGAGAAGAAGCAAAAGTATTCATGAGACTTGATGTGCTCACAGCTACCAGCTAAGCAAAGTACTCATGTGAAGACTAGTGGGAAAAAAATAATAACAATAATAACCATAAGTTAGCTATTTAGATACAGATTTTGAGTCTGGAAGGAGTATTTTAGTAAAACAATACTGATTTTTACATTAACATACTTATTTTTAATGTAGACGTTCATAGCTCTGTGCTTTTATCTTTTATCCTTAAAATAAATCAGAAGCTAATCTTATAAAAGAAATGGTGAAGCACTTTTTATTTTTTAGAAAGACTAATAGTGCTTTCAGGTGAATGTGTGGTTGTATTGACATGTGACATCTTTAAAATAAATTTATGAAAGCAAAATGTAGCAGGAGAGTATTTGTGCTTGATGACAGTTGTATGTAAAGAAGTGGTGAAGTGGACACCAGAATTTTAGGATCTTCAAATATAGCTCTAAAAAGCATGTGAATGTTTTTTATGCATGCAATATTTTTAAATTATTTCAGTGGCTCAAGGGTGGGTGGGGTTGTTTTTTTTTTTTTTTGGTGTTTTCTTAGTGGTTGTTTTTTTCATTAACATTTGGTACTGACTGGCAAAAAGCACAAGGAATTCTCAGTGCCCTGTAACATAAGGACCGTGTTTTAAATTGCCTGTGGTACACTCTGCACTGAAAAGAAATTAAGGAGTAAAATGAAAACATAAAATGCAGACTCAAGTGTCATTACTTTAATTATTGCTGTCAGAATTTTCACAGGCTTCTCCAAAGCAAATGCCATACATAAACATTTATAGTAAAGACACAAGTAACAACCTATGCTGGCACGGAAATCCTCTCCTCCAAAGACAACTGCATCCAAATGAAAGCCAGCCTGGGATCCTGTTCTCAGTGCTTCTTCACAGACAGCCTTCAAATGAGAACAGAGTATTAATGTCTACAGAAATGCAGGATGCAGAGAGACTACAGAGGCTATTCCAGCAGCTCAGCTTTACCAAAATCCTTCTGAGAATATTGCTCCTATTAAGCAAAGCCACTGTAGATGCTCGACAATGTATAATGCTTTAAAATGACTCAGCAAAAGGGAAAAAGTATTTTGCTTTCCCTAAGCACCCAGATAGCAAATTCAGGACATCAATAACAGGTTCCCCACCTTTTCATTTACATTATGCCCCAGGTGTTACTGTGCCCACTACTTCAGATATTTATGTAGCAATATGAAACAAAACATTTGGCAAATACTGTTTAACAACAAACAAAAAGTATTAAATTTGATTAGTTTGACATGAAATATATCTGCATGAGAAACAGAAATAAAGATCAGAAACTGTTTTATGAAATAAATAATACAAATGGTTTACAATTATTTTAAGTTCCTTACAGGATAAAAGGATTGCCAATTTAAAGCATACTCCGGCTACATAGAACTAAAAATAAGCTAAGGAAGTTAAAAATGCAACAAGTGCTGCAGAAAAACATTAAAATAAAAGTAAACCAATTTTGCTGCTGTAGCTTTTTTTTCATGAGGAGAGTAGTATTGCTATTTTATATTGATGTTTGGATAATATTAGTATCTTTTAAGGCTAAGGTACATGGAGAGAGACATGTAATTACCAGCTCTACTAATGGGTGTTCTTCTATGGCAGCTGGTGGGACACAGAATTATTCTTTAAGGGTGTGCTTTAAAATGGAACTCTCCTGCCAGCATCAGCAACTGCAACATTAAACCTCCACTATAAAATACTGTAGGTGAAGAAAAACCTCAATGGTTTAATATAGGACCTAATTTTGTGTTTGCACACTGGACAGGAGCGTGTCCATTTGGTTATGGCTTTATCGTGCTCGCAGATAGGTTGGTGTGTGCTGTAAGATAAATGGCTGTATCAAACGATCAGGCTGCCTGTGAGGTACTTCTGGAGATACTTCTGATCTGTGCATCCTCAGCTGGTCTGAAACTTTTCCTTAGAGCTTGGGAGGGGAATACAGAGTTCCTCGTGCATGCATGAGTTCTGTTTCATTACCACATTGCCTTGCCATTCTGAAAAACCTGGACTTGATAGTAAGTGTTGGGGAGTGATTTATACTAAAAGGAAATTCATAAATTAGATTTGATTTAAAATTACCCTAAAATTACCCTAAAAATAAGCATGTTCTTCAAGTATTTTCAAAGTTAATTCTGTTTCTAATCTTAGCATTAAACATTCCATCATATACACAAAGAAATGATAACATGGAATTTGGTTGTAATGTTATTAGTAGAAACCATTATAAAGATGCAAGTTTAGCAATAGTGAAATGATGATTAACTCTTATTTCAAACTGAGTGTTACACAAAATTGCGTCTGACAGCTACTAAAATAGCCCGCAACACTGAGTATTCCAAAACTTTGGAGAGGCCCTTTTCCACTCTAAGTGTGTTCAAAACAATAACAGGAATGAAGAGAGGTTTTGATATTTCTTGTGGACTGTCTGGAACTGTTCTGTCACTGGACTACTTTGAATTTATGAAGGCCTTTACAATACAAACATCAGAGTTCAACGTGCAAATGTTTTTGGGGATTGAACAGTGTGTTTTGTATCTTTTAACCTCTTTTCCTTGGTGAAATCAGGGAGAGACTGAGGAGTATTCTGCTTATCCTAGTTTGCTGAGATGGCAAAATATGAACACTTCAAGACTTTCTTACCTTAAAATTGAGCAAGCCCATTGCAGTTTCCACGAAGGGGATAAAATTCATTGGTTCTACAAGTGTTCGGCCTTTTAGGTGATGTAAGAATTTGTCTGAAAACTAAAACTAGACAGAATGAGCTATCAGAGGGGAAAAAAAGAACAGTCTACATGTATACACAACATGGCAAATATTCACCTGACTGTAAGAAACACCCCTCCCCACCCTAAAACTTGATAACTAAATAAAATTAAAATGGCTTTTAACAAGGCCTGTGATTTGAAACTGCAGTATTCCCATACATTTCTAAATTTGGAGGCTGGTTTGCAAGGAAAAAAAAAAAATTAAAAATCCAAACTTAGCGCCTCTCACCCTGGCTTACTGAAATGCAAATCCGTGGGCTCTGGAAAACAATGAAGTGCTGCTGTACCTGAGGTCCAGTTTTGTTTCAGGTTCAGCACTGCCATCACTGGAAGCGCTCCCCAGCCTTCTAAGTGGCATCCGTATTATTCATTACGGCACCGTTACCCTTTTGTTCAATAGGCTTTTCTTCATAATTTTTTAGCTTACCTAGGAAGGCCTTAAAAAGGAAGTTTAATTCTTTGAAGACCAAAGCTTGCCAATTTTTTCCATGAGACCAGTTCACAGCTAGCTCTGAGCTGCCAGTGGGGTAGCCCAAATTCCAAAATCTATCATCTGGAAACATACAAAAGCTCTTGCACAGATTTTTCCCCTTTCAAAAGGGAAAAAAAAGGGGGGGGAACCTTCAGCTCTATATTGTAAATGTATTATGTCTATCCAGATCGAGTAATTTGTGTCAAGATAAACATATTGCAGGTACTGCAAAAATGTTAGTAAATAAAGACAAAAATCACATATGCATATATTTTAAATTTAAGGAATATTCGACTATTAATGGATATCAAAGGAAAGGGAATTTTAATCATCTCTCCATTCAGTCTCAGTTGGGTAAATCATATCTAAGAGATTTGCATAAATATAAACCATCAAAGACTTTTCATCTTCAAAGGGGGTTTCAAGACCCTATAAGCTTTGTACTGTAATCATCGCAGGTCACAACCCTGCAGGAATAAGGCTGCTATGGCAACATAAAAAACTAATGCTTAAGGCTTAGCATAATATTCTGACTAATAGAAAGGAAACTCATTTTAAAAGCTGGCAGCCTATTTACCAGAAGCTGGATTAGAGGTGTTATTTCCCCTTTTAGCTTCCCCCCACCACCCCTCCCCAAAAGAAGGAAAATCTAATCACCCAGATCTTGAAAAAAAAAAAAAGCTCTTCAGCAATTTGCAGTAACTTTACAATTAGGCCAAAATAAATCACAGCTTTCTCTGATGAAGAATTCTGCCCTCCCATCTCTGCTCTGCATCACCACCGTGGCCCTCTTGGTAACTTTTCTTTAGTGAAGAGAATTCCACTCAAAAATGTGCAAGGAATAAAAAAAATCAATTCAATTCACTCTGTACAGTATGGCAGGTTACTACAGTGACAGAAAACAGTAAAGTTCGCCCAGGCAAATGCAGAAAATGAGGTAATATAATGGTATCAGCATATCTTCTTAAGACTCCTATCTGGTTTTTATTTTTTTAAAAAGAAAAGAAAAAGTAAAAAGTGATACTGTCTGTATATTTTAGGTGCAAGTTAAAGAGCAGAATTCTTGTTTTATTTTAAAATATTTTAAAAGTCACACTTCTAGAAATCTTGCTATCTTTTGTTTTGAAGGTGAAGCAAAAAAAAAAGCACATTTAATTAAATTTTGCCTCCCTTCCTCTCTCTCGTAAAAGATTTGCAATAAGCACCAATACAAAAGGTAACGAGTAGAGAAGTTTCAATTAATTTTTTTTTCCAAAAGGAGACGATTAAATGTTTCCGGCCCGGTAAAGTGTTCATTTCAGGGAGAAAGGGAAAAAAAAAAAAAGAAGGCGGAGGGAAAAAAAAACCCACAAAGCTTGGGGAGGGGATGAAGTAGCAAGGCCTCAGCAATTCTTTCAATTCCAGTGCACACCCAATAGTGTGTCGGGAAGAATGCACACTGGTCAGGATTTGTGGGAGAATTGTCCCGCCACAAAGGAGGGAGAGTTACGCTTGTTATAGTCCAATAAGCCATGCCAGTCAAACAAGTACCCACACTAGGGACAAAAGGAAAGCAAGAGATTCTCACACAAAAGAAAACAAGTAAGCCCATCTTTTAGTTGTGCATCAGACTCCAGGTTTTCTGCTGCACATAAATAAAAATGAAGGGGGGGAGCGGGTGTGCGTGGGGGGAAAGAAACAGCTTCTGGGAGGCTGAAAAATCATGCCAGAGTGAATTTTTTGAGGACTGGGAAAAGAAGGCAGTGGCGTTAGACAGGATATATTCTTTGTGTGCAAAGGTTGGGCAAAGGGAGAGCGAAGCAAAAGAAGGACAAAGAGGCAGAAGCTTCTGGGGTTGGCTTGTTTTCCATGATGGAAATAAAAGTTAGCGAGAGGGAAAGTGGAAGAGGACGAGGGGACAAAGACCCCTGGCATCCCATCTCTCTACAAAACCTACTTGGTGGCAGCAAGGGCTCTGCCATTTTGGTATCATGAATATTCATCGCTGACAAGTTCTGTCTAACACTTACACGGCTGTAAACCCTGAGAGGTGCTCTCTGGTTAATTTAATTACCCGTTGGTGGAAGGGGATGGCAAGCCTTGCATGGCGAGTGGTGGAGGCCGAAGGGGCAGCGCCACGGAACGGACGGGGCCTGTCACGCACCGGCGTGCGGGGCTGTGCTCCATCGTGGGCTCAGGCCCATCTCAGTGGTTTGATCAAGGTTAGGTGCTGAGATTAAAATAGATCCTAATACGCCTGCCTGCCTTTCATCACAGCTTGCACGCGTGCTAGTTGCTCAGCCAGCAGTTTGCAAAAATATAAAGTGAATAATTAAGCATTATTCCTTTACTGGTGTGTTACAGCAATAATGGTATATCTAAACAAGCATCCCTCTTTTTTGACAATTAAAACAATTATAGCATAATTAGGCCTATTTCAAAGTTTTCTTAAGTAATTTGACATGCCAACCATTTACATTTGAGGTTTTTATTGGCTGAAAAGTCAGTTGTGAAACACAAACACACCTGTCAGCAATTAAAAAGGAAGAAGTAGAGAACTGTTCAGGAAATAATATCTGTGCTAATTAAAAACACTAGTTAAAAGCTTCCTGTTTGTTCCCCCAGTTGCCCCAAGGAGTGACCTTCCCCCCAACCCGTTTTTTCATATGTTGCTAACATGGTTTCCCATCTCCTGCTTCCAATGCATGTAACTAAGGCTCTTGGACAGACAATAATTTTGCTTGTTAGGGTAGTCTGAGAAGAGTCAGGCACTTACCCTTCTACTTTTGATAATATATTCTGACAGCAATATTGGTTCTTTGTCAGCCATGGGAGAAATACACCTGGTTTTCTTTATAAACGTGTTCCATATATGCTTTTTATACAGCACATCACACACACATTTAAGTGGATGCACTGCCCAATTACCTCAGCCAAGCAACAACATCATATGGCATTTGCAGCCTTCCTCTTAACTCACAGTCATCCATCTCTGTGCCTGGATGAACTTGGCCCAACAGCTTCAGTCAAAAGCTACTGTGTTGTTGGTACTTACCCATCTTATTTCCTCAGCATTTTCAACCTTTGGCAGCATCATGCTTGAAGGAAGGGTCTTGGACTGCAAAAGCACCTCTAGATCTTCTTCTGCAAGGCCACTGGACACAGAGTTTATCCTGACACACTTTTCAGCATGGCCAAAGTCAAACTCTTCAAGGGTTTTCACGATGCTCAATCTTGCTTCTCTCTACAATATATATGAGTTCAGATGCACAAGAAAAGGAAAAGAAAGCATATTTTCTATTGACAGAAAAATGCACTCAGAAAAAAACTTGTTGAAATGACATGGGGGAAAAGCAATACAGCCAATATAGTTGTTTCTCCAAAATGTCACTCTTGGACTTTATTGAAGCAGTCACCACCAGAACCTCACAATTTTACCTCTTTACTGTTTCTTTATAACTGGTAAATTCAATGCATGGGGTTTCTACTACCTGCAGAAAACAAGATTTTTGTGTCTGCTAGTGCTGAACACGGATAGCAAACACACATCTTTATGCTAACATAATGTGTTGCACTAACTGTCTGCTCTCTTAAAAATGGTATATTCTTAAATTTGCATAAAACAATTAGTTTTTGTAATTTAGCTCTATATTCCCTGAACGTCAAAAAGTACAGATGTATATATACTTTGGTTTTCCTTTACTCCATGTATTCAAAGTGCATTAAAAGCAGTAATAGAATTCACAACTTGCATATAAAAACAAGGCTGAAATAACTCCAAGGTTTTTCTTAGACCACATAAAAGGGTGTTCTGTTGGCACAAAATAAAATATCCAAAGACACGTGCTTCCTCTGGTCATTTGCTATTTTTGTGAATGTAGATTTACAAATCTGTTTAATAGTTGATTTACATGAAGAATACTGGCATGCTTTTCAGAAATAAAATGCATTTCTTGGTCTGGAGAAGGGGGTAGGGGGTTGAAGGAAGGTGCTGGGCTCCTTGCTTCCTGCCAACTGAAGTTTCAACCCCAAATTCCTTCTACTCACCAACAGCCCCTAACAAATTTGCATTGTCAAAATGCACACTTATCATTTCATTTGTGAAGAGTTTTTATGGGGCTAATAAAACTTTAAAGCTCCTGATTCATGGAGGCTCAGGAATGACTTTAACAATATGCAGTTGCTGAATAGAGATGCTTTTCAAGAAAAAAGGCAAACTCAAGGGGAAAAAACAAGAAAAAAATCATCAAAGTTAATATCCAGGCTAATACAAATCAGCAAGAGAAGACATGACAGTAGATTTAAACCAGACGGATGCAAACCTCTGCTGGCAAGAGGGGCAGAGGTGGTTTCCCAATGTGGTCTGAGTTAAACAGTGTGAGGGAACAGTAGCTTACAGTTGTCAGGACCGATGAGAACAGGGTCTCGCAGGCAAGTTTAAGACAGCTCTGCAGTGTACTGATTTACAGGGCTGGGACCCCTGATAATTAGGGTAAGTTTAGAGAAAAGCAATTGGTGGCTCTAACTGGTTAAAAGGAAGGAATAATGAAGCAGAAAGTTAATGAAATCTGAAGCGAACAGCCTTCGGCTTGGGGCTGCTAGCCGAGCTCCTCCGAAGGCTGGGAGCACATGCCCGTTAATCGGACAGACGGGAACAAGGCACCCAGGTATGTATCCCTGGGCTGTGATCAAGGGGCACGCTCAGAGGTAATCTCTGGAAAACGCAGCCCCAAACATTCATGCTGCTGTGAATGGACTCTGTCTGGAGCCATTAGGAAAGCCACATAAAGATGCACGCAGTTTAGTGCAAACACATCCAGCCGGAAGACAGCTCCGGCACATGGCTGTCTGAAATGGCTCTTCCAAATCACGTAGAGAATATGATGCCAATACCAGGAAATACAAATCCCCTATGTTTTCCTTCTCTAGCCCAGGGTAACGGGTTTCTAGGGCTGGGCTGAAAATTTCTGGACATGACACAGAAGGGTAGCTTAAAAACACACTCCAAACCAATTTATGCTTTTAATTAAAGTCAGATTATCACCGTTTCAGCACACACCAATGCAATTTGCAAAAGAGATCTTCCCAAAGTATCCTCTAAGGCAGCACTCAATTCCAGCTGCAGGCACATCTCTAACAAACTTGCAGCCTAATTTGTTATGATTTTTTTTCAGAATATAATGAGCACTAGACCATATCATATCTATTTTTCTCCTCAGTCTGCAAACCCCCTTCCCAAAAATGACAGATCATGTCTTTCTAGGTATATTTCCATACAAAACACTTATTAACAGGCTGTTGCTGTTATCAATTTACATAAACTAAATGTGCAGCCCTCTGGTACGTATCCCAAAAATAACCAACAACTTCACTGAATTTATACCAACCAACAAACATGGGGAGGGGGGTTGATGTTTTTCCCCATATTTTAATAGAAAATATGTTGCTATGTTAGTTAACACACCCATGCCATCTGTTGGGTTGAGATGCATTTTCTTAGAACTGCTATGTATTAGATCTGTCTGCCTAGATACCCCAGGAATGGAAACATTTCCTCTGCATGATACAATACTTCTAATCACTATAGTTTCCACAGCAAGAATCAATTTATGTTTTTAGTTGTGAAACAAATTGATGGGACCTGGCTGCCAAAGCCAGAGCTTGTGAGGGGGCTGAGTCTGTGCCTACCCTTCCTACTATGGAGGAAATCCAACTGATGTTAGTGAGGAGTATCAGGTTCCTATAAAAGTTTCCAATAAAACGTTTCATGGGTAAATAAAAAAATTATATACTAAAACCTTTGACCAAATGTACTAAAAGCATGGAGAAAAGGGAGACCCCTTTCTGCCTTGTTAGGCAGGGAAATGTAGATGTTACTCTTATTGTAGAATTCATGCATGATAAAATCATAACTTAGATAAACTACTCCAACATTACAACAGAGAAAAAGGTAGTCCTTGATACAATAATATCCTTACTGCCAAGAATGGGAAAACTAGAATTTTTAAGGAATGATGAGAAAAATATTTTCCCTGTTCTTCATGTGAGAACTACAACATCAGATAATACTTTGTCATGAAAGAATAGCTGATAAAGAAATAGACGAAATCATTAAGTAAAATATTTCCTGCTCAAGCAGCTTGGGATGGTGGTATCCTCCTTGGGTCCCATGTGAGTTGAGTTCTTTATCAAACTGAACAAGAGAGAAAGACAACAGAGAGCTTCATGGTAAATAGTGATACTATTAAAATACTTTAAATTTGCAACTTGTGCTGGAAAGCTCACTGAGAAAAAAAAAGGTTGGTCAGGGTGGCTACTTTAGCACCCCTTCTGTTTGACTCCGAGGAGGACACAGGAAGAGGTTCATTACCACGTGCAGCTACGCCAACTGGTGAAGATAAAGGTTTTGGTGACGCAGCATTGCTGGCAAATCCATCGCTACCCAAACATACAGACACCAAAATTAAAAATGGGAATACGCGCATTGCCAGCTCTACTGGCACCCATTAAACCTAATAACTAACCATCCTCATGAGTTTCTAGCTCTGAATTATCAAATCTGCAAAGAAAACAACATCCGTCCACTTTTACACTCCAGTGGAAGAGGTGGTCCCTCGCGGCAGGGCCGCGCAGTCTCGCCATCTGGAGAATAAATCGAGTGTGAAGTACAGTATAGTTTGGGACCAAGCTCCGTGGCGGCAGCCCAGCAGTTAGTTCATTAGTCCCAAACTTGCGGGGATTAGTGCGGTATCAGCTCTACCGTCGGATGGGATCAGGCAGGCAGAGCGCGAGACTCGGGGAAGGGGTGGCGGCAAAGAAGGAGCCCCTTAGGCTTATTGATAAGACCACACTGTATTAGTGCACCTGAATATGTGCTTTTGGTAACAGTATTTGGAAACAGTTTCCCATTGTTAGAATCAGTACCTTTACATTCCTCCTTTTCTTCTTTTTGTCTCACCTTTTTTTTCCTGTATATGTCAAAACATAGAAATTTCCACTTCAGAACAGAAAAGCTAAAGAAGAAAGAATGCCACAGTACCGGAAGTTCAGCCACCCACTCACCTTGGACACACTGTTAATACAGCAAAAATGAAACAAAGATGGTCAGATTAACAGCAGATGGAAAAATTACATTTTCTTCTTTCTTTTCTAACTGATACAATTCCCTACAATCCTGCTTTTCAGCACTTTTTTCTAGATATCTAGACTTATCTGATTTTGAGGACAAGATCTCTGCTTTGCTTTATTTTTCTTGCCTAGTCTTCCCTTTTTTTTCTAAAGACCTCCAGGTCTTAGTGTCAAGATAGTGGTCATACTTAAATATATGTTTGTATATAGATCTCATCCTGTTAACATCTTTTGGTAACAGTTCTTCATATGGAAATGTAAATATATGATGCACTAAAATGGCAGGCCAGAATCTTTCATCCTCAATGCCAAAATAAGTTGGCATGTTTCAAATAGGAGAGGAAAAATTAATTACTATAATCACAATTCAAGTTCTTTTTTTGGTGACATGTCTGACACGGTAAAAACATATAATTATGTGTTAATGTTAATTCCTTGGAGTGGTTTGTTTACAGAACTTGACATTGCTGAATCTTTTGTCACTTATATTAGTGCATGCCATATGAATGCACCTCTCAAGATTTTGCAGAAGGGCACATATATATTATATACCTATAGTAGCTTTTATGCATAATAGAATTTCTGCTGGGGGAAAGTCTGACATTTTTTCCATGCATAATTCTCCATCAATGAAGTGATGCCATGCAGAATGATAGCATACAAATGCCATCTAGTTTCAAATTCACAAATGGGATTGGCAAGAGAAAAGACAAATTATATTTGTTTTCAAGGAAACAAAGAGACCCGTAAACATGGAGCAGAGCGCTCGTGAGAGCTGGAGGTACTTGTCTCATGAGACTTGCTCTACCTTACATATATCAGGTACTTGTGAGAATAAATCTTTGAAATGGCAAGTACGTATTTCTAGTTAGTCTTGTTAGACTGAAAAATTGCTGTAAAATATGCACAAAGCCTCCAGGAAGTGGTTATTAAATATTTTCTTATTTTCACCTCTGAGCAGATAATCAGTTAACGAGTTTTTAGAGATTTAAGAAATTTTAGAACACATTTTCTTTTGGTTCAACGTGGAACACGCCAAACCCACCAGATAACCAATCCTAAAGGAAAAAAGGGACAGGAATGGGGAGGAAGAGGGAGAATAGAGTGTCCGTCATGTATGTTGCTGTCTCTCCTCTGTATATCAGGTAAATGTACATTTTAGTGTACTGCACGACACTGATTTTGCTGCTATTCTTTCCTGAAATCTTCATAATATTTATTTAATAATTATTTGGTCTTTTTATGTTGGTTTTTTTTTTTTTTGTTTTATACCAACCTTTTCACTTATCTGAAAAAGGTTCTTCATGACATCAAAATGAGTCATGTAACTCTGTGCACTTCTAGCATCTGCCGCTTTTCTCTGTGCTCTGCTAATTGTCCTTACATGCAGTACATGATCTAGCAACACTAAAATGATGCAAACGTCAGTAGTCAGCATTGTGAACTAAGCAGCAATCTAATGATGGTCTGCTCAGGAAACCAAACTCCTTTGCCCGTTTCTCTAGAAGCTTCATTTAAGGTCTGGGAACACATCACTGCACTTAATCAACAATAGCTCCCTGTATTTTTAAAAGACAAGATCTCTAGAAGCTGTCCAGGAACAGCTGGGAGTGCTTGCTGCCATGTAAGCCTAGCAAGCCTCTCCCTCCCTCTACTAGTGTGGACAATGTGGATCCTGAAGATATTAGGTGGGGGTCCATCCAACACCATCGGAGTTGGGCAATTTCCACATATGGTGGTCAGGTGGCCTGTCCTGAGATGCTGTGGATGTGGAGAACCAGTGAACAAGAGCCTGAGGTTGTCTCAGCCAGCAGCCAGGAGCCAGGGCTCATGAACCCCAATAAAGCTTTAGGGATGCTCAGCTATGTAAGTACCAAATTTCTGCTGAGCCTGACTATCCAAGGATGTGGATATGAATGCAACCACAAGACATTTTCACAAGTTGTCATCAAGGTATTTTTCTGACTTGCACATATCTCAGAGAAATTTAAACAGAGGCCAGTAGGCTGCTAGAATGAACTGGCACATAGAAATATTCACATAATATGAGAACTGAGTATAAAGGTCTCAGTAGCAAAAATGATACAACATGGTATGTGTGTGTGTGTGTCTGTGTGTACATAAACACAGAGACAGGCTTATACCTTAAGATTTTGTGTACAGAAATGTTTCAAGAGGTTTTTAATGATAGTAATGTATGCAGCAGTTTAAACAAATCAAAGTTTTGTTCATGTAGGTAGGCAGCTATTCTTCTGCCTGCCAACTTTTATAAACACTTACAAAAGAGATGTAAACAACCTTTCAATTAACACAAATCAAGCTAGCACTAATTTAAGCTGGCTGCAAGAAGTAGTCTCTTTACTTTTTTTCCCCTGGCTTTCTGAAGATACCTTTTGTTTTGTGACAAATTAGCATCACAAATGAAAATTCTTTAGAAGCATTAGTGTTAATTAGCCTTCCTGGACAGTCCAAATGAGCTATTGAATGATGAAATAAGGCCACAAAATATACAATCTAACATATCAGTTGAAAAAATTGCTATACTTTTCTTTCATCTGAACTTAACAGTATGTTAATTTTAATTTAAAAATATTACAGTTTAAGATGTATTTAATTGGCAGTATGTAAGAGATAACAATGGAAAATGTGTATGTTTAGACATCTATTTTTTATTATATATGTTTTAAAGATTGGCAAATTATTGTCTCAATTATTTAATAAATCGATTGAAAAAAAAATCCTAAAACCCAAGAGAGGTAAACAGAGGTTTTCTACAAAAATCCTAACTGGCCAGAACTTTATGCCTGCTTGTACTGGAGGAACCAGTGTCTGCCCCAAGCTGCTTAATAGCTCCTAGGAATGAGGAAGGTATCAAGAAAAATCAGGTTAGGTGTGCCGTGGTGTCTTTTATCCTTCCTCTTTTCTGGAATAAACTTTTTGCAGCCTACCTACAGTCTCAATAAAACTATGTGCTTCAAATGGAAGGCTTGAAACAACAGTTTCTGGTGTTGTGCAAACACTGATTAACAGTTCTTATCTCAGTTTTCATGAAGTGCCTTATCTGCATGGGTAAACTAGCAAATTAATATTTTGTAATGTGATCGAAGCCCCACAGAAGGCCCAAAGTCCAAGTGTTCACAGTAAGATTGTAACGGTACAAAAAAGCTCTCAACTCTTCATTTTTAACTTACATTTTAAAGTTAAGTGATCTCACCTTGTAGATGCATGCATTTCCGTGCAGGGGGATTCAAGACCAAAACTGTTCTCTCAGGTGTCTTACACAGGGCAAGGTACTCCTGGAGGTCCTCCCACCAGATGGATTCTTGAGCCATCTAGAAGAGGACTTCGGAAACCTTCTCATGCCACAGGCATTTTTTAAAAGTAGAAATTACCTCATGTAGTACCGTATATGCCCTTGTGAAACCATGCCATTCACATCAATTGCCACGTACAGACTCTCTGAGAAAATCTATACCACTGGATTGACTTAGCTCCCAGCTTCACCCGAAGGTTTTCAGTCTCAGCTGCCCACAAGGCACAACTGCTCGTGTACATCCAGACTGTCCTTTGAGGGACTGAATCATCTATTTCCTCCAAACCACAATACAGGTGTGGTTCCAGAGGTAGATCTCTCCAGGCATCATGACAAGAGAGTGGTTTGGGCAGGACTGCACCAAGTTCAGTTGCCCCACCCTGCTCCTGTGACGCAGCTCCAGCAAAGCCTGTGTCCCTCCAAACACCCACAGGAGCTGTCTTGCCAAGCCCCAGGGTGCGCAGCACATCCTCAGCTGAAGTTTAAAAACATCATTGTGGTATGTCACCCTGCTCATAGGCTGGAAATCAAGAAAAAACACCCAAAATCCAACCATACTACCAACCTAATTACTCCATCAAAACCCCATGAGCAGACACAGGGCACCCATGTGCTACTTATCCATCACTGCACTTAACCTGCTCTGGAGATTTGCCCCTATGCCATATGGGCACAAGCACCTCTTCCACACTAGGTGAGGGCAGCAGGGATCTCTCCTTGGACCACACACATTTAGCAATGTAGAAGTAGCCTGTAATTGCAGTAATTACTTCAGTGGGAGAAGGACGTTACAAGATGTTCAACACAGGAAACTTTGATCTAATCAGCTTTGCACTAAATGGCCACGCCTCTTGCCTTCCTGCAAAGAAAACTTTTATAATAATTGTATTTCTCAGCCAGTGCTCACCTTAACAAAGGTCCACTTCACTAAGCTGGATTTTGCCAAAAATCCTTCTTCTTTCTCTACCAGAAGAAGGGCTTCCTTTTGATAGAAATCCCACTTGGATGGGTGACTTGGTGAGTCAAGGAACCCAGCAAT
This sequence comes from Irena cyanogastra, assembly GCA_013397155.1. NCBI lineage: Eukaryota > Metazoa > Chordata > Aves > Passeriformes > Irenidae > Irena > Irena cyanogastra. The sequence continues at coordinate 151,212 of VWZV01008120.1, read as the reverse complement.
TCCACTTCACCCCAAATGCAGGTTTTAGCACGTCCCACAGGCAGCATTTTCTCAGATGCTCCATATGATGAGGCAAAGCCCACTACACCTTCTGGCAGAGTCCCTGAAGGATGGGCAGTAGCACAAAAGCAGTTGCCCTCCTTTCTTTCCGCCCCCACATCCCAGAAGAGGGAGAGGGGAAACAGCACCAGGACGCCATGTCCCATGTGTCCCTGTATTGGCAGTGACTAACTGAGGCAGAGAGTGATCCTTGATACAAAATAAAATTATTAAAAATAAACTCCATGACTCATGTATTCATGGCAAGGAGTATGAACCTTTTAGAAATTAATTCACTTGTGTTCTGTGGTCTAAACAAAACCTGGCAGTGTGAATTTTTCCCTGCCTAGACCTGTGATTGCTGTCAAAGGAACTGATATTTTTCTCCAGTTTGAAAGTGGGACCTGAGAAGGCGGCTGTTTTCTAGGTCAGATCTCACCTGTGTCAATCCTACAGGATTGTAGAGTGGTATTTGTACATCACTGATGTATTATCCTCGTACAATACAATATACACCTTTATAGACATGACGAGAATTGTTTACTTCAAAACCTGATTAAGTTCCTTATTTTGATATTCCTGATTGCAGCGGAACAAGTTACTGGACCTTGTGACATTTCCTTCCATAAGCTTTTCTTCAGCTTACTTCCCTGATGAAATAAGTTCTTTTTGAATGCTAGGCTGTCTGAGAAGGTGCTCCTCAGTGGGGCTTCTGGAATATCTATGAAGTTTAAAGTAAAGTTCATGCATATTTCCCAATAAAATGATAAAATAAACCAATATATGATTATTTCTGCAACATCTAAGCAGTTCCTACACTCTTCTGCTTATTCCCATTCCATACCCGCCTTTTTCCTTATGCAAGCATTTCAAATCAACTTTTTCACAAGCTGAGATGCAAATTGGATCACTGAACCAATCCCATTAGAGAAACTCAGTTTTTTTTTGTATGGGGGAGTAGGATTTTGTTTTTTACCCCAGCCCATTTAATCAGTCCTGTTTACAGCCTGGCCAAACAAACAGTTGCACCACTGCAAGCAAGGGCAAATGATGACAATGAGCAGCTAGGAAGGGCAACATGGAAAAAGGAACTTCTGGAGGTGTTTTTGTTTTTCTTTCCACCACAGCCCAGCCAGCTGAGCACCCATGGTTGCACCTGGTTTGTGCCCAGGAGGAGAGTAGTAGGTAGGATGCAAGGAAATGTCTGCATCCCTTAAGAACCCTCACTACAAGCCCCGACTCTTGCATCCACGTGTATTTCCCCATAAAATTACCTCAGTTTAACTGACAGGGGCATCTGGAAGCAGAGCACCTTGTTAAATCATTGATTACTTGACTAACACAACTTTTGCCTTCATTTATGTGGTTCCCTTCATAACATTTTTCCAGACCTGCATATGCAGGGCTCCCTCACCTGTGCTTTTGTTACCTACTCTTGCATCTGTCCAAATCTGACATGAATTTCATTCACTTCAAGCAGACTGTCAGAGTTTCAGTTAAAATTCTTTACACATGGCTTATTAGGTATTTTCTCTCACTTTCTGGACAATGACTCTGCCAAATGTAGTGTAAGTAAAAGACTAATAAGAAAATGGGTTCAGCTTTGAACCACTTCTAAAAATACACAATAAATGCTGGGGTCAGCCTGGACTTTGTACTGATTTAACTACTTCGGATTTATTTGACACCAATAACATTAAGTTGATGCAATGCTCTGGCATGAAACTATTTGCTAAAATGCTACGAGCAATATAATTTATTCTCCTGTGTGAATAAAATTCACGGACAATCAGGATTTTACAGCAATATAACTGCATTAATACAGTACTGCTGCTTTGTTTATCTTATATTAATTTTAAACCAACAGTGATAAAATAGAATTCAGTGTTTACAAGTCTGACACCCATTAAACTGCCTTTTTTTCTCACTTTCTTTTCCTCTTATATTTTTGCCCAACTTGCTTTATTGTTGTGTAACTGTCTGAACAATGTGTTTATTTAGCAAATTTTTTTTGTAATTTTGACTTGATATGATTCTCCTTCTTGTTCTGAATGAAGGACTGTCAAAAGAGATTAGTGAAAATGTGTTCTACTTACCTAAAAAAATCTCTTTTTTGGGAAACTGTTCTGCTTTACTTGTTAAACCTGTTTATTTTTTTTGACTGCTCCAGTAATAATGTGTTTTGTATTAGAACAGAAGGTAGTTTTCCCCCCAAAGTGCTCAGAGACATTTTCTCCAGCCAGAATCCCCACTCTCATCACCTGCATCAGGTGCAGGTTAACCCTGGTGGGACTCAGGTGATACTCCCCTCCCTTTTCTTGGCAGTGGCCTCTCCCTGTGCTGCCAGCCTGCCACCAAGCATCGTGTCTGTTTGGCAGCCACCCCTGCGACCTCCGGAAGCTCCCTGGCTCCGTTTCCTCATTCCAGCTGGGCACTGAGGCACTGTCCCCTCCAGTGTGTTAGCAGTGCTTGTGCTGGTGTGTGGTTATGCTGCTGGATACAGAAGGTTGTTCATGTCCTTTCCTGGCTAAAGTGTCTTTGCTGTCACTTAGGGTGGGGCTGTAGCTGGCACAGTCCATAGTGATCCTATGGTTACTCTACATCTAGAGCACTTCACTTATGTTCTGAGGACAAAACACACAGTGGCATTAATGCTCTTTGACTTTATCTGTTGGCAAGTTCCTTGCCCATTTCTCTCTTCACTCTTTGATTTGGCAACCAATCATCTATAAACTTCTAGGAAGTCCCTCTTTAGAGGCAGCAGGTTTCTGCAGCACAAGTGCATCCGAGGATGGAGAGTCACAACTGCTGGAAAACCTGTCAGTGCTCAGTCACCTAAATAGTCAGAAATGTTCTGATGTTCAGAGAGAACCTCCCATGTTCAGGTTGTGCCCGTTGCCTCCAGCTCTGTCACTGGGCATCACTGAGCCTGGCTCTGCCCTCTTTACATCCTCCCTGCAGGTATTTATATACATTGATGGGGATCCCCCTGAGCTGAACAGTCCCAGCTCTCTAAGCCTCTCCTCAGAGAAGAGACATTCCAGTTCCTTCAACTTTTTTGGAGCCCATTCCTGAGGTTTCTCCAGTATGTCCATGGTTCTTGAGTACTGATACCTCTAGCATTCTCCTCCAAATGATTTGCAAAGTTTAGAAGTCCTCTCTGCTCTTTGTCAGACATCTTTGAGCATATTAAAACTGTCTACTTTTTAAAAAAATGTTAAGGTCCACTTAAAAAAAATTACTATTATTCAGCACTCCATTTTATTTATTAATATTGTTGTTTTTAAAATTCTCATGTCCCTTCATGCTCTCAGCATCACCTTTTCCAATACAATTGTTGCTTCCAACTGAGTGATTTGATCTTTGCTTTAAGATAATTTTTCATCTGTTGCTTATTTGGCTTTATTTCTTCTTGACCAGGTTTCACAGCTTCAGATTCTGTGTTGGCAGTTTCTTGGCCAGTTTTTCTTTCCTGTTGACCAGATATAATCTCTGCCAGTATGGATGCTAAGTCCTCTATTGCTGGCCAAGCAAGAATCAATCATGCTGGATCTTACTAATATAAATTTACACTTAATAGAAATATAATCCTCTTGGGAATTAACAGCTGCCCTAACATAAACTTTATCACATTTTATGAATGCTTATGAATATTAATTAATTATTCTAGCCCACTTACACGCATGTTTGTAAATAGACAACTATTAGGACAATTAAAATAGCAAGATGAGTAGCANTTAAGAATACTACTTCTGCCTGTGTTTCTCAGGACAGGCTGTTGTTCGGCTCCATACGCATGTGGACCTACTTTCCAGCTATTCTCGTTCCACATCTACACTGCAGAATCACTGCAGAGCCACGGGCAGGATGAACCCCATTGTCCTCTAGACCATTCAAGCTTAGCACAAATGCAGGATCTAGCAATGAGAGCTTTCACACAGCCAATTCTGCGTGCCCAGAGGTTCAGCTCAGCTTTTTCATCCTGAACAATGGGGAAGCAAGGGGGATAGCCTAATATTTTATCCTCTGTTTTGCCTACGTAGTCTTTGTCCACCAGTGTTCTGTAACATTAAAGGTGAACCTCTTTCATGCAATAGCTATCAAAAAGCCTTCCTCCTCTAGACAAGGCAATGATGAGTTAGAGTCACTGTTTGCTGTTATCCTGATCTGCTTTTCAAATGAAGATGCTTTTTCTATGATCTACATAACTCGTTCTGCTCCTTCTGTGTCTTCCCACACCATGGCACACAATCTCTAGGTTAAATACAGGACAAAATTGTGAAAATTTGTTTTCCTGCTGTCCTGTCTCCTAGGCATGCCTCCCTTCCTTCAAGCTCTCCTTGTACTTTTTTTCACTGCTCGTAGTCAAACAAGTTATTGAAATGTTTTTGTTTGTTTTTTAGTGTTTCCCTCCCTCACCTTCAGTCGATGTTTGTAAAGCATTTAACACTACACCAGGCGGGTTAATTTACTGCACTGGTAAAACAGGCTATTTGGAGTGTCTTGCAACACTGACATGTTTTCAGCTTGAAAATCAGATGTCTCCATCCCAAAGGAAAGAATTCTTGCCAAAGCTTTGTTTATATCGATGCCAGGTGCAATCTGGCCCAACAGTGGTAATGACATATGAACACTAAACAGTTTGTAAAAAACATACTTCAAAATGAAATCTGAATCCCGTCTATAAAGACCCAGGTAAAGGTCTTATTAGGAATTTGCCTGGTGTAGAAAAGTATTTCTTTGTAGAAACATTAATTTGGCTTCTGGGCTCCCTTTAGTGTTATTAGTGGCCTCTGATTTCAGTTTTTTCATTACAGTTTGTTTTTCTTTTGCTTCTGGTAGAGCTTTCAAAGCCAAATGTTTATTGTGTAAAAATATTTTAACAAAAATTACTGTAATTACTGTATTTAGTATTTTATTTTGTACATGGCTTTTGCACGTATGATTAGCAAAATAAACCCTTTCTTTTTTTGCTTCGCAGAGAGCAACTTTGACCTGGTGAAAATTAGAAATACTGCAATGCAAAGCATACTGCAGCACCTCTTGAAAGGGAATTGCCAGAATTTAATTGCATCCTCCTCTTCTTAAATAACTTCAAAATAGGCTTTCATACCTAGAGGCAATTTTTTGGGTATTGGTAAGTTAAACCTGTGTAAGAGTCCTGACCCTTAGATGAAGTAACTCCCTGCCCATAGTGTGAAATCATCAGAAACCCCGGTAGGCTGCAAATTGCGTATGTTTGTCTGATCTCTGCGATGGTCACATCCTTTGCAAACTTAAACAGATAAAACTGTGGAAAGCAGAAGTAGACACACCGAAACGTTTTTAAAATGTGCCCAGATTTTGTTTGCAAATCTGTGTTAAATTGACACACCCACTAAATCAGCGGCCATTTAAATTAAGATCTGGCCCTAAAAAAATCAATGACATTTATGCAGTGATCCGATTCTTCTCTTCAGAGGGTCAGCGTTAAAACCAAATGCTCATTGCTGCTGTCAGTATGTGTGCTGCTGTAAGGAAGGTGCCCAGTGTGATCTACATATCCTACCGGCATAGAGCAAATCGCTTCCTCAAAGAGTAAACCAAACAAAAGCCAGAGAACAACAGCAATAAGAGACTATTTGACCAAAAGCTATTCATGTGCAGAACCCATTACCCCACCACATACCTAAGGGTGAGCCAGTGGCTTTGGGTTTTGTCTTAAGAAGAAGCTGAGGGAAATTTTCAGGATGCTTTTCCCATGTGTTTGAAGTAAAATCAGGAGATCAGTATGCCTTTAAAATGAGAGATAAGCCTCTTAATACTTTAACTCAAACTTCACAAATCATGATTTTTGAATCGGTGCCTCAGCAGAAAAGGAAAGACTCAGATTTGCAGATGGCAAGTTGCTTGTTGCAATCTGAAAGGGTCTATACTATAATGGCAAAAAATATGACTATATACACTTTCTTCCTCTGTCCATCTGCCACTGTTATAGTCTAGTGTGGGGGTGATTTTATTTAAATTTGGACTGTTTGCAGGCTGATTTCTCATTTCTGCAATCATTAGGTTTGTAACAAAAAGAGTAAATAGATTTTTTTTTAAAAAATCCCAACTGCTGCCTTAGTGCTGTGTGACTCAAATAGTGAAATCATTGCTATAGACTGCCACAGAAGAAATCTGCATGCATCTGCTGCTGGTCTGCATGGTATCTCATCCAGTGTCTATATATGCACATACATACATGGAGGGAATCTTTGGGAATCTTCTCAATTCTTGCATTCTTATTTTCTGAAATGGAAGATGCACAATCTTCTGGTGGTAATGACCAGGCAGACCAAGAAAACCAGAAGAGAAATACATTAATAATAGAAAATGAGTGATGCAAAGAGATATTTAATTTATTAATATTTAAAGGTCATAGGAAGAGTCATCTTGTTTTACTCACTTATTATTCTCCTTCATCCAGGGAAATTACACAGTAGATGCCCTGCGAGCTAGTTTCCCCCACACTCATAAGATAAAAGGTCAATGGACAGAGGTATGTATTTATCAAGACACAGAGACATTGAAAAGCTGTCAGGAACCATGACTGCAAGCATCAAATCATTCACCTTTCCCCTTGCTCCAGACTTGCCAGGAAGAGGACATACAGACGGATTTTTGTTTTCTTGTTTTTCAGAGGGAGTGGATTTGCCTGGAAAAAGCTTTTGTGCTTTTAGCCATCACAGCCTCATCATTGCAGAGACCACTTGGTGGATCTGCCTCCTGGAATGGTGGTCCTCATGGACAAATCCCCCAGCCTAGACTGCTCCCCTGTGCTTCCCCCACGCCCTTGGCTCCCAGTGGCACTGGTGCACCAAGGTGGTGTCCCTGGGGCTCTGCAGAGGGGGCATAGGGGGTTCTGCCCCCCAGCACATCCTGCTCCCCAGAAGGCAAGCTGGTGACTGCAGAGAACAGAAACAGTGGTCTGAGGCTGCCAGCTCTGCCAGGCTGATGGCAAAGGAATTGCATCAAATCAGTGAAATTGCCTCCTTGATAGGTTATGTTTTTAAAATGGCCTGCGATGTTACAGGGTAAGTTGTTTTAGGGCTTGTAGGTCATTAGCTCAGGGGATCTGAAAAAATTATATCTGAAGACAGACTTTTAAAGGATTCACTTTAAATAGCTTATTCTGTGAGAATGAAAAAACATCATACTAAAATTATTGCAGAACACTGATTCTCTTCTCTTTGGCACTGCAGAAGAAGTGTCAGTGTGCAAGATGGAAACTCAAGCCCACTGGGACGGTAAATATTTTGGATCTGTGTTTTTTTGCAAGATGGAAGAAAACAAAGCATCTGCCCACAAGGTTGCATCTTGCTCTGAGTTCCATGGCAACTCCACCAGTGAAGATGGGAGATGAGTTTGGCCCATTGCTTGGCAGTACCTTGCAAAGTATACATGGAGGTATCAGTCATCTGCTTGGTCTAAATATTCATGAAATTTAGCCATCTCTTGCATGGCCCATCCTATTTTTTTTTAACTTTCTTTTTTCTTTTTCCTTTTAAATTTAGAAGGAACTTTGATTTTGTTAGAGTTTGCATTCAATATTTGTCCTGCATTAAGATGGTATTGATATAATTTGGCATGCATGTTGTTCTAAAGTCACTGAAAACAGTGGTAAAGAGCACTGAAGAACATTGTTTGCCATGGATCTGAAAATTTATAAACATTAATATTTTTGTTTAATATAAGAAAATGAATAGGCAGGACACATTTTGTTGCAGAGTTCAGAAATTTGGCTCTTTGTATAAAGCCAATGTAAAAAATGAATGGGTTTTAGGATATGTAAAATTTGAACTATCTAGCATCTTTGTCACTTATTCCATGTCAAGTGGGTATAGAATGTAGCGATTGTGATAAGGAGGCTTTTCACATCCATTTCTACCAGTAGTAACCCAAGACACAGAGGGGGGTGAAGAACAAGGGTCATATTTATAATCTGGAATGCTGCAAAATGTATCTCTTCAAGTTTTCAGCTGAACTGAGATATTTATCGTAACAAGATCTAATTAGACCTAATTTCCATAGCATATCAATTATTTTCCTCATTAGAGTAGCTAATGCCATGTTCAGATATCATGGCAATCAAGCTTGTGATTTCTGGAAAAACTGGTTAGAAGGCTTAGTATTAAGTGTGTTTCCAACTGTGAAATTTATCCTTCTGAGCAATGCCTCCCAGTTTACTCACTTTGTTCCAGGATTCTCTGCAGCATATGGCCACTGGAACCCATTAAATAACACAAAGTAAGACAGGCAGCGATGAGTCAAAAATAGCTGCACTAGTGAATCGCCTTTCAAAATTCTGTCTCTAACAAGAAAAATAATGAAGAATAAGACATGCAATTAGAAGAAATTAAGGTCAATTTTCAAGCCGGGTTGCCTACGTGGTGGTTTCGAAATCCACGTTAGGCACCTCAAATAAAAGCAGTCTGATTGAACACCTGCAGCTCTTGGCAATGCACTCGTGTATATAAGGCAGCCAGGCAATTCTTGCACTCAGAGTCTCTGTCTCTTGATTTATTTTCCCCAGTTCCTAAATGTCCTAAACCTCTGGGTTCTAATCACTAGGTTTAACATGTTCCTTTTTGCCCCTAAGGAGGATACCCAGTGCTTCCCGTGCAAGGCCATATGTGTGCCATATACTTCTTGGACAAGTCTCATTCGCTCAGCATGAGAGTGAAGGCACTTCTTCATCACAGGAGCTTGTCGCACTGTATTTGGCCAAATGTGTTGTCACAATATACTTGGATTCCTTTTATCCAGCCTGAGTCATCTACAAGTTTGGTGTCTGCTCTAAGGTTTTTTTCTAGAGGTTTTGTTACAGAGGTCAGTATATCTGCAAGGAGATTCATCTTCTAGAGTGGCTGCCTGAGGCATTGAGATTATTTCTTCTCTGGAGGCACCCAGCTCTCTCAGCGGAAGCACCTTCTTCCTAGGGAGCTAAAACTGTCAAGCTGAATCTCACCTCAGTGTTTTCAGGGCTGGTGTCTCCTATCCTAGATGAGATCCATGGCATTTTCCTGGTATGAAAGGCAGAGGCAGAGATCTCTGCTGCTATAAGAATATTACACTAGCAGTGGATCTGAGCTCAATGTATGGTTGTACTGACATGCTGCATGGCTGAGGGCAGCTTCCATTCACAGCTACACCCTAAGCAAACATTTATTTATTTCATCTCATTTAAAATACATCTGGTGCTCTGAATGGGTGCACCTTGAATGAGCCAGAGGAAACATGCAAGTTTCTGAATAAAGGAAATTCTTTACTTGATGCATGTTCATAGAATCACAGAATGGTTTTGAAGCTTTGTAGTTCTTATTATTTGGTTACGTTTGTATCCAATTCTATTCGCAAATAAAAAGATGCTTCATCTGGCTGTCTAAATAATATATTCAAGCAAAGTCTAGCAGAAAATAAACAACTGTGATCTTCTGACCTGTGTTATGAACAATAAAAAGTTACCTAAAGGTCCAGAGAAGGTGCATGCTGTGTTTGTCCCCTTATACCTAAGCATGTCTATGAATTTAATGGGCATATTCAGGTATTGTGCAGATAGGAATCCAGCCACATTTCTTCTAATTGATTTGAAATTATATGGACAGTAACGATGCCAGAAGACAATTTAGTTTGCTCTTTCATACTGAGCCGAAGTTGTTTGGTTTTCTTAAAAGAAATAAAACTGATAATTGTCACTACAGTAAGTAAATATGTCTGAATACATGCAGAAAGCAGATCTATTGGGTAAGAAGGTTACAGAATCTCATTTTGTGGTCCATCTGCTCCCTCTTTGCTTCCCAAGCCAACAGACACTAATCTGGGATGAAGAAACTGACAGGACATGGGGGAGGAGTAGATGGCCATGATTCCTGCACGTTTCAGCTTTTTGATATATGTGCTCATGCCGTTGAGATATAATAGTAGGAAAATAACACAGCGGAGTCAGGAGGACAATTCCAACAATTATGCATTGCAATAGCATTTTACTGCTCAAGATTTTCTCACATATTCAGTGCAATTTACATGTTTTACCACTGAGATCTGAGCACTCAAGATTAATGTTCAAGGGGAAAGATGCATTGATGGAAAAGATTGTTAAGCAGATCATAAGCTGAAATAAACAATAAAATAATCAGATTGAGTTAAGAAAAGTGTCCAGGGTACTCTTGCTAGATTTTTTTCCAGATTTGCATCTATGTTGATGGTGTTGGAGAAAATCTGAACACCATCCTAGTAAAAATTTCTGGTGACCGTAGCATGAAATAAAAGTGGTTCAAGAGAATGACAATTAAACAAAAAAGAGATAAGGATAAAAACAAAATTCAAAGCCACAGACCATGAGTGCGAAAGACAAAGCCGAAGTGGCAGTGTGGCTAATGAGGGATGAGAATGGGAGAGGGATGAGCTATACAACTGTGCAGTAATCAAAAAAAGGGCCAATGGAGCTGTATCATGTCATGTCCATCTCTGCACAGCTCAGCAACAACAGCACTGCCAGTTTCTACTTCTAATTCTGGCCACTTTGTCATCAGAAAGACCATAATGAATAGAAATAAGTTTCTATGGAAGCAAATAGGAGCAAAGTGAAAAAAAAAAAAGAGATTAAAAGAGATAAATATGTAATGTTTCGTTTAACTATGAACAAGATGCAAGGTATGTACAAATAATTCAAGCATTTGAACGCTTCACTAAAAGTGGTAAGTTCTCGAACATAATAAAAGAGAAGCATCACTGGCCTTTTGGATAAGAACTATGAATAAGTTACAAAAACCAAAGCTGTTGTCAGTGGGGAAGTGCGCCTGATGATTAAAGCACCTAATCCAAGATTTAAAAATAATATCGACCACATGGTGTGAAGCACTGATGCAACATAAGGTCCCTCTGCCAGGTGAAGGCTGTTCAAAATTTCTAAAAGGGTAACTTTGGCCTAGATTAGAGGCTGTGGGTGTGCACAAAAATGACAGGACTTGCAACAGCTAACCATGGATTTCTCATAGATTCCTTCTTATTCCACTTCCATTCCCACCCTTCCAAAGCCACCTGTCTGTCCCTTGGATGTGGTTACCCTCCCTTATGTGCAGGGCCATGATGATTCATGAGGAGAGTGGCTTAACTTTGATACATGAGCCAAGATGTGCATTTGTCAGCCTAGAATAGCATGGGTCCAAGTCACATCCTCTGGTCTGTCTGATGCCTTCAAATGGTCAGAGTCATCACCAAAAAGTCAGCCTAAGCTCTGTCTCCTCTCTCTCTTGTATTTTGAAAGCTGGTCTTGACGCATTCGTCTTTCACAGAGGCTGTCAAAAATTCTCTGTTCCCAGGAGTAAAAAGAAAACAATTTTCTCCTTCTACCTACACTGGATCAGAGATCCTTGGAACTAGTGGCAGGCCCTTTGTGATTAATAGTCCTTGACTGGATTATTTCATGAATATACTCTTGCTTTTTGACTGATGTTCATTTCCACACTATCAAAAGGGAAATGAGTCTAACTATTCATTGTGTGAAACAGAGCTGCTTTTTGATTTGCTTGGAACGTGCCACTTAGTAATTTTTCTTGTTTGAAGCGTCTTGGCATCCGCAGCCAAAGGCAGACAACTCAAGGACACAGCTCCTACAGGCTCTAGAGAAACGCTGGGAACAAAACCAGGGCTGCAGAGTTGAGAGAAGACTCCACAGAGTGAACGTGTAAAATCAGACTTGGCAGAGAAAGCCACCATGAGTGTGGAGCACAGCCAGGCTTCAGTGAGTGCCTCAGTGGAAAACGTAAGGGCCTTTGTCCAGAATGTGACTAGGAGAGGTCAGCTAATGAATAATACAGTAACAACACTTTCTCCTCGTCTAAATCCCATGTCCAGCCTTTAGATCCCATCTCTTGATGCAGCTGAAAAGCCAAGCAAAGAGTACCTTGACAACCCATATGTCTATCCCCTGCAGGAAGAGAGGGCCAACAGCTCTGCTGGCTTTCACTTTGCAGTCATGAATATTTGGTAGTGTAGCAGAGAAAGCTGTGCAATCACCAGCTTCCAGGTGGTCGTGGCAGTGGTTTTGTTTCCTCTCTGCAAGGGAGTTCATCAACTATGTATGTAGTCCTTCTCATCCTGCAGCTCTTGCACTGCACTGCACTCCCTGTGGCTGCTGGACCTCCTACCTCTTCCTCTCCTTCAGGACAGACACTGGAGTGCTCTGTAATTCTATATCCACCTGCAGTCTGGCTCTCCCTGTGCATGGTCTGGATTGCACAGGAGATGGTACTGGTGGCTGGAGACTCCAAGCACAGCTCTGATCGCCTTCGTAGGGTCTTTGTTTTCCCCCAGCACATGCTTCTGTGTTGTGAGAGCTACTGAAAATCAAACAGCATCCTGGAAATGGCACAGTTTACATGGCAGGTTATCTGATGTGGTGGCCAGTGTCCCACACTGCAGGGGGTGGGAAAGCCAAATGCAAAGGGGCAGGGGATGCTGTGCACAAGACCTATGTCCAAAAAGAAGGGAGCCAAACCAGCCAAAATTACATAGGTGGGCAGGTTGGAGGAGCTAAGCAATCCATCCCAACTGAGCAGACCTACATAGAGCTGCTGCCAACCATACATGTAAGAGAAACCACTTGTTGCTACAAAACACACCCTGAACCCAGTTACAAACAGAATTAACAAGAAATATGGATGTTGGGATGATTGAATTAAAAACAACAACAATTTGAATTGGTTCATAAAACATGCAATTGATTTTTTCCTGCAGATAAATCAAAACACACAACTTGTAAAGGAGAACCCAATTCACCCTATATGCTTAGGTCCAATATATTTAGCAAAAGCCAAATTAAAGAGATTTAAAGGAGTCTTTGCACAAGTGTTGAAGAAGAGTCCAGCCCCTTTGATTGTAGATCATGCAGGGGCTAGTGCTGTCCTCTGTCTGGCAGCAGACTCCCACCCTCTCCACCAAAACAACATTTGCTTACTAATGTCTCTTTCCCCAAAAGGTGTAATTGGGCCCTTGTTTGAGGTCATCACAGATTCAGCTATATTCTTTTATCTCCAGTAATCTGGAGATTTTTTTCCTTGCAGATAGTTTCTGTGTTCCATTCGCTGCTATTTGCTAGAGAAAGACTCTTGGGCTTTTTGCCCTTTGTATTTCCTCTCTTCTTTCATGTGGAGAAGACTGCCAACGTGGGATTTGCAAACTGCTGCCAATATGGGATTTGTGCTGCTGCGGCTGCCAATCTTTAATTTAGCATATGTATAAAGCTAATTTTTGGACACGATGCTAGTGCCTGGCATCTCTGCAGGAGTCAGCCAGGTTGTAATGTTTGTATTGTACTGCACTATAAAAAAACAATAAAAAGAAAATATAAAGGAAAAAGCCTTTTATCTCTAGCTTTATAGCTACAGATATGGTCTAAATACTTGCATTTTCCCTCTGCATCTAAAATTCGCTTCCTCCTTTCTGTGCCATAGCCCTTTCTTTTAGATTTGCAGTTTGTGTCGCCTGTATTAGGAGCCAATGATAGGCTCCTGCTCCCTACTGAGAATATCTTCATATTAAAATGTATAAATTCAGCTCTTTAGAGGGAGAAAAAAAGACTAGTTTCCCTTTAATTATATTTAAAATACACAGTCACATGTGAGAAGAAATATTTTCTCTTAAAAAAAATATGTTAATACAGAGAATCAGAGAAAAAAATTTATCATTCAGGAAACATCTTTCTTATGGAAAACATAAGCTTGACTACCCTCCCTTGGCAAGGACATCTACTGTTTGGGAGGATGTTCCTGCAGTGAATTCTCTAAAATACGGCAGTGCCATCCTGGCCGCTCAGTGGGAGTGCAAGTGAGCCAAACTCCAGCTCCAGAAGCCCACATTTGGAGGACCCCATGCAGCTCCAGGGAGCTCCTTGGGCAGCCCTGGAAGCAGGCAAAGGGAAAGCTTCTGGGGAAGCCATGGCTGCAGGATGGGCTGAGGGAAGCAGCTCTGTGCTGCCCCATGATGGTAGCTGTAGCAGGACAAAGGCTGTAATAGAACCACTGTTCCCAGTGGTCCTAGAGGGATTTATAGGAAGAGACAGATTCATAGGAAGAGACTTCAGTGACAGTTCACAGGTCTTCCTTATGAAGAGAATCTCCTAAATCTTTACCTAAACTTATTTGTACTTGAAGGTTGGGTATTCACCAGAAGATGTGTGGCACTAAGGAAATGCCAGTGATGCGCTGTGGTTTGGAAAAGCCTGGGAGACACAAGAGTGGCAAACTGAGCTAGTGACTTAAAGCAGGGTCCACTGACTGCAGACAGTCTGACCATCTTCCCCCAAATGCAGGGGAAAAGATCACCAGACAAACACAAAGAAATATGAGGATTTTGTAAATTTGATTTTTACTAATATTTGGTATACCTGCAGGCTATTTTGATTTTTTTATTTTGTTATCAACAGAAATTTTTGCAGTTTCTTTTCCCACTATAGATATCAGATGAAGGAAAAGGAAATTGCTCTATCCTGGCATCAATTTTTCATTTTAATTATTGTGATTTAAATTACCCCATCTACGGAAGCCCCCAGTAGAGTGTTGACTACCCAGTAATAGAAGGTAGTTTTTCCGCACGGCTAGACTGGTATTTTCTAAGAAGGAGATCTGCTAGCTTGCCTACTTTCACAGCAGCAGTGCCATGGGCTGTAATGAGACAGGATTATTGTTGCAACTGCTCTTGAAGGCCTCTCTCCCCAGGCAGCCAAAGAATGACTGAGTCACACAGGTGATGCATTTGCTGTAAAGAGATGGACAAAACCCTGAAATCCACATCCCGACTAATCCCCCACATACCCCACGCCTCTGGAAGGGGTGAGGGGAAGAACAAAACCACTGCTTCCAGGAAAAAACAAACAATGCAAACTGTTTATTTTAAATAAATAAATAAAGGGGGGGATGGTGTTTTCTAATACCAATATGCCCTGCACAGTCATGCAGAAAAACTGGAGTTTGATTTCTAATCGCAGCCTCTCGTTCCCCTGGCTGGCAGGAAGCACACATGGGGTGGAAGGAGGTGCCGTGCATCACTCAGCAGCAGCCCCTCTGGCTGCCTAATGAAAGGGATTGACAGGCTCTTGTGGGAGACCTTCCTTGGCTGGAAGGATG
Organism: Irena cyanogastra; assembly: GCA_013397155.1. Lineage (NCBI taxonomy): Eukaryota > Metazoa > Chordata > Aves > Passeriformes > Irenidae > Irena > Irena cyanogastra. The sequence continues at coordinate 136,027 of VWZV01008120.1, read as the reverse complement.
ATGGCCTTGGCACAGAGCACCACGCCACGGGAGGGGATTTTTCCCCGGCTTTATAAACTACATCCTTGAGGCCCTGTGTCGCTGCCAACTTCTTCTGCCCAGCACAGGACTGTCTAGGACTCCCTCTGGGGCTCATCCGCCGGCTGGAGAAGATGTTATTGAGAAACACAGGATACCCTCTCGCAGAGCGCGCCGAGCTGGACCACCCTCGCTGAGCTTCCCGCACCTGCTGGCAGGGAGACCGAGTATCGGGACTGGGAACAGCCACAAGAATAGCACCATTGATAGAAGCAGAAACGTAGAGCAATTATTTATCTTGTGCTAGGAGAGTGTGAGGTGGTGATTGTGCAGAGCCCTCTGTAAGTTAGAAATCTGCTCTATTCCCAGAGCACTGGTGCATCAAGGAAACTCTGCTGACAGGCACCTCAGAAATACGGAAAGGATTAGCACTCTGAATGCCAGGATGGTGTCACCAATGTTGTGCTCGCATTAGCAGCCATACTCTGACTTCCCCACCCTCCTCTGTCATGGGGACAGCAGAAGGGAATGCTGTCATCTTTTCAGAGTCAAGCACTGCCACTGAAAGACATGAGACAAATACTATTTTATAGATCTCCATGAAGCTTCAGGATTATGACACAAAAATTAACTTCCAATCTGTAGTGGAGAAAGGAGGGGGATTATTGCACTTTTGCCTTGCTTTGCAACCTCCTGCACTGGGCAGCAGGCCTTGAGCACTGGTGACTGCTCTGGGGAGCTGCTCCTTGTGACTAAGGTCTCATTTCCACCATGAATACCTGATATGGTTTCAGCTGCTGTGGATCAGCCACTTCATTTCACAGCACACAGGGCTGCCCTCTGCTATGTGCCGGTTGCATCTGAAGCAAAGCAAGCAGTTAAGGATACTTTAGGCCCGTCTATCCGGATAAAACCTACCATAGGTTTTGTTTCACTTGTGTCTGGCCCTTCTCTTCTGTAAATCCCATGATTTACTAGACTTGTCTGGTGCTGGCAGAGCCCAAGCACCCAGTTTTCCCTAACAAGGTATCACACAAGCTCATGCAAGTACTGCTCATTCCCAACACAAAGATTTTACCCCTGGACTGCAAGCACTGGCCACTGTCTGTGTCTGACCAACCACTGGTGACTCTGCTAAACCTACCAGAAAAAGGGCTGTTACCAAGTATTGCTTCTGTCAGAGAGTTGCAATCCTTGGCAGTGCCAAACAGGAATAAACCTGAACCAAGGGGAAAGTATTTAAACTGCACGCTGCATCATGAAACCTACTCAGACACAAAACCCAATTCAATCCAAACAACAATAAAAAGCTTTTTGGGAGGTCTTGGTATGACCTCATCATTGACCTGCTGATTCACCATTCAGTTAGGCAAAGGATTCATATGACACTAGTCTTCCCCAATCATGTGAGAAAGGTACCAAATAAAATGGACTCACTGGTGTGAAACGTGAAATTTTCCTCTCACATTTCATCTGTCAATTATTTCACATCAGCAGTCAAGGAAAACAGATGTAATGAACAGCTCATCATTCAAAACAATCACCCACTAAACCCAATTCCCTTGCTAAATATATTCAGGGGAAGACCAGCAATGGTTGGATTTACATACAATGTGAACTGAGTTCACTGGCCAGTTTTCCATGTTGGGCCACACCAGCCCAACTGTACCCCACACCTCTGAGGGTCCAGGCAGCTGCCTGCTCCCAGCACGTGATCCCTCACTGTACAATACCATGTCCAAAGCCAACTCTGAATAGAAGTGCAATGCCTTGATGTCATTCACTTGATAACCTGGGCATCCACCTCTCCCAGGATACCAGTGCTCAAAAACCTATCTGTGCAGGGCAATAAAATAACCAGGGTAGGAGAAAAACACCATTATGTCCAAGGTAGATCACAATCAACAGTGAAAGTGAGGACACATGATTGTTAAAGCTTCACTTCAAAAAAGACTGATGTTCCCCAAAACAATCCATATTTAAGAGACAGGCAGACACCCCATGTCTTTCCATCAATTTTTTTCAAGTGTTTGCTCTCACCTTTGCCATCCTACCCACATCTGACTTCAGGACTACCAAAGCCTGGACACTGCTGATTGTATCTCAGTGTAAGAAATACCTTGGCAATTGCAGAGATAAGTACCACTGCATATTGCTATTTAAAAATGACTTAAGGGAGAAGAAAAGACAGAATTTTTTATTTCTCATAATATGGTACACACAACCATTACATCCTGAGCTTTTACATATAACCCTTTGCTGACGTAAATACTAGAAATGGATGCTATATGGTCGACAGAGCACTGCTGAAGCACGGGCAGTCACACAAGAGTGACGTTTCCCACCTAATTGCACAAACACGCCAACAAACCGCGGCACCTCGGTGGTCTGGTTCCTCACTGATATTTCAGTTGTTCAGCTGCCGCAGCCACGGACGCAGTGAATTTTGAATTAAACACTACTGCTCGGTGATGCTGACACTCGCAGTCAAGCATATCTTGATGAAATTAGAGATGCAGAAAATATTTTTTGACAGAGTGCATGAGCAAAACAGCCAGAAGTGCAGCGAGTTCGGTGTGAATGGCTCGTGCAGAGAGAGAGACCGGGGAGATGTTGAAAATTGGAATCTCTGATTTTGGCAGGAAGAGGCGAATTTTATTAGCAATCTATGCCGCAAACATAACTTTCCGACTATTAACAGTTTTTAGTTGCCAAAAGAAAAACACGATTTCTAATTGCTTCTCAGCTCTTACATTTTACAATGGAAAAAGAAAAAAGGGGAAGGCAAGAAAACTTACATCTCCATTATGTAAAATATCAGACCAGTGGAAAATACAGCAGTATTCCACTTTAACAAAACCTTCACAAATGTAAGCACTTTACAACCTTCTGCCAAAACCTATAATTCCATGACAAATTAGCACACACATATTAAAAATTTGCAGGAAAGTTTTGCAAAGCATCACAGACTATACAGGAATTGGTAAAATAAGATTGGTTATTCTTACTGTTGCTACCCCCTAGCACGCAGGGTCATAAAAGTCTAAGGGCATTTTGTTTCCTTGACGAAACATGATTTTCCTTTGAGTTTAACAGAATGGAAATTTTAAATTAATGCAAGAGACAGCAGGATTAATTCCAACCTGTAAAGCTCCAAATCCCACCTGTTTCGCTGTATTTCTTCCTAGTCTAAGAAGGAAAATACAGCCTTTCTGGCTCTGCAAGTACCACTGTGATCCCTGAGCAGAGAAAATTGCTATGAAACAATACTTTAATTGTCTTTGACTTAGATGTTTGGATGGGCTAAATGAGACTTTCAAAGTAGCATGTCCAAACTTCATTGAAAAGATCCTTAGCTTTTTAGAAAGCCCTCAAAAGTTCACTAAGACACAGCTTGTGAAAATTAGTAGCTAGCTCCTTTGCAGAGACAGGCTGGCAAGCTCAACTGGGAAATACGCTTTAGTCTAGAGCAGAGAGAGTGGCCCTTGGGGAGGGACCCAGATAGACTTGGTTCCCATGGGCAGCTACTTCGCCCAGCCAGAAACACACAGCTTACCACTAAAACCAAACCAGCTGCTCTCAGCCACAAGGCTGGGCAGCTAATTATTGCAAACCTATCTTTATCCAGTGCTCTGATCATACTGGCTGAGATGCCTACACATGAGAGCTTTCTAGTTGCATAAGAAAGCTTTGACTAGCTGCTTTATGAGGTGAGCGGGGACATTTCCTACACTGCACTGCCAGAACATGGACAGCATATGTACTAGCTTGCACAAGACAGGGTCTTAAAAATGAAATACAAATTCTCCTACATGCCCTTACTGGAGCCATGGATGTTGGAGGGAAGATAACGGAGAGCTGAGCAGTGCCTGGTGCGCAACAGTTTGAAACCCATGCTGATGACAAAGGAGCAACACCGTGTCAGGGCACAAGGTAGAAGAGGTGTTCCACACGAGCTCCCTGGACTACAGCATGGCAGCTAAAGCACACTGCTGCTGATGGCCACACTTTCTCATTTGTCTCTGTGGCTGGGTGCAGCCAAGCATGCGTGACAGTGGAGGCTCACCCTGAGACCTCTTGGTGCCCTGGATGTTGCCTAGAGCACTGCTACGGGATAGCCTTGGGTCATGGTACTCTCCTTCTCCTCCACAAAATACTCTCAGACCAGAGGGGACATGCAGTTCAGGTGACAGAGATGAGTGGGAGGCACCCCATCCTCACAGAAGCCTCTGGTAGGACCCAGCCGCAAGGGCAGACCTGATGTTCCCATGACCAGGCCTACCTCAGCTCCCGGATGCAATCTGGGTCCCCAGAGCGAGCACAGAGGAGCAAGGGGACAACTAAACCCAATCTTTCCTTCGTCCTTCTGTGAGATGGCAGAGGGGGCTCTGCATGTGTGTGCCTGCAGTTTGAACCAGGCTCTGGGAAATGCAGCAACCATGACAGCCTGAGCACGACGTGCCCCGCCAGGCCCCTGCTGGGCTCTGCACCCACCCCTACTGCTAGCCCCCTCGCAGTGCAACAATTTACCCTTGAATAAATTAGCAGTAATTGGAAATCCACTTCACTGGACCTTACGCAGCATGACTAATGTGACTCACTTTTTAGCTCCGTTCCTTTTGTGTGACTACTCAGCAAAGAGGGTGCCTTAGAAAAGAGAAGAACCAGTAAACTTTATGCTATGGAAAAAGAAATTACAGTCTCTGAAGAGTGATATAAAGGTTTAATGGGTGTTTTGGATGCACAAGAAGCGAATGTGCTAAGAGTGCTGTGGGGCACAATGCTCCCACTGATGGCTTTTTGGCTTTGTATCCTTGTCTTTACCTTTCAGATGGTGCATGTTAATTTTGGTGGCATGGGGACAAGGCTCAGAGAAGTACACCTCTGCAACAAAGGCAATACAAATCTGCAGAACACAAATAATTTTGAAGAAAAATTCCAGACTGGTGCTGTTTACTAGTAATGTTGCAAGGGCTGGGTGGGCTGAGAGCTATCTGAATCTCAGCCTTTGTCTTTGCCTAGATCTCTTATGAGAATGTGGTTAAGCCATTTTAGCTCTTCCTTTAGGGAAAAAAATACTATTAAAGGTTATTTAGAATGGTTAACACAGAGAAATTACAGCATAAAAATATTACATGCCAGAAAGGTAACTTTTAAGGAGCAAGAGTGCAAACACTGTTAATTCTGGAGTGTCACATACATCCATTTTCTTTCATAACCCTATTCAAGCTCACTGTATCGATCTAATTGCCAGGCTATGTTTTTTCAATGTGCGTTCAGCACACAAATGCCTGTGTAAGCCCTGTAATATAGCACAGCTACAACATTCAAACAATTTGGCAAACTCTGTGCACTCTCAGTAACTTGCAACCTGGTATACGAAGTAAGCACTGTGAATTACAATGCAGAATTTGCAACATAATCAGTGTGGGTTTATTAATGCTATATGCAAATACCATGTTTAAATATTTATCTTTTGGTACCTGCCAACAGGTATTTTCCATTCTAGGGGGAGTACTTTTCTCTTGATTTATGCACATAATTCCTACTACATGAAGCCCAGATATGCATGCAGAAGGAGAGAGAAATGCATCCCTGTAGCTATAATTTTTTTCTAAGACATTAGTGAGACAAGTGTTTCGCAATTGCTGCGCAGGATCCTTAAGCAGAAATTGTGGTGCATGAAACAATCCCAGTTTCCAAGGAAAAAATTATACCCTTTCATTCTCATAGCAGCATGTAACTAAGGTTTAGATGAGTGAACAGATGCATGCAAAAATCAGCCATGAGAATGGAAAACATTCATTTTCACAATCTGCTAAATCTGCTAGGTATGCATGAAACGAAGCCAAAGAGATCTCCAGCAGAACGCAATGTCACAGTCTTGGCACAACAGGGAACTTTCTCAGATGCTGCTTGTGCCAGCACTGGCACTTTTACTGTACAGCTGTGTTTAGAGAACACTGAAATACACTGGAATCTCAAAGAGTTAATAATACAACTGCTATTAAAATACATTCTCTCCACTTCCCACCTTTTCAGGAAATTAGATGTGATTTTTTTTCTTATTATTGCAGCTACTGCTTCACATGAAGTAACAAGTTCAATAGCGAGATTTTCCAAGTGTGTTTCCCTCTGCAACAATGCAAGTCCCTTATCAAGCCCTTTCAATGAAAATCTGATTTTGTCTTCACAGCACTTACATGATCACGGCTTTGTGACCTCATGCAATGCTGAAAAAATCTCAAATTTTATATTATTTTTTATTACCATTGTTCAGCTAGAGAAGAAATAAGCATATAATTAGAATGAGTAGATTAGATAGAATTAAAGAGCATAGTCAAATCTTCTCTTAAAGAGCAGGTTCTTAGAAATATGGGTTCTGACTTTTCAAGGGTGAATTAAATGTCTTACTCTGTTGAAATGTAGATCTTACCAATTTAACGTCAGGGCTGGTGCCTGGCCTCCAAAAGCCTGACTCCCTAAAGCCCAAAGAAAGCAAATGCACCACCCTGTTTCATTTTAGCATGTTGCAAACAAGGGCAGTGGGCAAGAACAACACATGGAAAAGCAGGAAGGGAGGAGACTGATTCCTTGAGTGGCAGGCTTCATCTGGCAGCTCCTTTGTGCCTGCTCTTGGTGTGGGAGTCTCAGGTCTTCCCATTCTTAAAGAAGGCACCTTCAGTGTCTTTTTTCTTAAATGTCATTGTTTGGAAGTACTTGGTTTTAGCAGCACCTTCAGGATGAAGACCTTTTTTGGAAGAGACAGAAGAGGTTTTCTGCAGAGGTAGTGTTGTTTTCTGGTCTCCTCATGGAATTTTTTCTTTTTGGAAATCTGGCAGCTTCACACAGAAAGGGAATTTCATAGCTTATCTTTTGGGATCTTGGATCAATTTTAATGGTAAAAAACAGTAAAGGAACTTGTCACATGGCTTCTGGAACCACAGAGAATCAAGGATGTCTCCACACTCCAAGGCTGCTGCTCAAGCACTGGCATTTATATTTCTTGGCAAAACCTGCATTTATGTGCTCACTCGTTTTCCAGAACAGGGTGAAAACCAGATGCCCTTCTTTGCACCATGCAGCTCACTCCCTGGGATGTCTACATGAAAGATACTGTGATGATGGGGTTTATTTTAAGGAGGTGGTTGATTGGTAGCCTACAGTGTTGCCCTTTTCATGCCACACTCTGGAAGGAAAAAAAATAACTATGAAAGGAGGTGTGCTTGCGCCAAGGCATTCTGTGAAGTATACCTTCCCTCTGATCTATGACCTGGAATCAGTCCCCAGAGGCAGGGAGGTAGATGCTGCCAGGATGGCCCTTGGACTGCTTACAAATCTCCGCTGGAGTCCTGACATGAGGAGGAGGAAAATGAAAGGAGTAGTTTAGAAAAAAAATACTTTTGTTTAGGCCAGATCTGTGACCTGTAAAGCTGCCTCAAAAGGGATACACAGCCTCTATACTTCCTTCAGAGGCTCCATCAAAAGGAATGCCTGGAATCTGCAGCTCCATGCAGTATAATGTTTCACTGCGTACTCCTTCCTCTTTGTTATGCTCCAGAAGCGTGTGTTACAATTTTGTACCTTCTTCAATGACTTACTTCTCCTTTTTTAGGGTATCTCTCTTTCTTGCCATTTAAAAAATTTCCACCAGAAGAATGGACAAATCATTTGTCTAAGTCAGATGCAGCATCAGTATCCACTTCTCTGGCTTCTCCTATAATTGACAATAATGATTTTTAACAGTGCTTTGGGGAGTGAGTACTCTGTACTTAGGAAATCCAAGTGAAGTCTGCAAGTTTTTCAATATTGTGATGAAAGGATGGTGCCTTTCCTACTCTGGTGAATGGGGTGCAAAGCCATGCTTTGGGATGCTATGTCATGGGTTACAGAGATGCTTTCATGTAAGTGAAAGACACGTAATTCCTATTCTGTGACAGCCTGATGCAGCCACTTAGGAAAAAGCCCCAGAACTAGTTCACTGTGGTTACTGCAGAGCAAGCTCTTTACTGGTAAACGTGCTGTGAAGCTACCTTGGCAGGCCTATAGGTTGCTTCCACGAGACTGACAAATGCTGGGGAACCCATTTGCATGGTTCGGTGAGTCCATAGGAGAGAAGATGGTGTGCAACGTCGGCAAGCGTTGAAAGCACGAGTCACGGAAACGTGTAAAGTGCCAAAAGGGAACCGGCAGAACATTACGCTTGTATGAAATGGGAGTAATCTCATTACCAGAGGTGATAACCATTGCACCCCTGATGGAAATGCATAATTACTGAAAACAGCTAATCAACTGCAAGAGCAGCAGGGTAGCCAGAAGCTCCTATCTAAACCATCTACTGTGCTTAACCCAGTTGAGCTGCTCCTCCTCCTCCATCGCCTTCTACAAAAGGATCAGTAAAACATGCTGCATATACAGACCCTCACATGTGGGTCAGCCCAGCTGAGTGATACAGTGCTTTGAATTTTTACTTCCAAATAAAACATGTATCAGTGAAGTCTCAGACTTAATTCTACAAGATGCTCAAGCACACCACATGTGCAGCTGTTCATTTCATAGCTACACCTCTAGATGAACAGAATTTGGGATAACAGTGTAGCACCTGACTTCTGTTGAAAAAAAATTGACAGCCAGCTTCTTGCCTCTAATCTCTGACTTTGTGAAATCTTGCCTTTAATTTCCTAATGACATATATATATAGCTACGGACAGTACGAGGTGATAATTCTCAGGATAATTCTCAGGTGAGGTAAGTTGACCTGTTAATGGGATCTGGGGAACACTTGCTCAGCCTCATTGATGGTGAAACTGGTACTGACCAGCTGCTGGATTCAGCAGCTGCAAGCACATTCTTTTTTAGTTTTTCTGATCTTTTCCAACAAAAGGAAGAACTGGCTTGAATTGTTTATCGAACTGCAACAGGTGAGGGAAGAGTACAGAGGAAGGGAAAAAATAGCTCTTGGCAGTTATAAGTAAAATATATAATTTTCCAGTTACAATTAGAAAAGCAGTAAAACCTACACGAATTGTTTCAAGGTCTTTAAACAGGACAAACTGCTCATGGAGCTGGCTGGCTATTAGAAAAACACATAAATTAAAATTTCCTGGTAGTATAGCAATGGTACCAGTTTCATATCTGTTGAGGGTCTGATTTCTTGATTATGTTAGCAAACCAGGAATAGAACCACACAGGGACACATGTGCTGTGATGCTTGAAGAAAAAAAAAAGCCATAGACCAAAATGTACAAGCTGTCCCTGGAGCACAGATATAAATCCAGGTCTGTCTTCTCTTAGGCTCCTGTCCTGACCACTAAGCTAGAAAGTCAGCTTCAGGCCTAGATTTGGTCTGTGGCCCAGTTAATATCTACTTATTTAAAGCAAGGTGGAGGATGTCTCTACCACAGAGGTGCGTATATACAGAAGGAGCACCAGAGCTTTATTTAGCAAGCAGGGTGATGCTGTCATCACTCCAGATAAGGACAACTAGGCCTGTGCTCCTGGCTTCCTGGACAAGTTTTCTAATCACTAAGAAAATGGTGCAATCACACATCTATTTCAGGAAGGAAAGGGACCTCAGGAGACCACCTCATCCATCTGCCTCCACAAAGCAGGGTTAACTACCACTCTACACCAGGCTGATAAGGGCCTCAGCCAGCCAGGGCTTGGATACTCCCATGGAGCAAGGATAGACCAGTGCTCTGAACAACCTCTTCCAATGTCTGACCACCTGCACGGCAAAGACTTTATTCCCTTTGTCTCCAGTCAGCATCTTCTTTCAGGCAGGCAGTGGCTATTGATTACAGCCAGTCTTTGGCCTTCCCCATTCTGTGCTTACATACCCAGGTAATATTTCTCCATTCCTCCTTGGTAGCCCATTCCTGCATTCATTTCCTGTATGCTTCCTTTCTGTGTTTGAGTTAAATCAGGAGTTCCCTTTTCAGTAAGCTGGCCATCTGCCATGTCTGCCTGTTCTTCCACCCTTCAGATGATTTTTTTGCATTTTGTGCAGATTGTCACTGCAGTCTGACTGGCCCTTATGAGCTCCCTTGCCTTCAGGGGAAGCTTAATGTGGAATCAGTTCCATCTACCAGCCGAAGTCTTGTGTCCTTGCCTTCCTCACCGACCTCAGGATCATAAACTCCAGCATCCGACAGCTCTGGCAGCCAAAACTGCTATTGACTGACAGTTCATTTTCATTGAGTATTCCAGAAAGCATCTCCCCTAGTTAGTTGCTCAGCACTTGCACCAAAAAATTGTCTTTCTTGCATTCCAGAAATCTGAGTTTCTTTTGACCCATCATGTGCTCCTGTCAGTGGATTCTAGCATGGTTAAAGTTCTCCATGAGAGTCAGAAAGAATTTGAGATACTTCCTTCAGTTGTTTAAAGAAATATTTGTCCACAGTCTCTCCTTGATCAGTCACCATCAAGACATTCCCATATTCTGGCTTCGCCTCTGACCCTGATCCATCAGCTTTCAGTAAGCCTTTTACCCATCCCACCATGGACGTGACATTATTCCCTCTTTCCAAGCCTAGCCATTTTTAAATAAAAAGACCATGGCTTATGTGCTTTGCATTGGTCTCTTGTCAGAGTCTGCTAGGCAAATTTTGATTGCTCAAGAGCCTCAGACAGAAGATATATGTCTGATAACCTTGGCATGAAAGAGACAACAAACCACCAGAAGAGGACAGAAACATTGCTGAGTAAGCACAAAAGCAGACTTTCAAGCACTTAAGAGCACATTCAGAGATTACCAGTGTGTCTGGGAATAGCACTTTTGAATGGAGCTGTCTAAAGTTAACACAAGGCAACTATGATATGTTCCAATGCTAAGGATACAAGTTCCAGTGCTTCAAAATACCTGAAATTGTGAAGCTGAATGACAAAGTAAGAACAAAGTCTATTGTTCATGATAGCTATTGATTCTACCTGGGTAAAGAAGAAGACAGAACAGAACGAGCTGGTGTCATGATTTCATGATAATTACTCAGCACTGGTGAAGCTGCTCCTGAAATACAATCTCCAGCTTCGGCCACTTACTTTGAGAGAGGTGTTGAGAGACTGTGGAGGGAAGTCATGATGTGAGAAAGCTTTTGACACTGCTGCATAAAGCAACTTCAAAGGAAATGTGCTAATGCGACAAACGATCCCAAATGGAAGTTCTAGTTTCCCCCGCCAGATACATTCATCAGTAAAACAAAAAAAAGACACAATTCTACAATGCTCTGCTTCACTTAAGGAATTGGGCTTGATAGCTGCAGCAGATTAACTACACATTTTAAGTTTACTAAGCATTTATGGAGTTCAGGGTGTAAGAAAGCCACTTGCCTGGCTGACAAGGTGGGAACTTCCTGTGTAACTTGCTCATTTAAAAGGTAGCACAAGTTCTCTTTTCTTGAAGAGTGAGAGTAAAAAAAAAGGGCCTATAGGCAGCCCCATGTGAAACCCCAGGCAAGACTTCATTGAGCTGAAAGGCTGCTGCTTTGTTCCACTGTTCCTCAGCAGCACCTCATTTGCTTCTCTAGCATTTCCTCATACCCTGTCTTCCACTTACCAGCTCTTGGACCACATTGGAAAAGACCCTCCTTACCTCTAGCTACAGTGGACACAACCAGCTCATAGATGTCACCTCTGCCATTATCTGGACTTCCTGCCATTATCCATTAAATATGCACAACGTACATTATTATTATTATTATATTTTTTGACCTTCGTCTGCCTTCCAAGACTATATGGCTCTGAAAGGCGAGACTTGTGGCTCTGTTCACCACTAGCAGCACAATGAAAGCCCAGAGATTCCATGGCAAAAAAAGAAAAAAAAAGAAAAAAAAAGTGTGTGTGGGTCTCTGAGAGCCTTGCTTATGCCAAAGAGCTGCTGCTCTTCCCGCAGGAAACATCATCCCCATGAAGGCATGAGCCATGCAATGTTTTGCTATGTAGCACCACAGCTCAATGAAGAGGTGGATGTAGGAAGAGTTGATGTCTGATGACCAGGAATGGGAATTGCTGTCAGAGGCTAGAAGCCAGTTGCTCTTTCTGCTAGTTTCTGTCAAGTCACATCAACCACTACTCAGAGGTTGCTCAGTGCATGAATCACCTCTAGCTACAAAATGAAGCATACGTGTGCAGGGCTGCTTGTAACAGCCTCAAGCACTGAAATCTACAACCCACCTTCCCATTTCTGGGCATTTCTTTTTCTCCTCTGCACTTCCACTGTACCTCAGGGATGATAAGCAAATTTGACAACATGAAGCCAGATTCTGAGGTCAGGTGCCCTGGCTGGAAATGCTCAGGTGATGCTGCTGTTGTTTTCTACATGTTGGCCCTGAATGAGCTTCTACAAGGCATCTATTCCAGGAAAACACATACTCAGATACAAGAGTGCTGGGTCGCAGAGCCAAGCATCCTTCATCCCTCCCTTCCCATTCAATGACCTCTTTCACAGCCAGGCAGCAGCCAGTCACAGCAGGCATAGGATCATCTGGAGGAAGGGTCTTCTGCTCAGTAAGCCCATTGGCCCCTTGTATCTTCATCTCTCTCTTACAGAGACTGAAGGCAGGTGGTGAGTATCCAGTCAGGTGATGTGGCTGCGACTCTCTGGTCATGTAACAGTCTCATTCCACATAATCTTTCTTCATTTTTCATTTGACAGCTCCTTCCACATGAAAAATGAAGCTTGACACAAGCTGAGGAGGTAGATGAACATTTTAAAAACAACCTGTCTTATGTGCCAAGTCTGTATACCTTCCAACTCTGACAGCAAACCTGGAAACAAAATGCCATAGCATTGCTCCTTACTTGAGGGGGAGGGAAAGACAGATCCTTTATCAAGGACCGTGTGCTTCTGGGAGACATCAAGTTCATGTCCTTCCTGACGTGAGAAATCACACGCACATTGTACTCCCATTTCTCTGACATTCTCAGCACCTCAGAGGGCTGTGGCAATGGCTAAAAGATCCCTGTGTGCTTTAATGTTACCAGGCTTACACTGTGTTGCATATGGAATAAAAGAACACATTTGGAGGACAGATTTGTGAAAAAGAGCCACAAGAGAGGCCGAACAACTATTTCCCATTCCTATTAGGATTCATTTTCATTGCTGCAAAATGCACACAACAGAGTATAAATCTTGGTCCTGTTGATGCCAAATGATGTGTGTTTTCCCACTGAAATAATGGTTCCAAGGTTCTTCCTCATGCCTTCAGAGGAGGATAGGTAGTTTGGCCACTTAGATATTTCACACTCTCATTTGTAATTATTGAAATTCTCTATTTAATAAGAAAGAAGAAATTTATGAGACAAGATAGATGCCAAAAGAAGTTACCATAAAACCTGTGCTGGGTCAACAACACTGAATATGATGTTGCAAAATCTAGAAAAAATTGTTTCTCATGTTTTTGCAACTGGTAAGTTTATCAAGTGGATTCTTCTTAGCCCTCCACACAAAAGATTACTAATTTCATTATTTCAATGCTGCAACTGTGATTAAGTAAAGCCTTGGATTCTAACCACAAAACCTTTAAAATAATTTACAGGAGATGCATAATTCACAATTTTAAGTAATAAAAGTTTTGTTCTGCAACTATGATGTGGACAAAGATTTTTTAATTGAAATATGACATGGTACATACCCTTATAGCTATTCAGTCTATGTATTGCAGAACAAGCAAGTTCATTGTTCCACTGCCTACAGCAACTGTCCCAGAACTGTTCTTCAAAGTGTGTAAGGAGAACTTCATCAGAGTCTCTGTGGAACAGCTTGATGGGCCTTTCAATAAAGAGATGAGTGTTCCTTCTGCACTCTGTCAGTCTTCCTACAGCAGGAATGCAGAGACAGCCTCCCAGGACAGGAGAAGGCCTCTGTGGCTATCCCATGCTCATTTAGATAACTGAGAATTAGCCACGAGGCGTGTACAAATCAATGTGTGGGTTATATATGGATTATCAATTGTGGTATCTCTTCCTACTCAGTGTATTTCCTTTGTATTTGAGGCAGAACATGACCACTCCCAGATTTCACCTCATGCATATTTCACTCCATTTTTCCTTCCTGCACTATTTGTGCCATTTATCTTGTCCTATATTCACTTTCTTTTTTTCCCCTACTTTTGGGAAAAGCATCTAATATCCCTGTAGCATTAGTTTTTCTTTGTTAATGTCAAAAAATGTTAATCCGTGAAGACTTGCTTCCTAGATAATGTTAATTCAGCTGCCAGTTTTATAATAGGATTATGCTTTCCAGGATTTAAAAATCCCACTTGTTAGCTACAAAACAGACTTCTACTAACAGCTATAAAATCTAATTTAATCCCTATTGGCATTAACTAAATAGCTGAGGTATAATTTCTGTCTAGCTGCACTTAACACCCTGCTATCGCCATAAATATATAAAATTCCCTTTGAAGTTATAAAAGAAACTGTTTGGTAGGATAAACAGGGTCTCGTGAGTCCAATCATATGTTATCTCCAAGGCATAACAAATGTTGTTTACATATTGTAAGGATTTTGTGGACAGCGTATTTAAATAGATTCATCCATGTTTACATGTATTAATTTGCCCTTTTTCTCAAGAAAATGCATACTAAATTATGATCTATAAATATTCTATTTAAAAATAATTGGTTAATGAGTGGAAGATTTGGTCTGTGTGGAATCAAAGCTTAAAATGTAACCAAATAACCCGACTAAGCTGGAAGAAAATACCAATTTGTTCCACATATCCCCCTTTTAATGCACAATTGTATTGTAAAACCTTAGAAGATGAAGTTATCTTAAGTCTGGCATAGGAGCAGCTATTTTGAGGCAATCTAGAAAGAGGCTGTAACAAGTAAGGAGTAAAGAATGAGCAAGTCATGGTTTATAATCATCCTAAAATGAACAGCCAGGATCTTTATAACCACTTGCTCCCAAATGAGGAAGAACACAAGGATTTATGGTCTTCTGGAGCTCAGTGATCAAAATAAAGAAAAGAATTTGTAATTATTTTCTCCCAGTCTTGAAATAACTGATAAGTACATTGTTCTGGAGAGAGTAGCCCTACTGCACTGCAGTGAAAGAAGGATAGCAAAAGAGCCATTACAGTGATCCACAGGAGGCAGCACTATGTTATGCAGGAGTTAAACCAGCAATCTCAGAGCAACCAAGCTGCCTTAAAGATATAAATTGTTAGTCAAACTCAGAAAACACTAGAATTTCATTTATGCTGTCAAAAATATGCAAAGTGCTGATCAGACTCCACAGTCAGCTTATCATTTTCCTTATTGATAGACAAAAAGGCAGTTCATTTTGTGATATTATAGCCAAAAAGAAAGATGAGCAACCTCAGCAAAGCGGCTGACATTAACATCCAAATCTGTAGCAGGCTGGATTTGCAGACATGTACATTTGTTTTTGGAGACTTATACAATATACTTTGGGCAGTACATTTAGATATGCTAACAACTGCACATGCTCCATACAGCTAGAAAAATCACTGTCAAAACAGCAACTTTTCAAATGCAGCTGAATGTTTTGACTTACCCATAATGAAATAAAAAAACAAACCCAAAAACAACAAAGTGGCAAGTTTTTCACTTCTTTGTAAATGAATTTCTTGCCTGGCCCCCAAATTCTGGGCATGGCAATGTGTAACCTAGGGATGCATTAAGAGAGCTTTCATGCCTCTGGAGCCTACTGCATGCTGTGGAGCCAGCAGAGATGTGCAGGTTTAGATGGGAATAAAAAAATGCATATAGTTCCTAATTCTTCATCCTCATTTGTTATGGCTTTTACAATGGGGACTGGAAAAATTGCAAGACTTACATAGTGTGTTCAATTCTGTACGTGAGTGCACATTAGATTTGTGGCTCTGGATGCCCTCTGCTATCAGTGAGCCAGAGATTTTGGGCATCAGCTTGTTCCATGAAAGTGTATTCTTGTGGTGTAGAAAACACAGCTTTACAGTCTTTCACAATTTGGAGTAGAAAGTAATTCACAGAATATGTAAAAACCAGGGCTTTAGGAAATCCTAATCCATGTGTTTTGTCTTCTGTTGAACAGAGATAAATTGCTCCACTCTAAGTTAAAGGGATGTGATGGCACAGGTTTGATTCATGGCAGAAATAAAAGGCTGGTTTTAGACAGTTCTATGCTTATTTTGCAACTAGCACAGTTCACATGCCTTCAATTCAGTATATGCTGGTATATAGGAGGAAGAAGCTCAAACTCCCTAAGGGCTTAATTCTGAGTTAATAATTTAGACACAAATGTCCTTAATTCATGAAATGTGAAATGTTATCTGAATAAGGACAGCAGAATCCATAGCACTGTCAGTATCATGGACTCCTGGTCATATAGTGGAAGGAAATGAGGCTTTTGCATAGGTACTGGTGGTTTAGTTCCCATCACTGAGTGCTAGAATCCTTTTTTCTGGTCTCCAGAAGAATAGTAGATGAAGTCAAAGATACAGATGTTATAATGACACTTGCCAAGATTCCCAGGCCTAGCCATGACAACACACACCCTCACCTTCATCTGCAATTTCCATGTATATGGTTATGCTGTTTCTCCACCTGGCGTCGAAAATTCTTTTGTCTTACCCAGCATCTCACCTCATTTCCTTGTTTTGCTGCCTAATAACACCACTAAACCCCAGGTGAATGGGTATTGTTTAAACAGTTTGGTAAAATAAACCACAGATTTCCCCACAATCTTCTGAGTATCTCTGAGGTTCTTCCCACTCTTCAGTGGGACAGGTCCAGCTTTGATGGCACCAATGCATTGGGAAAAGTACCATGCATGTCCACCTTTCCTTCCCTACCTATCTTGCCCAAACCAGACCACAGCACCACTGTACCACTACCTGTGACCATAGAGATACCTTGTAGACAAGTTTACCACAGAGGGCAAGGGCTGTATGCTCTGTGTGTCCTACCACTTTCTGGTCCATGTCCCTGTTAATGGGGGTCTGTGGGTTTCACTTGTCACTCTGTTCTCAAAGTGTGGGCCTTGCAATGAAGAAGAATAAGCAGCGTGGACTACTGGCTATGAGCACAATGAAATCTTAAGTTCAAGACTAGGTTACAAGATTAATTGCAATAGAATCTTGGATACACAAATACATTCCAATGCCTGCTCATTGCCAACAAAAAAAAAGGAAAGGAGATCTGGAGCAAACGGTGTTCAGTGCTGAGTACCCCTGTGACTGAGACAGGGGCAGTACCTTTATAGTTTCCTCACCCCATTGCAGCCCTGACAACACAACAGAACACAACACAACAGAACACAACACAACACAACACAACACAGCACAGCACATGGCTTTGCATTCAAGAAAAGTGCCGAAATTTGATCCCACAGATTGTTTCTCAGCTACTCGTGTAAACTGAACTTCTTAGTATTAGCTTTGTTTTCTGTGGCACACTTGAAACGCAGCAGCTCCCTTCAAACTAAGTGATAGGTGCTCAGTGGCTGTGCAGCCAGGTCCTTCCTGCTATGAAAACAGATGAAATATTGAAACTTGGTCCAGAAATGTGTAGCAACACATTGTAGTCCTGCAGTTAGCCTTTAGCACCCAGGTGTGCTGATGTGCCTTGCAGACAGTCGACTACACACAAAAGTGAAGGACTGTGACTTACAAGTCCATACAAATATTAATTGTATGCTTTAAAATATTTTCCCAGGTCTATTAATGTATTCCTGTCTGAAATCCCTGTTAATACTGAGCCAAGACATTTTCCCTAAGTTTCTAGACACCATTCTGTCAGCAGTAATAGTTACATCAGTACATGCCCAAGTCAAACTTAATTGGATACATCTGAATCAGTGGAAAAGAAATAACTGGCAATTCAAAGGCTCTGCTCGAAGAGAAACAGGCATTACTGAGCTCATTAAGAAGAAAATTGCTGAATATTGCGATCTCCTTATGAATCCTCAAATCTTTATGTAAGGAAGATGATTGGCTTGTAGAGTAAAACAATAGGAACAAAAACTTTTATTGTCACAGTCAGTACTCAGGAGTGGCAGTTCTTCCAGGACCATGGTGGGATTAATGAGGAAATGAAAACACTTTACAACTTTCATAAAAATGTATATTCATCAGAACTCTTCAAGGATCAAAAAGGCCTTGCAGAGTTTCACCGTACAGTTCAGCTCCCCTACAATAAACCAGAGAGACTTTTGGACTCCCCAATTCCTACAGAAGAAATTTCCCATGCTACTCAGACTTTTAATAATGGCAAGCCAGTGGGGAAAGCAGCATTCCCATTTTAATTTTGTGCATCTTTTGAAAAGAAGTCACCCTACTATGCGCCTGTGTACATTTAATCATTCTCTACACACTTTATCAGCAAGCCTTCTCCCTGTAGGAGGAATACAATTAGGTACAGTACTAATTTATTATAAATAAAGCAAAGACCCGGTAAAATAACCTAGTTATCAATGTTTCATGCAACTGTGCCTATGAAGTACTAGCTAACAGTCTCACTATGAGCCTAGAGAAATACCTGCAGCATTGATAAATCCTAACCAACATGGCTTTATTAAAAAAAAAAAAAAAAAGGAAAGAGATTATCATCATATAATACAGGAAAACCGTTGGGTTTAATTGAAGTAACTAGAGATTTATGGAAACCAACTGGAGCTTTCTTCCACTAATACTATAAAATCCTTCAACAACATCAATGAGGAAATGCATCTTGACAAAGAAAGCCTCAAATTCTTTTTTGTATACCATGCTGACCCATCTTATGTATTTATTTCCACCCCCGAATTTAGTTGAAGTGTTGTTTTATATGCAAGAGCCTCTTGTCATCAATGATAAGGAATAAAAAGGTCAGAAGGTCTCAGATTAAAGGGAGAATGGTAGGCAATGATGCCCTCTCTCTGTCGTGCTGTTTGTTCTGACCCCAGGATCAGATCACTAGAGAGATGGAGGAGGCATTCTCACAGGGAGAAATCTCCATAAAATCAGCATGTTTGTGGATGATCTGCTCTTAACTGTAATGAACTAAGAGTCATCTCTTACATATGTGTTATTCATAATGGAGCACTTTGAAAGGTGGCCAGGCTTTAATCCTATTTTTTAAAACAGACAATTCAAAAGAATTAACTGATTTTTCCTTCTTCCAAGACAGCACAATGAGTTTTTAAGTGGCTCCACGATATTAGGTAGGAACACATTTATGCTATGATTTTAAGAGGACATGCTTCAGATTAGTAAAATAGGTCCTTCCCTATACCTCCTCTTAACACAACCAAACTTCCCCTAACTGCTGAGGAAAAACTGGGGAGAACAGGAGAGGCTCAGGAGCCATCACTTCTCCTCTCAAGGAAGGGACATGGGGAAAGGACAGAGCTGAGGCTTCCTCTTCCCCAGCTTCTCTTGCTTAAGTGCTGGAGGAGAGAGCAATGTTTTTCTAAAAGAGACAAAGCGACATAATGATGATTCACATTAAATAAAGCTCAGAAGCTTAAACTCTAATCAGTCCGACATAATTTTACAGCAAAGCCCTGAATATCAATAATATTTTATTGGATGAATGAGCTCCATATAGTTCCTGAGGATCAACAATAAAATTTCCTATTTTCAAGTATTTTATGTTAGAGGAGTGCACAGACATTTCTCAGCCATATGTACACTCCAAGGGATTGCTTTTACACCTCTGATACAAAAAAAAAAACATGAGCAGAGGGAGCATGGGGCTTTGTTTTGATTCTTAATTATAACACGGGCGTTCCCCATGGAAAGAAAAGGCCAAATCCTATAATTTTCAAAATTTGCCTGAGAGAATTTTCAAAGGTCATCTTTGGCAGGAGGGACTGTGCCCTGCCTGGCCTGATGGCACACTAAAGGGAGCTGCAGAGTGCACCATATTATCCCAGTTTTTCAAAACCATCCTGCAGACCACAAACAAGATAAAGCTACAAATAGCATTGGTTTGGAGGCATCAAAGTTCTCCAAAACTCTTGCCAAGGACTCAGAAAGATACACAAAGGCTAGAGTAGCAACCCCAACTGTTCTCTTGCTAGGCTGACCTGGCAGCTAACACCTCCTGGATGCTCTGAAGAACAGCACCACCAAGACAGGATCCTGCTGGAAAAAATGCAGCTCTAGAAAACTCCCTTGCAAGGGTGGTAACTTTACGTAACTCATGGGAACTAGCCACAAAATCTCAGCTCACCATGTCCTTGGAAATTGAACGCGCTGACAAGTTTTCTCTTCCTTACTCCAACAGGAAGAGAAAACTTTTCCACCTGATAGTAGATCCACCTGATCTACAAGCACGGTGAGTAATGCAGCTCTACAGAGGAGAGCTATAGCTGGGACTGCTGGCTTGGCTGAGAGCCCTTGAGACAGCTCAGCTCCTACACAGAGATCTTTCATAAGATACAATTCAGCTGGCTGGCTTAAATGAATCATACAAGCATGTCAATGCAGCCATTTTAAAAACCTTTTTACTTTTTACAATCAAAATGCAGGCATATTCAGACCTTTTCCTATGAAGAGCTGAAATAGATACAGGCTATTTTTGCCTCTGAGAGTGTGAGGCATTTGTGACATATGAACACTGCAATCCGTATTATTTCTAATTTTATAGTTTTAGAATTTTTATTTGAACTGTTCACTTTAAAATATCACCAAGCCCATAATTCTGAGTAATTTCTTTAAAATGTACATGTACATCAGTGGCAGAGAAATCCTATCTTTATCTGTGAATAGTACCTCAGGGAAGGTAACTTCCCTTTACTATTATTCAATTGTTCTCACAACCAAAACTTAAATTTCTGATGTAGAAATACCCGATGTCTTACAAAGTCAGAAACCTAGAGAGGCACCTAACAGTCCACATCATGTGAGGCTATGCAGCTGAACCTGTAAAAACAGCATGTGGATCCCCAGGCAGGATTTCAGAACAGCATTACTTGTAGGGTGGGTTCAGCAAGACTAAAACTACCTTCGTAAAAGAAATTTTCAGCAACACAAGCATATCTTCCTATCACCTTTCCTATTCTGAATTTTTGAAGCCCTCCTACTGCTCTGCCTGGTCCCAACAGTGTTGCAAAAACCCCCGTGCTACTCATACCAGGATCAGGTCTAACCCTACTTTCAGGGTTAGTACTCAGAATACTATAACAACTTTGCTTATTAGCCATTGGTTCTCCTCAGAAAATTCACTGAAAAATTTTCTTCTTGTGAATGCTGTGAGGTTGTTTCTGTTTTTCTGATTTAGTCAAAATATCAGCTAGAAAATAAGATTCAAAAGAAGGAGAAAGAGATGACACCTGAAGTTGTGGTCAGTGCTATAGTTCTTGAAGGTAAGAAATGCAGGCACCGAAATGGTAAGGAGATTAGGGTATGGGTTCCCCTCTTCTGGTACTCTCTGTCAGCCATTAGAAAACATAATGGTGAGGGTAAGGCACAGGGAAGGAAATATTTTAAAACTTCATTGAGAGAAAACGCTGCATAGGAAATAGTTAAATATTTTTCTTTTATGGCCACAGCCTCAAAAGCTGCTACTGCAACCAAATGCAGTTTTGCAAATGTTATCAGTTTCAGTACTAGGAAGTTCATCTTCCTCGTTTCCTTCTGAATGAGTAAGCAAATAGAGCTGCTGACATGCCAGATTATTGATCTGTCAAATTTTAACTTAATCCTAATATAAACCACACAGCATCTTGTTAAAATAGACCCATTAGATGTGGTTCAAGCTTGCTGCTTGAACTTCATACAAATGAAGATCTGTAGACAGGCAAGTTTGGCCCAAGGCATTGTGAACTTTCAGTCAGGTCCTGGTTTTCCCCAAATTCAACATTTCTGCAGCAGGTTGAAGGAAGTCCATAAGTATCATTTTAAATAATATAAGACAGAGCAATAAATAGTCAAGTTCACCAGTACTATTTAAAGAATAAAGGACAGACTCAGTGCTGCTGTCTTTCCTAGTGGGTTTTTTCCCTCAGTTTGAAATGACCCATTTGCAATGGGCCACTGAACACTGTACTTCGATGCATGTTCTTGACATATCTTTCACACAAAGTCTCCAAACACCTCATAAACATTAATAAATTAAGCTGCAAGAGCAATAATAATTTCAGCTTCACATTCATAGAACCTAAGTCTCAAACTCTTCCTGAGTATCTGTGGCAGACCTAAAAATGAAATTCAAACTTCCAATCACTTTGAATTAGGCTTCTCTACTAAATCATGCAATCACACAGTCTAATTCACGTTGGAAGAGAGCTCAGGAGACCACCTCAAAGCAGCACTAACTACTGCTCTACACCAGGCTGATCACAGCTTCATCCAGCCAAGGCTTGAATACCTCAGGGAGGGAGAAAACACCACCAATGGACAATCTCTTCCAGTCTCTGACCACCTGCATGGGCAAGACATTTTTCCCTTGTCTCCAGTCAGCATCTCCCCTTGTGAAACCTGTGCCCAGTTTTTTTTCCTTGCACCATTTCTGAGCTCCTCTGAGAAGAGTCTGGCTCTGCACCCATTCAGCTCTCCTCAGGAAGCAAAGTGTCCATTAAGACCCAACTCAGCCATCTCATCTCCAGCATGAAAAAACTCAGCCCCTAAGCCTCTCCTCCTGTGCCATGATGGGCCTGATGGCCCTTCTTGGGCTCCTTCCTGTCAGTCAGCCTCTCTCTTTTCCTGGGATCCACAGCTTGGCACAGGGACTCCACAAAGAGACTGTCGAAATCAAGCGGAGGGGAAGGACCCCTTCCCTGGACCTGCTGGGTGCAGCCGTGCCAGCACGGCCCTGGGGATGGCTGGCCACCTTTGCTGCAAGGACACGCCACTGGCCCCGTGCAGCTTGTTGTACAACAGCACCCAGCGCCTTTTGGGCAGAGGTGCCTTTCTCCAGGCTTCAGGAACATCCCCCAGCCTTGATCTTTCAGTGATGACAGACAGCAGCTTCATGGCGACACACGACAGCTCCCTCAGAGGCCTCCAGTGTGTCCTGTCTGCTCCCACAGACCAGCTTATTTAAATAGACCCTAACTCCATGCTCCCCTACTGTGGCTGCTCCCGCCCTCCTCGTCCCGAGTTTTGCTTCTAGGCCTGAGACTGGGCAGGCTCGGACAGTAAAGCCTGCGGTTTCATGGAGCAGTGCATCCATTTGACTGGTTTTCCTTCTCATTTTTACTGCTGATAGACTTGAGGTGGCCATTTTTGTTGTCCTGCTAGTCCCACACCAGTTTTGATTCCAGACAAGCTCTAACTTCTTCATTCTGCTCCTACAAGCCTGGACCACACTTTTCTGTTGCTTCTTGGTAGCTTGTCCCCACTTCTACCTCCTGTCTGTTTTCTTTTTGCATTTAAGCTGAGGCAGGGGCTCATCTGTCGTCTCCAGTCTCCATTACCAATTTTCCCCCTAATTTCTTTGAAATCTTATACCCAGTGGCACAACTTCACTTTAACAGACCTAGAATTTTACCACCCTTGAGAAATTGCTACTGTCAACTTTGTCATCTTGATAATAAAATTTTGTTTTTCTGTCATTGTTTATTGCAAACAAATGCTTATGCTATAAATTATTTGATACAATTAAACTGCACCTAAAAATATTTCAGTTTGATACACAACTACATCTTGTATCCTTTTACAGCAGCAGCCTCTGAAATGTGTATGTAATTCACTGTGACAGGAGATACAATCTTAGTCTTTCAACACAGAGTTTTAGAAACTGAAAAATGCTTTCCAATCATCTTCAGCAGCACACAGCAACATCCAGCAGTGCTACTTTCACTTTTCAGAATTAAAATAGGTACATGCAAACTCTGTAAAATTTTTCCTTTCCAACATACCTGTAAAGAGCTCAAGGTTAAAGAGGGCACTATCCAAAAGAGTCCTTCTGGAAAACATTAACTCACAAGAAAAAGAAAATAATAAAATTTCATCCACATTTTTGAAAGGACATGGGAAAATTCTCAAGCCTGTTTTCCTAACTTTCTGGACAAGATATTTACACTCAAACCCTAAACACTGCTTGCTGTAGTCTGAAGCATGGAGACACAGTTAGGAAAACCAACAAATATGAAAATAATATGCCAGCAAACTTACATTCCTGTTGAGAAATAGATTTCACTAGGAAACATCTGCAGCAATTTCTTGTATACATTGTTTAAGATGGCTGACTTGGCACTATGTTTAAGGTTGGACTCAATGATCTTAAAGGTTTTTTCCAATGATTCAGTGGTTCTAAGATGTGGAACATACTAAAATGGTTACTTCTATATATTAAAAAAAAATTGTTTGCAAGCCAAACTGAATGCAGGCTAGACCATTCTCTCTTTTCCCACAGTTTAATAGTAACAAAAACTTGGCACAGGTACTTGACACATCTACATCCATCTCCCACTCTGCTCTCCATCCCCACTCCAAACAGTGATATGCTCAGGATCTAACTTCTCCTTCTTGGAGAAACATGCTTAACAGCATTTCCCCCCAAATTTCAGGAAGTATATCTTTCCAAACACCCCAAGGCTCAAACCCAGACTCACGCTGTTTTGCTCACAATCTGAAGACGCTTTTATTTCAATAACAAACTGCCCACCTGGTGATTCTGAACTAACGCTTCCTTTCCCACTTCTCTTCTTACACACTGTTTCCTCCTCTTCCCTAAGAAATGTGTTGCAATAATAACAGTATCTCCCACTCTTCTGTGATGACAGCTTATGCCCAGTTCTGTATTCCTGCAAAACTCCCTCCCCGCTTACTCACATGGGATCTCTTTGAGTTCTGGGTAACCAGATTTTCCCAACGCCTTCACAAAGCCTATCACTGTGACATTACTTTGTATATCTTAAGAGTTATCTTTGTCTTTCTGGTTGTTACTTCCGCAAGGCAAAGGCAATGTTTTTCCACAAGTTCTCTTTAGTGCTGATTATATCACACAGATAATTTTTAATTACCTTTCTGTTCAGAGCCACACCATCTTCACAGTCCAACACTGCACAATCGACATTTAGTGATGGGATTTTTCTTATCTTCTTTTCGTCATCCGCAGGTACATAGAGCACAGCCCGTCTGGGAACATACTTGTGTGATGATGTAAAGCGATAACTAAGCTTAGGAACACCAGCTGGCAGAGGAGAATCCACCCTGTAAAGGATATTGTTGAAATTAGACTATTGGCAGCAATGCTGTAAATAATACTTGACTGTATCCTAAAAGCAAAGCATTCCTATCTAGATGGTGGCTGGTTTTAGGCTACTTATATATTTTTTCCCTTTGGAAGAACCAAGTTAGGGAGAGATCAGTATTACAGTTAATTGCAATATAAAACTCCAAAACTACTGTGTTTAATAGAAATTGCTAACTTAATCATAATTGAAGACCTGCCAGGGCTGAGGTTTATCCATGCAGCTTTAATTACACTGCCCATTCTGGGTGCTACAGCAAGTATGAAATGCAGAAGGGTGGTGGTTGTTTTTTTCTCCTGTCATAGAACTCCTCCGTAGGATGCAGACTGTGCTGGGAATGGATCAGGACTCCCAGAGGGGAGGAGGCTGCTATCTGCCACATTTCCTCCAGGAGCTGGATGCCATGCTGTGAATGAAGCAGGGGTGCTGGTTAAAACAAACATAGGTTTGTGAAGTTCATTTTGCAACCTTAGCATTATATCAACAGATGTATTTGCATGCAAATTTTAAATAAGCAAGATGGGTGGAGGGGGAAATGAAGAAAAAAGAATGAAAACCCCATGTAGTGTGGAACCTCGCTACTGTCTTCAGACCTTCACATCCACAGCACAGACTTTCATTGACAGAGCTCATAAACCCAACAGCATCAGCAGCAGGTTTTTGGCTGTGGTGGCTTTTAAAATTTGTAAATGCTTTGTGCACCACACTTCAGTGCAGGTGTGAGCCTTTGGTGCCACATGGCTTGAGAGGATAATATCCCCGTGGTCTGTAGGTGTGAGGTCTGTGGTGGTCTCCACCATGTGCCAAAATTCCTGGTGAGGGCCCAGCTAAACTCCCCCACGCAGGAGCTGGGTTAGTGCACTTGGAGGCTGTGGGACTGCCAGAGGAGGCTGCTCTTGAGTGCCGTGGGGAGCTTGCTTTGCTCCCTAATTACAAGCACAGAGAAATAAATTATAGAGGGTGCCACTGTGTTTTTTGGCCTTCCAAAAAAACTCCCTTGCCTGCTCCTGTTCCTCCCCAGTGCATGCTGTACCTCCCAGGCCTATTCTGTTACATCAAAGATGAGGACAAAATAATACAATTTACCTTCACACTAAGCACAAGGCACTTACACCACAAAATAATCCTGCCATATAACACCATTATGCATTATCATGTATATTATTCAGCACTTTGAATAATGCAAAGCTTTCCTAGCACCATGCTGAACATGTCATTATCGCATCATGTCAGGGACCCATGCATTTTCCTATGCCCCTCTTAATAACGCTTCCCAAGTTGCTAGACTTGGATGACACATGGCTACTCACATATGTGGGTTTTCTTCAAAGCAAACATGACTAATGCTCTCAAATGCTTGGAAACGAGTTCAGTCAATCTAAATCAGAGCCAATGTGGTATGTCACTGACAGACCGCTGTAATACTCGCCTTTCTAAGCTGAATCTGTTGAAGAGCCCTCTCTTCCCCTAGAGTGTGCACCCTAAAAGCTGAATATAAGACCTGGGTTAAAAATAAGAAGAAAGATTTTGTCACATTTTACCTCAGTAAAAAAAAATTGAAAAGGAAAACCATTCCACCATCTCATCTGCTACATCTCTGCATATCCTATGTGGATCCACTTTAAGAGCCTACAAAAACCACTGCCAGGCTCTTCTTTGCAACATGCCTGGTAATGCTTAATTCAGTTTAAGAAATGGGAGAGCTTGACAGTTAAATACACATTATTTTATTAAGAGTGCCAGTGTCACCCTTGTTAATAACAGCAACAGCTTCAAGACTCAGGTATAGGAGGTCCTATCAACATCTGGAGACATGCAACTGAGATCCACAGAGTCCCTCCAAAGTACTCTCTTTGCCTCTCACGAACTACTTCAAGTTCCTTGCTTCAGGCTGAAGTGGGGATGGTAACAGAACTTGTGGCAATTCAAGTGGCTGGTAGACAAATCCACTTAATCTCATTTTCTTGCGGTAGTACACTTTGGGAGAGCAAGGACGAGGTGAAAGAGTGGTTTATCTCAAATGGAAAGAGGAGGATCTTTTTTCAGTGTGACACAGAGGTCAGTAAAGAAGTCTGCAGTCCTTCTCATAACATATATGGAGGAACAAAAGTGATTAGTTTCTATTCTCTTTCTCTGATGGCTTCAGCCTTGTGGTTCCCAAGGGCACAAAGGAGTCAAAGAGCTCAGCCCATTAATAGTTAACTCCAGCCTGGAGCCAAGCAGCCCCTGAAGCACCCTTAATGACTGCCTCTCACCAACCCTCCAACCTGCCAGAAACCTGATAGACGCGGCTAACACCATAATCTCAGAGCATGCTGAGATGAGATGTATCTTCTGTCACACACGTTTCCCAGGATTTCTTCTGGGCTGTCATCAAAGCAAGGGCTGTTTGACCAGCCGTTTTCCCTCTCACTGCTGCAAGCCCCACGAAGGCAGCCCTGCCCTGCATACCACACACAATGGCGGGTAATGTCGTGTAGGTGAAAGCACCACTACCTGCAGACCAGATTTAGTCAGGTGTCACCATCCAGGTCTACAAACTTGTGTTTAGCTGGAGGAGCAGTACAGCTTCCTCAGCAGGCCACCTGACTCCAAAGAAGTGATAGACTTAATCCATTAAAACGCCATCACTTAATAGGCTTAATGCTGGAAATGCTACTGCCGGGTGATTATTGATATCTCCTCCTCAGCTAAACAACTTTGAGCCACATGGGCTCAAACAACAGGTTTCTCAGCACACTAATTATTATAAAAAATACACTGTCAATGTGTCAAATTATTAGTTTTGTGGGATATCTTTGCAAGCTGAAGAAGAAACAGTATTTTCAAAAAGTATGGCCAGGAAAAAATATATACAGCAGGAGCTGGTGTCAGTAGACCAACACAGAATCCTTCTCCTTTCAAAACTAAGACCTCTAGAAATATGCATATAAAATAAGAGCTTTCAACAAGTATCTTTAGATACTACTGCAGTAAATGGTATCACATCCTAATTCTTTGACATATATTCTTTAATCACCACTGTGCATTTTCCTTGCAGAGTCATATTTTATGTTCTACAATAAAAAAGCAGAGGAAGACATGGATTAATTAATAGATCCATTTGTCAATAGACTTATTTTAAACAGTGGCAAGGCTTGGGGTGCTCTGTATATGAGCAGTTAGCTACTCTGGTAGGAAACACTCCCCTGATTATCTTGACTTCTGTTATGTTGATAGAATGAAAAAATCCCCAGCAGTTGCTTTTTTAGGACAAAAAACCCACACAGCACTGCAGTCTCGATTATACTGTTAACCCTGTGCCATAAAGAGGAGGAAAATCTTACATATGTTTCCTGGCTCCAAGTATTTTAATGATTCAAACTAAGCTTGACTATGCTTTAAACTAAACACATGGACAAAAGCCAAGTGAATTTGCTAAGACAATGTTTCTTCCTTTAAGCACTGTAAGTTAAAACAAGGACTAGGCTATTGGGTAATGCTCATTAAATTGTTTTACAGCAGCATATTTTCATTCATAGCATCTGGCAGCATGCTGAGTGCTCTTGGGTCTTGGAAATAAAACTAAATTTCTTCAGCAAACATAACACTCTACTAAAGTCTTCATCAAATATGTAAAAGTAGCTGGCAAGTTAAAGTTTCTCATGGTCCTCTGAGAACCATTTCACCCAAGAGTGAATAGTTCATCCTCAGGAAGGAGAAAAGAAAACCTATTTGACTACTAAGAGACACTGCAGTTTGCAATGGCAGCCATACAGCGTGACTGTGAACAGTGAAATTACCCCAAATTATGCAAATTTCCCTGCTGTAAACTGCATTTTCACATTCCAGCATTACTCATACACATACTTAAATGCACACACCTGTGCAGTCACATTGGAGCCAACAACATATAGCTCACAAAGTAAAGTAAATGCACAAGTGATTTCCAGCACTTTAACCTGTGCCTCTGTTCCCTGTTTATTTGCTAAATCAAATCACCTCTGGAAGATCTGCCAAACACATAGAAAAATATTCATTGCTCAATAGGCCAAATCTTTCCTTCTACAATCTTTGGCATAGTGTTGGCAAAGTGTTTGCAAAGAGCATTTTTAGACACTTCACTAAAACTATTAAAAAATCTGGACAATTTCCACATGTATTTTTGACCTCTGTGCATGTAACTGCACACCATGATATCTGTGGAACTGTGGAAGAAGGACCGAAGTGATCCAAGATCCACAACACCCCCTGAAAAAGACCCAGCTAACGCAGGAAAACAAATACAAATAGTACAAGTACATACGAGTACAAATGATTTCTGCAGTATGTGCAAAAAAAAACCTACTCCGGAGAAAACATAATGGTTTTCCTGTGTTGAATTTACCGAGGAGTAGCACACCACTGCACACAAATGATCTGCCAAAACCAAAGGAAACTTCTATGGAATTACAAAGCCTCACAATTTGCATAGTAATTCTTTCTAATTAAGAAAAGAAGATACAAGTTGTTTGTTATAAACATCAGCAGGCCCTGTGCAAATACGAAGGGCTCGCAGCCGCGCTGAGTGTTTGTCGAATCAAAGCGACTCGCTGGAGAGTTTTATTGGTACAGCTGCGGCGCATGCATTTTATCACACATGCTAATAATCCTGGTTATGGCACTAACATTTTAATCATTTGTTCTCTGGGCTTGTTTCTCAAACAATTAGCACTAATGAATGGCCAAAATACCTCGGATCATATATGTCTAATTGCAGTCAAGAGCGGTTATTGTCCGCATGTACATTTCAATTCACCTCTGGGGATAATGTTTGTTAATTGTATTTCTTTATATAGCAAGTGAAAAAAGGCTGTTCACTCAAAAAGGGACTAAGTGTTCTCTTCTTTCCCTTTGTTCCCACAAGAAGCTAAAGTCACTTCAAGAGGCACTTAATCCCATCATCCATGGTTACAATTGCCTTACAGCATCAATCAAAAAGAATCTGAAGTAAAATGATGCAGCTATATTGTGTAATTAAAAGCAATTCAGGTAGTTATTACTTGGGGCATTTTCCAGGTCCAAATACTTAAAATGGCACTGTGGGGATTCTAAATACTGCAGTGTTTTAAATTTGGTGAACTACAATATCTCACGGAGAAAGGGAAGGAATATGCAAAAAAAAAAAAATCTCCCAGTGTGTATTGTAAAGTGAAAGAAAAGAGGAGGAACAGCTAACGTTTGAAGTGACAAAATCTACAAGTCTCCATATAAAAGGGAAATAAAAATATCAAGAAGAGAGAAAAGGGGAGGAAAAAGAAAAGGACAGTTTTCAAGGAAAAGAAATTCCTTGCAATTGTCAAAAAGTTAACATGTGAAAAAATGCTAAAATCCATTTCCTCGAATGGAAAACAAAAGCTCATGTCACAAGCTTTACCATCAGAATACAGGTCCCCAAAATCTCATTGCTCTTCTAGTGGAAATAAATCCGGGTAAAGCAAGCAGCTCTTCTTTAGGAAAAAAAAAAGGAAAAAAAGAAAAGCACTTAAGCTAAAAGTGAAGAGCTATGATATTTACTTTTGAATAAAATGTAAGGAAGGAACTTTACGTAACTGCTGCTAACCCTGATCCAATTATGCTGAAATTAAAATTGAGGGGTTATCAACATACCAAACACTCAGCTTTACATTTTGATTTCTTCCTTTGTTCCAGACTCAGTACGGTCATTTCCCTGACCCTCAAAAAACTAATTAAGAAACCCCCCAAACCTAAGTCCTTTCCAGAGCAGGCAGAAGCCACCAGCTCTCATGGTCTGAGATCTCTTGACAAACAGTTCTCTTTACCAGGAGAGGCTTTGTCTGATTTTAAACTTCTCACCATAAGGCTGATACTATCTCGCACAGATGTAACGTGAAGATTAATTCCCCTGAAGCTGATAGAAGACACAAAGGTATAAAATTGGCCCCCCAAAAGTGTGAAGAAGGTGAAAGAATAAACCCTAGCACTTCCACAGCATCCTAAGAGAGACAGGCGGTCTGCACCCAGCTGTGGGGACTGAGAGTGGTGAGTTGAAGAAGCGCTCACAAAAACTCAGCGAATTAAGAAATTTAACCCCCGTAACAACCAGCTTTGGATATCAAAAGGGACAGATTGGAGGGGGTTGCTCCTGAGAGCACTTGCCTGGTGGAAAAACTGTATCAGGGAGAAATGAAAAGGGGGGCTTCCAAGTGACCTTTCACAAGCACTCACTCCAACTGATCGGGACACATTGCATTATAGCCAAAAAACAGAGAGATGAACCAAATGGGGAAGGAGAGCCCCACTGATAAAAAAAAAAAATCACGACACAGAGAAGTCTGAGTGGAAATGAAAACTAAGCACCAAATCCAAAGTCGTTTGAAAGTAATTTTAGGAAAAATACGTCCTTGTTTGCTATTTATAATTTTTTCCTATCTCCAGTAAATCAATGTAAGTCATATAACTGGGCATCAGAGAAAAGATTTAATACAAACCAGGAACTTGCTGACAAAGGCTTAAAATCATGGACCTCTAAGCCATAAAATGATAAAAGGCTATCATAGGTTAAATAGTTAACCAAACTTTCTCCTCCCACAAGCACTAAATGTAAAAAAAAAAAAAGACCTTTTATTTACCCCACCATGTTCTTTCAACTACATTTGACCCTGTTGTTTTGGTTCACTCTGAGCTCCATCATGCCTTAAATTGCTTTGACTGAAGATCAGGCATTTTTTTCTTCTCAATTCAAAATGGCCAAATTAGACAGCAAGGATAAAAATAAAAGGACCACTGGCTTCTCATATTACTAACATGTCCTGTTTTCAGGGCAGCAGAAATAGCCTGTTTGTGAGGAAGAGGAGAGTGCTACAGTTCTTTGATTTAAGAAGTGAATTTTAAAAGAGATTTAAATAATGGCTCAGGGTGACAAGGGCTGCTGCTTCCTACTAATGGCAACAGGCTGCTCCTCTTAAACAGCCTGTGTGTGTGTGTGTGTGTGTTTGCTATCATCCAAGGTTAATTGGTGTCCTGTCTTGGGGAGCTTTAGCATATGTGACATACAGTTGAGGCTTTGCTCTCCTCCTTACGGTGTGGATAACCCTGAATAACTCGTCATGCCCATAAAGTATTCTCGAGCTGAGTTGTACCTTGCTTTGCTTTTACCATTGACAAAGTATCTGCCTTCTTGGGATGCTTTGTGCTGTTTAATCAGACCCACAGCCCTGCAGGGCAATGGAAAAGCACTCTGTCTGTCTGTAACACATTCACTTTGCCACTTCCACCTAAGGAACGTGTAGTTAAGATAACAGTTAATTTCTCTGTCTTCCTAAATATAAAGGTACAGAAATAAACGCTAAGTATGGAGAGTTTTAAGAAAATGTTAAGTGATTTCATTTATTTAACTAATTCCGTTTGTGAGGTGCATTTTTAAAATCTACAACATTGTAAAGCGATATTGCAAAATTTCCTCTAGCTGTATGTTTTCTTGAGTAAAACTCTCGCATTACATTTTTTTAACAGAATTGCAACTAGCAGCTGCAACAGAAATTTGCAACACATTTTAAATAACAAAACATCCTGCAATAAAGATGAAGATCCAATACCAATATTGAGAGATTAAGAAAAAAATTACACATAAATTAGCCTTTTTTAAGGTGTACACTGAGAAGTAAGAAGATATTGCTTTGGATGTGTGACATTGATGTACAATTTGTTTTGATTTACTTGGTTTTGGATTTTGTGTACAGACAAATGTGCAGCAAGTGTTATCAGACCTGTGTGGCACAAAGGAAAAAAACATGCCTTTGGAGGTTGAGAATCTTCCAAATCAGAGAGAGGACCAGGCATATATAATGAACAAGCTGTCCTGGAACATCCCATGCCAAAATCTGTCTTAGGAAGTGAATATATAAAACCCACAAATCTGCAATGGTTGCACTTTTACACAGTCAGACCCGTCTTGGTGGCCTCTGCAGAAAAGCTGAACTCGGAAGGGATTCTTTATGTCACTGAAAAACCACTTTTGGCTCTTCCAGTTCTCCCCTCCATCAGGTGCTTATTTCCCTTGCTCCTAATTCTGCTCCAGTCTTTTCACACACTGACTTTGCACCCACCCACCTCGGTGTACACACACAAAACCCAGTAACTATGTTTGGGCGGAATTTCTTTTCTTACTGAACGTGTTTTTCCCCTCTTTTCTTCCCCACTCCCCTCTATTCCCTCCGCGTCTGTTCCCACACCAGGACACCAGGAGCATCCCCACTACTGAGCTGTTGCAGCCCCTGCCTCCGGCCCAGCTGTGTGCGCATTGGCTAAATGCTGCAAGGTCAAGATCGAGACCAGGATTCAGAAATTCCACGCTAATTACTGTGATTAAAGTCCGAGTCCCAAACTCATCCAAAGACTCCCGAGCAGTTTAGGAGCAGGCTGCTAATGAGTTATATACAAAGTAAGAAACAGGCACTTGATAAAGTCAGAATCAATAAAGTGCCATTCCTGCCTGTTAAAATGATCTTGCCATCCAAACCAGAGAGTCACTATGTTCACCAGCGCCTGTGCAGGTTAGATATCCATGTCTACATGGCTTGAGAGAAAAGGAAAACAGTACAGTCCTTGAAATCACTTCTGATTTATATCTGAGTTAAAATAAACTTACACTAAAGTTGTCACTGACAATATTTAGCAGAAGGAAATGAATGAAGTGTCAATATACTAGTGCTGCAGAAGTCAGAAGAAAGATGAGTTTGTCATCCCCTTTGTATCTTTCAGAATTTCTGATTTTTTATTACAAGCTGTTGTCTTCATCGTTTTGGTTGTGGTGGGGATATTTTACAAAATGAAGGTCCCTTCACACTTCTAAAAATTTTTCACTGGTAGACCATATTTTATCTCAATTTGCAATTTGTGTCAGTCTACACTTAGTCAAACCACAAACATTTTGATGATTCCTGTACTTAGAACATAGGTAAATTATAATACTAAATAAAACACAGACATTTTTACCATATAACAAAAAGAAAACAATATTGCAGTCTTCTCTGCATTTTGAAATTGCTCCTGTGAACCCACTTGAGCTTGTGCCTAGCCCAGAGAAATCAAAAGGACTAGTCAAACACTTACAGTTATCCATGTGCTTAAGTGCCTCCAGGACTGGGGATTAATTTTGAATTATGAAACAGTTCCATTTCCATGTGTTCTTGGGCTACACATGGGTCAACCCGCTTTTTTCAGGTTTTTGTACAGAGACTTGTGAAAAATTGAGACTTAGATGTATACGGATGCCATCCAGGCAGTGGAATCTTTTAAACAATATAAAGATGCTCAATTTCAGCTGGAGGAAGAAAACAAACCTGCTTATTATTTTCAGAATAAGATTAAAAGTAAAAATATGATTTATGTTTAGGCAAGCATTATTCTGTAGAATTTTTATATTATATGGAGGAATTACTAAGTCAAAGAATTATTTTGTATTAAACTGGACTTATTCAGAATGCTTCCTGCACCAAATAACTGAGCAGTGAAGAACAATTTAGCAAGCAATTAGTAAATATTAAATCGCTGAAGAACAGAACCATAAAACTACAATGCACTGCAATTACATCCAAAAAAAGAAAATGTTGCAATTACATCAAAGCTGATGCAATATGACAGAAAAAAGGAACGTATACACAATGCTATTAGTTCAACAGCAATTGTGGCCACACTAATTGAAAACCAACCGCTCTCTGGCTTTGAATACAAGCCTGGTGGAAATTTTAAAATATTTCCTAAATGGATGATGAAGAAGAACGCTTACAAATCCTGCAGTGCTCCAGGCAACACTTAACTTTGGAAATGTCTACAGGCAGAAATACTACCCTGCAATATGGCTCAGGATGGCACAAACAAGCATCTGTGTTTATTTTTTAACTAGTGGATTTATAAGAGCAATGAAATCCCTACATAAGCATTTTATATTGACCTGATATGGACTTACTGTTTTAACCAGCTTTTTAACTAACTCCACAAGTTAATAAAGGCAACTACATGAATCCTTACTGCCTACACATTAAGATAAGAAAAACATTCATTAAGCAATATCCAGACTGTTTTAATTACAGGAATATCACTCTTAGTTGTAGTATAATGTTCGTTAAGTACAGTATAACATTTTCTTAAAATGCCCCAGAGGCAGTTAAACTCTTGATTAGCTATTAAAAAAAAAAAAAAAAAAGAAATCTCCCTTAACTTCAATCGCAGGAGTTAATGCCTACTGCAATGAAATTCCAGCACATATAATGATGCAAAAATGTCATATGCAAATCTTATTAACCATGAAAACATTATATAAGATCAAATGAATCTTCTGTGCTGTTAGCACTACTCAACGTTAGCAAAATGTCGGAATCTTTCTATGATGATTGTGGTAGTAACAATAAAAAGCCCAGCCCTATTTCATTTGAAAATGACATCAATTGAAAGCTAGCTCTTATTTTATTAATTTCAAATATAGCAAGGAATGCATGAAAATTCTGACTTCTATATTTTCATGCCTTTAACTACATCTCTGTTCTATTATCCAATGTTAAAACATGCCAAAATAGAAGCAGTGGGCAGATTAAAAATCATTATAAAGACAGAACCTTCATGATCTCCAGTAAATAAACACTTTATATAAGTGCTTTATTATCCAATAACAAAACTTCCTGGTTTTCCGTGTCTTTTCCAGTACATGACAAAATTTAACATTATTACTGTTACTGTACAGAGGACAATGAAACATCTACATTTTCTTCAGCATTTATCCCGTATCTGCCCCTTATTCCATACATCTGTTGAAAAAAAAGCTGTTCCCTTTTTATTTCCTAACACCACCAAGAATTTAAAAAATCATGAACAACATGATGCATTAAAAATTGCAATATTTTTAAAGTGCATATTGAAACATCATTTTCTGGTTCTGTGTCCCTGACTTTGTATTTTCAAGCTTTTTCAAAGACAAAAATTTTCTTGAAAAGTAAAAAAAAGTCAAAGGTGAGATTTCAGGAATCCAAGATTAAAAGAAATAACAAATATGGTGAAGTTAATGATAAATAGTTGACAGTTGTCAGCTTATTTTGATCTTTCACATAAGCAGCTGAAGGATAATTTTATTATACAGGAACAGGCATGCCAAACCCTAACTCAGCAACGGCCCTCCAAAACCATCTCCATCAGCAAACTAAAAATTGCAAATTTAGCACCCACCAATCTCTTCAAGCTCAGCACCTCTCTATCCACAGAGATTCCCATAGTGCTACCCTGAGAGGGACAAACCCCTCACTCTACTGAGCTGGTGGGTCAGGTCCTGCCACCCCCACGGGTGCATATTTGGGAGGAGTGGTCAAAGCCCTGGGTGCACCTTTCAAGGGCAGGTTCAGTCATAATCCTCCTCCCGACTTAGGCAGTTCCTGATGTCCCTTGAGGAGGTAAGCAAGCCTGGGGCAGATGAACCCCACCCCAGGGTGTCCACAGGAGGGACATTTTTCAAGGATTTCAAGGAGCACATTTGTCATATCATTACAGCCTGTCCTACCAGGAGTAACCTTTGCTGTGTAGGCAAACTCAGAGACCACAAAGGTGCTGAACCTACCATGCAGATAATATGAATGTGTGATGGGGGATAAATGTTGGCCAAGGAATACATTTTAACACTAAACCAGAAGATTGCTATCGCTTTTTTTTTTTTTTTAGCCCTATTCCTAAGCTACTTTTATAATTTAATTCTCTAAACATTTTCACAGAACGCTTCAGATTAGCTTTGCCACATCCCAGGAAACTCAGAAACTTGTCCTAAAACCATGGCTCCCAAGTCCCTGTTTCAGATCCCCCACTGGGAAAGACCCATCGCATTTGATAGTCAGTTTGTCATCAACATGGACACTTTAAAAAATCATCCAGACTGAAAGTCAGATGGGGTGAAAATCAACTTCTCTGCAAATTGGTATGATTTTATTTTCATGGAAAAAAAAAAAGTCAAATTATCAGGTAGCAGCTCTTTTTGGGGGCACCTGATGGGCCAGTGCAAGTGCAAGTGCAAGTGCAAGTACTTTTATTTTATTACATGCCCTGTGGAAGTTTCTTATCTGTATTTCCCAGGTGAGATTACTTGTGTGGTTATGGTTGCTACAACATATATAACATATATTCACCGTGGCCAGTGAACACATGAAAAGGCCCCCTGACACTTAGGCAAAGCTGAAGAATCAAAGCTTCTCCTCTCCCCAGCAGCCTTGTTTCACAGGATGCCCCTTTTCTCCCAAACATCACAGTTCTCTTAAATGTGGATTTCCTATCTCACTGCATCGCAACACACATGTTCATCATTGGTTCCCCTCTCTTAAAACTAAATTTTAGAAAACAGTCTTGTCCTTAATGGCTGCCTAGAGGGGAGGAAAGAGTTGGACATCAGAGAGAAGTTGGCAGAGAGGAAAGGGGAGAAAGAGACAGAAGAGGTCACCAAGCACACAGCTTGCTTGGGAGACCCATGAAGAAGAAATTCTTCCAACTTATTTCAAGAGTGAGGGGTTTCCTCCTCTAAATTCTTGACACAGCTTGTTCAATATTTATTTAAAAATAAGTGAGGAAGAAAAATCCACTGCCTCCCTTGCAATCTGCACATATAAAGAAAATGGCTTTTAGCTCATAATGATGGTACATTATAGATAAGCAAAAGTCCTGGATTACAGGAAAATAAAATCTATAAGGAGAAATAAGATTAAGTCTGCTTCCACATAACAGATTTTATGACATTTAAATGAGCAGCTGTGTTTCTTTAAGTAAGTGCTATAGCATTCCACATCTGTATAAAAACCAAATGACAGATAGACTCTCTCAACTCACTGATATGTAACCTTGTGAGGAGAAAAAATCCCTGTGAAAATGCATAAAGGCATCACTTGGCTTTCCTTTAAGTCTTCCTTAACAACCTGTGTCATGAATATAGGTTTAGGCCTAAGGAAATAAGATAGTTAGATGATATATGTCTTTTGTCCTGTACTGGATAAAGAGAAAAATTATTCCATTACTGAATCAGCCAACTTTTTTCTTTGGGTAACATTTTAGATATACTTTAGTGCAAAGGCCTTGAGATACATTTTAATTCTGCAGCGCATGCCAGTAATCTGTAAGAATATTAAGAAATTGTACCTCCCAAAATTGATATTATATATAAAGAATTTGGATGGTGTGAACCAGTTTTAGTTTCACTTGATGCCTTGTTTGCCATCATCTGTTTCCTTGCTGATAGGAAGAATGTTATGGATGTTTCAATTTTTATCTTCTTCCTCAGTAACAGTTTAGTGGAGCTGGTGTCTCAGTAACAGCAAAATTTGTTGACTGAGATTAACATCAGATGTGGTAAAAAAAAAATTGTGGCATATTCACTCTCTTCTCTAGAACACATCCAGCAGGCAAAGCCTTCCTCTTTTTTGTGTCATTTGTGTTTAAAGGAGAACATGCAAAACAATGACCTCACTAGTTCTGTGTGCAAGCAAGAACAGAATGTGAGACTCCAAGCAGATATTAAAATAGGCCCACCCTTAAAAGTAAGGGCTCTTTTTGGTCTGCAGCCACAATAGTCGGAGGCAAACATTTATATATATGTGTGCTTATGTTTATATATTTATATGGTTTTACATATCTATCTGCATACACAATCTATTTATGTATTTGTCCACATATAAATGTACATATATAAACGTCCATATATGTACACATGTATGTATATAAGAAGACCCAACATGGCATAGTACAACAGCAGCACTGATCAGTGGAAAGTGGCAAAAAAGAATTGACTTCCAAAAATCCAAGGAATAATAAAACTGTTTTTTCCCCAAACTTTTAGTCTCAAACATTCCTCACACTCTGCTGGAAAAAACTACCTGTTCCTGCATCTCCAGCTAAGGCATTAGAGTTGGAATTTTCCAGTGGAATACCAAGTCTCCCCAGGACCCCAAATATACTAGACTGAAGGCTGTTCCACCATTACGTATCGATGGCCCTGCCTTGCTTTTTCAAGGCTTGAGGTCTTTGCATCACACACTTTTCACCCACACACTGTGGGCATCCTGTGGATCTTGCAGGTTCAGGTGTGACCCCGCATATTTACAGCTGCTGTAGACTGAAGCCGTGTCTCAGTGAGTCAAAGCAGTGCTGCCCCCCACGTTACTGCTGTCTTTGAACAAATGCCTGCAAGAATAAACAAGTCATGTGTTTTTTGCCACAAGTGACACACCTTCTTTCCACTTCATCTCTTGGAGCTCAACATTTTTAGCCATGAAAAAGTGAACACTCATATCCTCTTTTCCTTGACCCTGCTCATACTACTTTGGAGGCGAAGGAGGGGATTTAGGGGCTGTTTCACCAATTCTCTACCAGAATATGTTTATAGGGGGGAAGAAAGACTAATGGCTAAAACATGCATTTATAGCAGTACCCAGAGGCATTAAACTGAACCACAAAAGTGGGGGTTTGGGAAAAGAGATAGTAATTCTTTCCTTTTTGAGAAGCACCAGGACAAGGTGCAGCACACTCTTGCCATGAATATCTTAAGGGTCTTTTCTAACGTAAATTATGTTCTCTTTTCCTCTCCTAAGAGCTTAGTCTGGGCTGTGAAAACCGCAGCTGAGGCCTTAGAAAAACAAATTCTGTTCCTGTCCTAAGCAGATATAATGTAAATTGTTTTCCCACCATGACAACAGTCATATGTGCTAACTTGAGCATTTTGAAGATGCTGTTAGATTTCGATCCACAAAAAGGATATTATAACTATTAGTAAGTACCTTTATTCATGCCTCTGTGGCTTACATTAGTTTGAAAGATAAATAACCAGTAGTTAAGTTGCATGCAGTTGTAATTATATTAATCTTCAAATATTCTGTTTCATTATTTTCTAACCTCTGCAAAAATGTTCCTGTTATGAAGGAAACAAATAGAAGACAGATTCTATACCAGGACAGACTGAATTATGGAGAAGTGAAGGTAAAAGAGGCTGGGGAGACAAGGTTTCAGGTGGCTGCAGTATATTTATTACCCAGTTATTTTAACAGACATTCACATCTTGATTCAAAATACACTTTTATTACTCTCTACGCCTTTTCCATTGCTTAGAAACAGCAATCAACAAACCAATGTTTAACTACCACAGCCTACAAATATTAGGCTGGCTTTGAAAACAGGGAAGATTGAGAACTTTGTAAGACTGTTCATGTTTGAGGGCCAGTAAGGAAGAAGCCTAAAAGTAATCTACAGGAGGAAGAGAATGAAAGGGTAATTGTAAGCTGCAAGAAGCCAGGTCTGGCAGAGTAATGAAGTGAGGAAAGCTCAGGACCTGAGCACCACACACATAAAAAACTGAAGCTGACAACATGCAACAGGCGGCTCTAGAGGTGAGTCAACGCAAGAGAGGCAGTCCTGAACAGCCAGCACACAGCAAGGCAGGATGGCCCAATTGGCCAAGAGAGGGGTGACAAATGCATAGGGTCTTGGTGAGATGGTCCCCGGGCACCACAAGGAGGAATCGGTTTTGGTTTTGTGCAGGTGGCAAGGCAGATTCTGCCAGGATATGTCCCCAAGCAAGCCACCACAGAAGACAAGGAAGGACTGTCGGAGAGAAGAACAAGGAAAGGAGGTGAGACCATGGAAAAGAAACCACACCGTCAACCAAGGATGCAAAAAAGGAGACATAGTAGACCTTCACTTAGAAAGTCTGAAGAAAACAAGGTCAATAGCAAGATTAAATGAGCAAGGTGAAGATGTAATTTAAAGATAAAAAAGGGAAGAAAGAGGAAGAGGACAAGGTCAGTGGAGATTTTGATGAGGGAAGAATCAGGGAAGCAGGGACTGAGGAGTCTCTTGATGCAGCATCAGAGACAGTAGATGTATTAACTCAGGGCAGCCAACTGTATCACTTAAGGAAAACAGTGGAAAGAGAAGTCAAGGATGGGAGCACCAGGAAGGAAGAGGAGGAAGCAAAAAAGAGACAGTGGGATCTTGATTCAGCCAATAAGCTGAGCATAATGTGAAGAGTCTGAGCACTGGTGTAATATCACTTGACTAACCACCACTCTCAACCAGGGCCTGGTTCAGGAGCCTTCCATGTAAAGACTGGGGAAGAAGATGTGTAAAACACATAGAACACAGTGATTCAGCCCAGAAAATGGAAATGAAATGTGAACTTCAATGGACATCCCAGAAGAAGCTCTGCCGAAACCTTCTAAGTGTGACCTGTCACCTCACTTCGTAGAGAAAACAAAAAAATGTTTTTACTTGGCCTACACACTCATTTCCTGTACACAAGCAATCATTTTAATTTCGACCTCTAGATTGTTTTGCCAGCACTTAATGTTGCATAAAAATGAAGAAACTTCAGCTCCCTGCAACGCAGTGCAAGTGACTGAACTTCCTTTCAGTAGCCAGAACTGCATCTATTAAATGTG
Source organism: Irena cyanogastra (assembly GCA_013397155.1). NCBI lineage: Eukaryota > Metazoa > Chordata > Aves > Passeriformes > Irenidae > Irena > Irena cyanogastra. Next base: position 94,451 of record VWZV01008120.1, on the reverse strand, counting down.
TGAAATGCTAAAGGTAACAGTGTCCAACAATAGAAAATGAAGCAAAAGGAATTTAGACCAACCTCAGGAACCAGTTTGCCAAAATTATGGGTGAATGCTAGGGAAAAAGGACAATTAATACAGGGACAGATGGCTAAGCAAAAACAAAAGCCATTATCTAAAACCTGGCTAAGGAAAGCTTAGCAACTGATTGTTCAACAGAAGGAATTAAAGAACTCAATTAAATATAGTACTATCAATAATTTGGATCACAAGAAATAAGAAAATAGAGGACTTACTGTCATTTGTGGCAATATTAAATTCTTTCTGTGCTTACATTGAATACTAAGGTGCTCAAGTTTTATACAGAAACAGACATTTCTCATCCTTTTGAGAAGGTGGGTTATAGAATGCAAACAAACTCTAGGCCAGTAATAAAAGCTTTAGTGGCTTAACAAGTCTTAGCAAACCGTAACAGTGTTCTGCAAGTGGTCTGCAGCTCAGGAGATCCTGTTGAAATATGACAGTCTTTCTCTCCCCTCTTGATTCCCCCCCGAAACACGCATGCATATAGTCCTGGAAAACCATATTCAGATGAGACAGGCAGTCTCTGACTGTGTCCCCACGGGGGTGAAGGGTTACTCCAGAACAGCAGCATTGTTTTTTGAAGGTGCCCCACCTGAAACACATCAGCTGACAGCCACCACTGGGCAAGAGTTGGGAGAAAAGCACGGGAAGTGGTACAAGGACAGTATGTCTCACATGTGCTTAGAGTCATGCCAGGATAGAGATCTGTGACCTCTGGCAGCTCCTAGCAGAGGGAAGGTGCAGCACAGGCTTTGACAATCCACTGGCATCGCAACCTGAAGTGCTCTCTGCCAAGCAGCCCATGTAAAACTGCATCTGTGTGAGTTGCAGCCGTTCTCCATGCTAAGAGCAGGCACACACATTGCAGTCAAATCACTTGGTCCCACACAAAAAGAATTAACTCCAAATAAATGTCTGAATCTCTGCCTGCAGCCTCAGTACAAGCATTGACTGTCTCAGGGGAGCACTCCATGAAGAGTTGCACAAGTAATGAAAATGAAGTCTCCTAACAGCTTTACACAGCACAAAATGATGGCTAAACCTGTCTGCCATCACCATCTCGTACGAACAGTTTCAACCGATAGGCCTCATTCATACGTGCAAGTGATGTTTGGATCTTTTCGATACTTTAGCAGTACTTAATTATTTTATTAATTAGTTGACATGCATTGTTTCAATGTATCACAGCTCCATGGTGGCATCATCAGTTTGTAATAGACATTTCTTTAAGAAAAGAAACAGCTTCTTAATTTTTTTATTAAAAAAAGTTAATAATTACAGGAACACTGACAGTGTTGCTATAGTTACGACTATATCAGCCTTTCACTTACAACTCCCAGTTTTCAAGGGTCAATAACTCAGTTGTCAAAAATCCCACTGGGCAGTAGCCTGACACATCTTAGACATAAATGAAACAACTGCATAAATAAAAATCAGCTGCTACACTCTCGTGAACATTTTGAATCAAATCAGTCTTTCCATATGATATTTTGAGCATCCAACAGTAGGTTTTGTGGCTTTTTTGTATACATCCTTTGGCAGTCTGTTAGTCTTTGAGGTGCCCCAGTGTTTTTGGCAACTGCCAGAGGGAAAGGAAGAAGAGCCATCACTTTTTCCTCCAGCCATTTCATCCCATCCCACCAGAAAGGAAGCAATTCTGGACGTGCCCGCTACGCTCCCAACAAAACTTCCCCAGGATTTTCAGGCACAAAAGCTTCACACGCATGTGCAGCAGCTGGATTACCACAAAAGACCATAACGGCCCTAAGAGCCGTTACGGTATATCAAGTGAGTAAACCGAAAACTAAGAAGGATTTACACAATGACCATAGTGGCTCCCTGGGAGCCGTTACGGTCTATCAGGTCAAAAATCCACTTTTCAAAGAGCGCCTAAATATGTGTATACCCAACAGGGCCTTGAATCTCCGGAGCAACTATCGCACACATTTTCAAAATCAGCCGGGGAAGAGGAGGGAGATTACACCAAGCAACATAAAGAGAGAAATTTTTTACAATGAATAAAAGACATATCATGCAAATTCTAAAGACCTACATTTAAATGGAAAAAAGTGCATGTTAAGTTGAGAAATAGGACATAACATGATTTCTTCATTGTCAAAACAGGTCCTTTGAGGTTTTTTCTTTTTTTTTTTTTTAATGAAAAAGGAAATTTCCCACCAAAGCCAATCACTTAAAAAAATTTAAAAGTTAGGTTTCGAGAAGTATAGATATAATGCAATCACAACTGGGTTCTGAGTTGCAGTTCTGCTGCATTTCAAGTCTCTAGTCACGGCACAAGTTGGTAACAAGGCTCAGCTTTGCCTTCCTTTAATTCTCTCCCATTGTGTCACAAAACGAACAAGTTACTCAAGACAGTAATTTTCTCCATAAAAGTCACGTCTATTTTTTCTAAAAAGAAATCCGTAATAAATCATCAGCCTACTTACTTTTTCTTCTTCCCCTTCCTTTACATGACATATTTGTTCCTGCAGCAAACCTTGCAAGAGAACACTTTCTCTCTATGACCTGAGATAACGGTAATGTTGAAAGAATGGCCTCACTTGTCAAAGATTAGAGGGCTGTCTGCAGCCTACACTCGTCTTTACTTCAGCCAAATAGGCCCAATAAATGCTAATACTCAGCATGACGCATTGAGAACGCTAAGCCTCAACACTGACTAAGAAGAAAGTATCACAAATTTACTGAAATTATCTATAGCACAATAGAGAAGAGAAGGAATTAATCAAAGTCTCTCTCTTAATGCAATGCTTGATTGAACTATCCCAATCCCTTTTTAAATAGGATAACCTAGTGGCAAGTGACCCCGATGACACATCCTAGAGAGGTACACAAGTACCACTTGTTCGATTTTTTTTCTTTTATGACCTCATTAAGAAGGATTTTGAAGATTGTTCCTGAGTATGAGAACAAAGTGTCTGAAGATATCTCTAGCTTTTTATGTCTTTAGCCTTTTGCTGTTGAAATGGATTTTGAACAAGTGTTTACAAACTAAGTACATGCACAAGCAAAAGAGAAAATTCCTTAAAAATGAAATCTACTAAAGCTACCTTTTCTTAAATGCAAAGACAAGCTAAGACTACAAGAAACAAGAAAGTTTTGCCAAGATGAACTCATGATTGCATCCACCCCCCGCCCTGTACTCCCTCTCTCTCCTTTCCTGTTATAGACCTCATTAATTAGATTTGGCGGCAATTTTCCCTTCCTTATCAGGGAAGACAGAGTCTGCCAAATCTGCTAGTGTGAAAATACTCCATAGCCAGTAACATTTTTTCCTAAGTGTTTGTTGATTCCACGCTTGGATTTAATATCAAGGATTATATTTTATAACCAGAAACAAACAAACAGATTTATAACTGAAGACTGAAAGGCGAACAGCAGAAAAAAAGCAAGCCAAGTACTGAACCTAAATGTAGCATTTTTATTGACTTCTTAGAAACCAAATAACCTGGCATATTAGTGTGTGCATTCTGCAACAGACATTCAGCCCCATTGTACTACTTAGAAGAGAATAAAAAGAAACCCTACTGTTTGAAATCCAGCGGAACATCCCCACAACAGAGCACAACTGTTCCCTCATGCATGAATGGGAAGGAGATGAAAGAAAAGATGGACTTCTGAGGTACAGCAAAAAACAAAGACAACAAAAGTGCTGATCATGAGGGAATGACACAACTCATTGCTGCAAAAAGGATGAGAGAAAGGAGCTCAAACAATGGTGCAGACAGCTAAGTGACATGTAGAAGAATTGAAAAATCTACAGAAGTGTCTTTTCTTTCCACACTTGACGAGAAACAATTAAATGTTGGTACATCTGTCATAAAAAAGATAATTGAAACCTGTTACCATCATTATAGACGGTAACTTAACTACCAAAACTGTAACTGTCCAATTAAGTGTTGCCCCCTCTGTTATCTATACCACTTGCTAAAATGAAAAAAAACCTTTAATGCTGGTGATGATTTACCGCCAGTATAGTTGTTACAAGCCACAGAGCTGAACTGGCACGTTTTATAAGGTGCTTTATATTTAGGCTACAGGGTACCTATGTCTATTTGTACACACACAGATGGGGGAAGGCAGGCACACATGGGTGCATGCAGGCTCACATGCGTGAGCGCACGCATTCATGCACTTGCACTCGCACAACCCACCAGCGAGGACAAATTTTGCAAACAGATGAGGTTTTTGACAAGGAATCAAAAAAACCCCAGATAATTGCCAGAAGCCTCACTAGGTATTTACTCCCTGAAGGTCCACCAACTTGCAAAAGCAACACTGTGCTAAACTAATCCACTGACTGTTGCTACTTGCTTGATAATGCACAACACTCCACAAAACTGCAAAGCAGTTATTGACCCTGTCAGAACACCTGATTAATGGATAAATGCTGTAATTGATTAGCAGAGCAGTGTGAATTAAAACAGAATACAGCATCAATAATGAGCCACTGACAAAAGGTAGCTGACATAAAATGTAAAATGGTAGCCTGCAGCCATAAAATGTAAAATGGTAGCCTGCAGCCATATCTCATCAAAGACATGCATTTCTTAAAAACAGAAGAAAACACTACCCCTGAAAAAAACCCACAAGTGCGGTGTTCTGTTCTCTGCATTCTTTAGGCTTTTCTCTTGGTAATGATTAAACCACCAGCAAAATGTTATGGGAACTACTTGAGAATCCACTTCATACATCAAGCCAGGCAAGGCAGTTAAATGACTGCATTATCCTCTGGGCTTCTCTACCGTTAAAGAAATTCACTGCTCTCCATTTTATTCCCGTGAACTCTGATTTTGAAGTGGCGCCGGGTGCATCCAAGGCTGCCTTCGGTGGGGTGCACAAGCAAATCCCACAGCCCATAGGTATACAAGGGAGCTCCACAACGGTGTCACACCAAGGAGACAACTTGGAGCTACAATCATCACACTGTTACACTTGTTTTCCATTCCCTTAAGGGCCTTAGGAGGCCAAACGATCCCACTTTTGTTCCTTTTTCTTTCTGATTTAATCCTCCTCTAAGGCCTTGCATTATGCTTGACACTATATGAAATAGATTATATAGATTTCATACAGCACCCGCAAACACACACGTGATGTTTCCCTGCTGTAGGAAAGCGAGTTTGTGACACTGTGTCAGAAGCACCGAGCTGCTTCCTTTCATGGCACCTATCTTGGTCTTCCAGCTCTTTAGGCACTGTGCATTACTCTGTGCATTAGGCAAGTTGACACACCTAATGTAATGCCATCAGACATATCAAAGCTGTCTTGGTACAGGCAGAAAAAAACATTAGCTTGAGTAGAGCACTTAATGCAATTACGTTGCTCTGACTTCCTGAGCTAGCTCACTCAGAAGTAATTTAAGCATTTCTACATGACACTGTATTGTACCCAGCAAACACAGCCACTGCTCAAAATGGTTGTTGCTACCAGGTAAGTCTCTCAGAAGTCTCTACATGTCCTTTTCCCCCTTAAAATAAAACCCAGAACCTGTTAAACTGAAGATCGTGCTTTTGATATGAAAAATACGAAGTGGCATTATTCCCTTGCAATAATTCTCTCAAAATCTGTCAATCTGATGCCCATTTTACATTCCTCTGCAAAGTACAATGTATTTTTCTAGTGGTTTTACAAATTCACAGATACATATTCAGATACAGTCCTTTGGAAATCCACATATTTTAGGATAATATTTTCTTTTTTTTGTCAGCTTACTATGAGACTTATTTTGGGCACAGAATGATTTTTCTGCTTCCCCAGTTGCTTCAGGACTGCTACCTTTTCAGTGGTATATCAACTTTTTCAATTTAAATACTTTACCAGTTCAGAAGCAGATTTCATTATGTCTCACATTGGTAATCTAAAGCATTACCTTTGTAGGTGATCCCTATTTATGAACCAAGAAAAGCAGGTATTTCCAAAGAAAAAGCCTGGTGTCTTTGGGTTGGAAGATCTGCCTCTCTCCCTTTACTGACTGCAGAAGTTACCCTAACAACTTGCACTTTAAAAGCTACAGAGTTACATCACAAAGACTTCTGTCTTAGCAATTTAAGATAATTGCAATTAAGGAGGCTTTTAACCCTTCCTATTGTATTCCGGTGTCCTCAGTCCTCCACAGCTCTTTGTGAGGACCAAGGGATGGAGAAACAAAGTGTGCTCTCATGAGTCCCCTCCCTGCTGCAGAACATCTCCCAGTCCAGCAGGAGCTCCCTCACAGGCACCTCTTTGTCCTAAAACATGGCTGGACAAAAGGAGGGGCAGGTCACTGTGTATATGGGTTTGTCCCAAGGAAGGGGATCCTGGGTCTCCCCTATTGCCCATGTTCTCCGAGAAGTCCTGTGCTCCAGGATACCAGCTCTTTTGGGGAGAACTCAGGCATAGGTACATTTCTGCTGTATAAAAAGCTATTGGCATTTCTTTCTTGCTGAGCTTCAGCAGCAAGAATAAGGGATGCTTGATCAAAATAGCAAATGGCTGAACAACTTGGGCATTTTTGGAGTTTGAACCTTGTCAGAGTGATGGTGAGACTGAGCCCAGCTCTCACTGCCAGGGCAGGTGGGGTAGCACTGGAATATCAGAAATATAGGCACCAAGGCACTCCTTTAAAAAAAATAAAAAAGGAGACCTACTGACAGCTCAGCTATTTCCTGGAATAACTGCTTTACTTACCTGACTCCAAAGAGCCTGCTGGTGCTGGATCCCCAGTGCTGGGGGACAGCTGCCCATAACCCTGATACAGAAGCCTGCAACCAATAACAGGAGAACTTACACTGTCTACAATCATGTAGAAAACACCAGATTTCTACTGTTTATTATCAAACCCAAACAGTTTTTACAGAAATGAAATCTTGTTTCCTTTCCTTAGCTATTTTTCTATTGTATTGTAAAATATGAAACCTGGTTTCAGCCTAGAAGTATACTAAAAAGTAACCTAAAAACACTTCCAGCAGCCCAAAAGAGGAGCCTACCTTAAAAAAATACTGTCAAGAGATAAAGTTACATCAATTTCAATGGAAGCAGGATAAGGCCCTTTAACTTTTTTTTTTTTTTTTGGTGGGGGAGGGGATGGAGTGTGCAGGGAAGAGGAGAGATGAAACTCTGGCAGCTGAAGGTTCAGCTTGATCCTCGGAAATTTTAAAGAAGACATTCTTCTCCCCAGCTATTGTCAGAGCTGGAGACAAAAGTAGAGGCCCTTTCAGCTGCTGAACTTAGCCAAAAAGCCATTTGTAACTCCTGCAGAGCGGTGCTTTTATAGGTCAAGGCATACTCCAAAAAGATTTTCTCTCTTTTTCCTTGTCTTTTTGGAATATCTGGTTAGGACCCAGAAACTTAGCTCAGAAACAAGCAAAAAACATTTCAGCACATTACAAAACAGCTGTAGAAAGATCTCCAAGTGCATTGCTTTAACACAAATGCAGTTTTCTGATTTGGAATTATCTTTTACTAGTTGATGTACACACCTGCAGTAGTCATTGCTTCTCAGACATAGTTGTCCATGAATTTTTTGCTTCTTTTGGGTCTTGAGGTATATTAATGCATAGGTCAAAGAGGAATTTTGGAATTTAATTTTTCTTCTAGTCACCTTAGCACCAAGAATCTGGAAAACAGTTTTAGCAAAAACATTTTACCAATTAGAAGGTGCTAAATTTTTTTGCCTAATAAAACTCAATCAGATTGGCCAGATGAGAGGGGTGCAAGGATCTGCAAAGGAAATGTCAGGGTAACAGCCTTGCTCTGTTTTTACACCTAGCTAGTGGGACAAGGTTTCCTGGAATGTATGTCTGATGGCACTCCAAGGGCTGCTTGAGAACTCAGGCTTTAACTGAAATGGTGATCTCAATACCTGGGGGACCAGATCCTCGCCTAAAAATCCTTCCTGTACCCCAAGAAACACAACTGGAACTATTTGCTACAAACAAGCAAACAAGAAAGGAGTAAAACCTACGTAATTAAACAGTACAAAAGGAAACGTAGTCAAATAGAGAGAAAAGAAGGAGATTTGAGAAGATTAATAGGACCCCAGAGCCATATACTTAATATAAGAGCAGGAAACCCAAACATTTTATCAAAGGAGAATATTTTAGAAATCCACATGCCCAACATTCTTGATAAAACACGGCTCTGGTAAAATCCCCACTGATTTCCACGACTGAATAGGAAAAAAAGAAATGTCATTAGCTAAGTCTTGGTACACATTTAAAGAGAGCCATCTTGTTTAATTATATTTTCTTCCTATGAGTCTGCATGGCTAAATCAGTGATAATCAGAGGCTTTCAGACAATGGTATACCTGAGGCCCTGCCAAACCCAAACAAAACAAAAAATCTCGGATGTCTGCAGATGTTGAACATTACACTGGTAATCAGAGTGATTGCCTGGCCCATATTCATATTTACAGTGGCGGTGAATGAGCAATATTTGAGTGGGTTAGAAGTGTTGGAGTGTTCTTGATACTTCTGCAAAATGAAAATGTGGGCTTTGTTTCACCCCAAGTAACATTCCAGCTTTTTTGTGTACTATTTTCAATACAAACATAACTAGGTGCCCTCCTTTTGATATATGCCCTAATTTCGTTAAAAAATTTTGAATACCTCCTCAAGACACTGTCTAACAGTAATTTGCACTCACAACTGAGCACATGCAAGAATACCTCCAGAGACACTGAGAAGTCACAGCATGCACAGCAGAAGATTTCAAAAACAATATTGGTTTTTTTGTTGTTTTTGTGGTTTTTTTTTACATGGGTAAATTAGGGTAGATAAATTCTGCAAAATGAGGTCTACTTCTTCTAAAATACCCAAAGCTCTCAATTCACCAAGTGAAGTCACACAGAAGGGAAGACAACCTTTTGGAAAGAGGATTTTCTGTTTCTAGAAGGTTAGTGTGGGTGAAAACTTTTGCCAGCTGTGGATGAAAACTGCACCAAGGCAACCATCAACCACTTTGAGAAGCTGATGGTGTGTTTGCAGGAGTTATTTAAAAGTGTCACACAAAGTGTTCTACATAATGCTACTTAAATATAAACCAAAGTTAAAAGATATATGTAACATGAATACTTTCCAAAGTTAATTAGATATAATACTTTCCAAAGTTAGATATATAACATGAATTTACAAGACTTTGTCTAAATTGACTTGTATGGTTACCTATGTTTAGCCCTTAAATTTTAAATGTTCCATGTAGTATAGCTTAGCTTAGTACAGCAGTTCTGTTTTACCAATCTACACAGTTTTTCAAAGCATATTGGCATTGCTTACACTAACTCAGCCAGTCACACGAAGATGAACAGAATGTTCAATTTCTTAAATGAAATTACTTTACGACAGATCTCAGTTAATACCAAATCTATACCATGCAATCTTAGTAACACCACAGACCTTAGCAAACATTCCTCTGAAAGCCTCATGTGAAGTGGTCACCTGCAGCACACATCTAGCTAATGGGACAATACTAGCCAGTAAAATTTATTTCTTCTTTACATTCAGCTCCTCCTCCACTTTAAGAGCAAGTAAGTTGGTTCAGGAAAACACTTTTCTCCATTACATGCATACAACAAAGAACTAACACTCCTTTTTCCAAAAAGACTAAAGTTTGGGCATAATCCAGAATAATGATCAGTACTTTTATGGATTTGGTATTATACAAAGGAGATTAAATTCTGCCCAGTGGATTTTATAGCAAACTCCTGTGCTGTAATTCCACCCTGCAAATCTCTTTAGCGTGTAGATAGTAGTGGCATGAGATACACTAAGAGTTTGTCCAGGCTTACTGCTTATTTGTTTATTTAACACTGTGGAACTTTGTATAAAATCTATTCACAAATTAAGTAGAAATCTCGATGACTCTGTTCTAACACTCTCTCCCCTTCCTCCCTCAAAAAAGGGTTTCTGGATGAAGAGTCTTTCTCACTGGGTTCACTGATGTCAAACTCAGTTCACTTTTAGGTACTTGCCTCCAAAACAGTGCCGAAGTAGGAATTCCAGGAAGTCTTTATAATAAATTCCCAGTTATTCAGTTATGCATTTGTGGAGTTTAATTGACTTTAATTGACTGAGACCTCTAATGTGAATGGCAACTGTTCAGTCCTCATGCAAACTCATCTGTATCTACCTGTCTGACTGGACAGGTACACTCAGTGGATGCAAATAGTCTTTAATTTTTTACCCAATGATATTGGCTTTGTGGCATAATAAAGTGGGTTGCTCTTGGTAGATTCTAAAATGAGAGGGTTTTTTTATCTCCCACCTTCAGGTCAGTGTGCTCACATTTTTTGATGACTTGCAGTGATCTATGTACTTTTCATGTTTAGTGTGGAAGAGCTAAGTGACTCCCACGTGAGCAAAATAAACTTCTTTTATGTTTCTGTAGAGAAAATTAATCACACGAGACTCCAAATAAAATTTTGCTTTTTAAAGTTTTCTGCTTTTTCGGATAAGACATTAAAATATCAAACCAAAAGTACAAAGATCTTAGCAAAAATCACAGGGTTTGCAGATTGATTCTCCTGAAAGATGTTAAATCAGTGTTCCTTCACCCCTTTAAAAATGTCATACAGTAACTTGTGGTGCAGCGTTTTTTCTAATGCTCCTACCCTGCTTCTATCCTGAGTGTGCCAGGTTACTATCATATACCACATCATCTTGATTTGTACCAGACAACTCTTAATTACTTCCATGTAATTTTAGGCACATGAGCTCCGAACCCCTCTGCTTGCTTCTGACACTCCCTCAGCACCTGCACACACTGCCCAGCTCCAGAGCCTGGGGAGCGGGGAGCCGTGCTGGTGGGGAGCAGACACGACCTGCCATCTCAAGGGGCACCTTTCCTCCCCTTTCAACTCGCCGGGCGACAGCCCGAGGCCACAGGCTGAGCCCAGAACTGCGGCTGGCATCTTCCCCAGCCGGCTCTGCGGAGGAGAGCCGAGGGCAGGCAGGCCCGGCACCCCGGCACGCTTATTTTCTTCCGCCCGCGTGTGCGGATGCCAACTCCGGCGTCCATAAAACTGGGTTACATCAAACAGACCAACCGCCGTCATCTCCCCATCATTACCCCCGACACAAGTCCTGACAAAAGGCGCTGCCAAGGCCTCCGCTGACAGCCCGAACAATAGCGGCCACAAAGGCCTTTTCTGCCTGCGCAGATGACATAAATCTGATGCTATAACGCCGGCGCGACTTCAGCTTGCTCCTTATTTATTTATTTAATAAGCCACTGTCATCCATCTCGGGAAGGTGGCTTCCAAACTCCAAATTAATCAAGCCACTGAATGCGAATTTCCATATTGCTCTGCCAAAGGTCTTCTCCACATCAATTGCTGGGAGAAGGCCCCCGTTGTGCTTTGGTGTATTGTGTGCGGAGCTACTGCTGCTGCTAAAAGCCACTCTGTTTTTAATAAACATGCATTGTTCTTTTTGTAGTAAATCCAGGAAATAATACCCAACTGGGAGTTTGGGTGCAGGCTTTTTTGTAGCGTGAGCAAAGTGATGGATGCATTTTCATGTCTGTTAGTGCTGTGATGGCTCCATTTGTTATTGCTCAGAAGGTATTTAATTTTTCAAAAATATAAATTAAGCCAATATTGAAGCAATGCTTTCTTGTTTATCTTGGGAAACCCCAAGCTGAGCCCACTGATCCTGCATTTCTGTGTTGGTCATGTCACCACACCAAACAAGACGCTTGCTTCAGGTGCCCTGTGCCCAGCCATTTACCTCACTGCCAGAGCAGGGTTTTCCAGAGAACTATGGAAGAATTGCATTGACACTTCTGAATTCAACAAAATCAACATTACTGGTTTAACAGAGCCAGGATTTTATTACTTTGCCTTTTAACATTCTTTAGTCAACTAAATATCAGGTTATCGAGCCTACACAAGTTATGTTTCTTTTGGGCAATCTGTTGATAAAGAAGCAGCTCCCCATGGAATGGTTTATCACTGCTCTCTCAGGGATGGGCTGAACTACCTTCCTGAGGAAAATCACGATTTCTCTCTCTTTAATAAATACCTACCTGTGTTGTACAAGCTTGACCAACTCTCCTGTTGGCAGAGAGGACAAGCAGAGGGGTGGCAGCCCCAAGATGCCAGGAGCAAAACAAGAAGGGTGGCTCTCACATGAGGTGGGGTCCCTCTCACCAGAGGGACTTGTTGTACATGTGGCTGCACAATGGCCCCGTGGACAGGTGTGTATCACAGCCCAGATACTTCAAAAATGCTCCTCAGTGGCACAACAGAAAGGAAAATAAGAGACAGGCCAACATCAAGAGCAGAAGGGAGGTTGATAGGTCTTTTTCATCTGCTCTATTTGAGCACATATAATATGCTTTCCAGAATTTATCTGCCCCACAACAGGTTATTTCAATCCAAAAAGATGGGAGGAAGTCTTCTTTTAGATGTTTTTTACTTAAAAATGGTTACAGGGAGTTTTCACTAGAAACTGAAGATTAAGCCTCACCCGTTTTTCATGAGGAATAATATTTTGGAAATGAAACACGCAAAAAGCTATAAATAGTGCAATTAAAATTTCCTTCTTCACTCAACTAGTCAGCTTCTGAATTTGCACAAAATTTTAATAGTGTTTTTGAGAACAAAACCAAAAATATCTCTGAATAATTGCACTGCAAGACAACAAAACAGAATACAGATGGCACTCATAATATGAATAGAGTTTGATGGACAATAATAGGCACAATAAAATCTACCAGTGAACCAAGAGATGAGATAATTATAGGTATGTTCATAGTATTTTAAACCTTCCTTTTCTATGAAACCTTTTCTATGAAATAGCAAGAGTAATTTGTCAACTAGATATTCTCACTTGACTAAACTTTTCACTCCAGAAGTAGTAGTCTCAAACACTGAGAAAGGAAATAGTAGTCACAAACACTAATAGATAGCATGTTTCATACTTCTACAACCTTAGAAAAACCCAGTAGAAGATATCAGGTTATATTTCACAGCCTATGTCAAATGAAAAGTAATGCTGTTCTAATGAGGATTAATTATTTTCTTTTGAAGGACAGACAGTGAAGAAGCTACCCAGAAGTTGCTGCCCAGAGCAAGAGCTGGGATTCCCATGCTGGGCTCAGACTCCAGGGCTCAAATACATGACAATCCACAAGAGTTACTTTTACAATCAAGCAATAGCACACCTTTGTTATTCCTGCAAACAGGCTGCTTGGTTTCCAAGAACAGAACATGCACGGGGCAGAAACTACAAAGAAGCCTGAACTTGCAAAAGAGAACAGTTCTGGGGAGGAACCACCTATATTTGTGACAGCTGTGCTTTTCAGACTAGTTTTGCTTTTTATTCCATGAGTCTTCTGTGGGAAGAAGTAGCCCTTCTGGAACAGCAGTGACAGCAGTGGGAATGGGAATTGCCCAGCCACCTGTGAGACCAGACAATAAAAAGTTTTGGAGAAAACCTGGATGGTGGGTCTGGAAGAAGCTTGGCCATCTGCAGGCAACTCCACGCAGAAGAAAACATCTGAGGTGACAAATCAGACTTGGAACAAGTTGTAAGTGAAACCTTCAAATTAAGGAGAGTATCTTCAGCTTGAAATTACAAACACACTGAGTCGTACTTTTTAATATTGTCCAGTGGTCTCAAGACAGACAAACCAAAGTGTTAGCACTAAGCAAAAGCAAAAAAACCTCAAAAACAAAAATACACCTTCATAAACTCTTGCATGAGAAAGATGATCTTTTGCCCCCATTTCAGTGTCTAGGTATCTTTCAGAGTACCTATTTAACGTATAATTTTGACACCATATTAAAGATAGCCATAAAAATATGTGCCTAAAAATATAATATAACTTGCTTGGATCCTAAGTAATGTACTACAGTGTAAGAAAAAAAGAATTGTTAATTAATACTGCTCACTGTGCTACAGCCTAACTGATGAAGGGAAATGCATTCAGACTCCTAAAATGCCGGTCTCCAAGAACATCAGGGTTAGTTTCTGAGTGGCACGTTTTTAAAACATTTAATCAGTGATCTGAATATGTGTCAACACTTTCTGGTAGTGTGCTATAAAATGTGAACCTTGTCAACAGAAACATAAAAAGGCAACACACTTGGGACACCGAGCTTTTATGCTGACACACTGTAATAATATAATTTTAAATTTATCATCTGTTTAGCCACAAGCAACAATTAATCTTTTAACTAATCACACAACATTTTAAATAACATCTCCAAAAAAAAAAAAAAACAAACCAAAAAAACCCACCCAAAATCCAAACATGTTTCATTTTTACTTTCCTTGCCCTCACAATTGTGTCACTTTCAAAACCTTATGAAGCAACACACAATAAATTTTGCAACGAGGATAAAAATGTTAGCGAATAATATGTTTTCCCCTCCTCAGTTAATAAAATTACTTAACACTGAGCCTGCAAGCAAAAAGAAAACCCCAGGAGTAATGCAAGCCTCAGCGGGTTCAGTTCTGTCGTGTTTCTGTCGCATTAAGTGACATTTTATTCCCAAATCATTTAACCTTTGACTTTTATAACTAAACATACAGACCCTGAATTGTTACCGTGGAGGGGAGCAGCAAGCAACACTGCTGCAAGGCACTGAAACCAAGCGCTCCACCGTAGTGGGCCACCACAGGATGGAAGTAATTTGGCTCACAAGAACCCAAGTTTCACTCCTTGTCACCTGGAAAAGGAGGCAGAAACAGAGATGGGAGAAGGGGAGATGTTTCTGCTAGTGACCTGAATGTAGCACCAGGTGCATCCCCCCAGGGATCTCAGGTGCTGGACCTCAGGAGCACTGTTTTCACAGTGTTCCCACCAGCGGTGCATTGTGCCAGGCAAAGAAGGGGTTAATAATTAGGCAGAAGTAGGAAAAAACACTTTATAATTAAAATGTAAATCTTGAACCCAGCTGGAGCTGCATGAGGAATAATGTCAAACCATACAGATAACTTTGGGGGGTTTTAGTGCAATAAAAGCACAGATCATCATACATGTGTGTTCATGTAAGCACGTTCACACTAATAACCAGCAAAAGTGAAGACATCTCTTGTTTCATCTCCAAGACTCTGACTGCCTCCTTCTGGGTGCAAAGGACAGGGAGACACCAACCATGTCACTGAACATGACTCCATGGCTGAACAAATACAGTTGCATCTGAGAGGTTAATTTTTCTTAGAAAACTATTGTTTTTCTCAGAACACTATCGGCAGAGTCTATTAATTGTATGTCTAGCAACTAAGAAAGTTTCTGATTAACTATGCAATCATACTGATAAGTTTCTTCTTTCTTGCCCAGTGGCTGAGGGCTCTGCTCTTGTCCACGTGAGAGACTTTGCTGGTGTGACATTTGTGATCATGAGAAGGCAAGGGGAGGAACCTGACTGCCAAATTCAGTATGGTATTGAGTCAGTCATGTCAGGATTTAGTTTCCAGTCACAGTCCTTATAAACTTACTGGTTTTCATTAATGATTTTCATCAACAGGGTGGAACAAAAAAATTAAAATCTTCTGGGCCAAATATGGATCAGTTCCCACCATACTTTAATTCTAAAGGACAGTGGTATTTGCTTCTCCTGAGAGTGTAATTGCAGGAATCCATCAACTGTAAAAGAGTGGACTCCAGACAGTCTGTGAAAATTATCCCAAACACAAGTTAAGAAAATTACACGTTAATTGCTTACGACTGATGTCTCTTTAAAGAATGGATCATCTTCCCAAATAA
Organism: Irena cyanogastra; assembly: GCA_013397155.1. Lineage (NCBI taxonomy): Eukaryota > Metazoa > Chordata > Aves > Passeriformes > Irenidae > Irena > Irena cyanogastra. Next base: position 78,675 of record VWZV01008120.1, on the reverse strand, counting down.
TAAATATTTGGTCTAACACAAGGGGGCTTGCTCTGTGACTACAGGTCCTTTACACTGCAGGAAAAAGCATATTGAAGTTGTATCTTGAATTAATGCCTAGTTTGGAAGTCTAGGAATCAGGAAAGCAATCCTCAGCCGTACTCATTATTAGAAAAGGTAATTATGGTCATCCAAAGAAACTAACTCTTAAAATCTGCTTAATGAGGGGAAGTTTTTCATGGCATGGAACAGGGACACATGCTTCTTGCAATGTGCTCTACAGCATGCTCTTAATTAATTGCAACATCATCCACAAGATCTACATTTCAAAAGGCAAATGTACAGGTAAGGCTATCAGAAAATGAAAATGGAACAGAAAACATAGCAATAAAATGAGATGAATGACATGTTAGTAGAATTGTTATGAGATGGATGGATGAGTAATGACATTTTGCCCCCTCATTTTATGGCTGAAGCATCAAAATACTACTGCCATCTGTTGTGCTTGTAGGTACCCTCAACTCTCTCTGCTAGAAAAGATAGTCTTCAGGTGCAGCTGTGAAGACTATGCAAGGGAAGTTTGCAACCATTTGCAAAAAATGATTTGAAGAGAGTTGGTCCAGACCATGGGATGTCATTTGTTCCTCATCCCAGATGACATTTTCCAGTTACTTTACAAATTGCAGAAGCACGATAAGACTTCTGCAGAGCAGTGACTAATGTAAAAACAAATATAATGCTACTATGATAAGGAAGGTGTTCACAAACTGCAGGAAGCAGTTCAAAATAAATTGATGTAGGTTTTGAATTGTCTACAAGTTGGGTTTAGCTTGCTTCCATCTACCTTTTACTGCATTAACATTTCTTTTGTGGTGGCTGCTGCTGGGAACCTATTGTAAGTTTGGGCAATTAGGATTTTTGTTCCATCTGTCCCTCCCCTCAGTCAATACTGTAGCATCAAAAGAGGCCAATTCAGTGTAGGCTGGCTCCGCTCTAAAGCCAGCTAAAAGAGATGTTAGAATCCACTACTGCTCTGGGTGGAAAGGATGCGGGAGGAGGTGGGGGGATAGAAAGCTATAATCATAAAAATGCTGTTTCAGGCTTGTTGAGTTCTTAAAATAATCTGACTTAAACCTCCTACACAATGCACACAAGTCAGAGCATGGTAATATACTTCAATGTAGGTTGCCTCTCTCTCCCTAAATCCAAACTAAAATAGATGTTAGAAATCATTTCTGCACTATGTCAAATACAGACTAGGACTGTAATCACAGGGCTGCGGCTTCAGGTTTCAACGGTTCTTAAAATAATCAGCCTTAAACCTTCTGCAGGAATCAAAGCCTGGTCATTTATATTTCTGTAAGGCTGAGGATTCCATCACCTCAGGCTTCTCCCTGATAAAAAAGCAGCTTGCCTTTTTTTTTTCCCCACTGAAATAACTTGTGCATGGCAGATATGGGAAGGTAGAAAGACAGTGGAAACTAGGTACTTCATTTTTGTCAGAAGGTTAACTCCATGTGGAGTCAGGGTACGACCTCAGAACAAAACCCAAGTGCCTTGTCTTCACTGTGTTTTTACCTGAGCTCAGCAGATGTATATTAGCTACCTGAACTCAAAACTGCTTTTCCCAGTGAAGACAATCCTTATATCCCACTACGGAGCACTCTGTTAAAGCAGGCAGCTTTGCTGCTTACTCAAACCACAAATTCCTAGTCTCTGATTTTCATGTCTGCAATCCATGGGTTAGCTGTTCAAATACAAACCAAAACAAAATAAGGTGAATGCATCTGACTGGGAGTTTGCTCTTCCTCTACTTGCCCAAGAGCTCCTCCTGTGTGACCATTTAGTTCTTCCTTTCTCTAATCCCACCCTACTTCTGCTTCTTTATTTAATACAGGTTTTCTGTGGGTGAAGATTAACCACAGCCTTATTTTCAAGTAGAAGTACTTCTAACAGGGCACAAGTTATCTGTGATTCAGGCTATAGACATGAAAAAAGGGTAATCTTCCTATTCTTTTGCAAATGCCCAGGAAATAATATGTTTAACATTGTGTCATAACATCCAGACCAGCAGGGTGGTAGGTGGGAAGAAGCAGGAATGATCTTGCCACGCTGATACAGTCATTAAAATGGAACCCAGCCCATGAAGAGAAAATGGGCACAAATAACCACACTCATAGGGATATTTGCCTGTTCTCATTTTTGTCAACATACAGGATGCTCACTGTGCCCTTGGGATCTATAGGCATTATAAAACATGATATGCTGTTTTTTGTTCATCCTTCCTTTCTGAGAGTCAGAGACCTCCATGATGATTTTTAAGAGGGTAAATCTCAGGATTGGCTGATTGCAGAGAAAAGTTTGGAAATCTGGAAATGTCACAGTTCAAAGCCAGAATACTCTCAGCATTATTATTACATGTGCTGAAATCTTGTGCGTTTTAATGTTTCAGGTGCAAACTCATTGAAACCACATTCACGGAGGAAATCAGAGACTCAAGTGCTCCAGGAGACACAACACCAAGGCAAGGCAGCTGAGTGGGGTTACAGCATCAGGTAGAATTAATGCTCAGTGCCACACACAGCTAACACAGCCTCAAGCAGATCTGCTTCTCAGCCATGCTCAGTTCGTCATGGCACAGGTCTGGCCCACCCACTGCAATATTTCCACAATCAAACATCAGTCCTGAAGGCAAGAGGCTATGGGCTGGGGAAAGAGCAGCCTTCCAAGAGGCAGAAATGTCTGAGACAGCCCCACTGCCTCCTGCAGTAAGAAGGAGCTTGGAAAAAATTCACATTACACCTCCTCTGCCCTTAACAAAGCAACTGACTTGGTACTAATATGCCTGCTCTCTTTTTAAGGGACTGAAATCAGTGGCTCCCAGGAAGTAATTGAAATTGGAGAAGTGACCACAGTACTAGTGGGAGAGCCTCTAGAGGAAATATTTGCAACATTAAGGTTTGCCAACACCTAAAAGAGCTGCAGGTTTTGTGCTTTTTTTGGTGCCTTTCTTTTTTTTTTTTTGTGCTTTCAGCTTCTTGTGCTTTTTCAACAAAAGGCCAATGCAGCTGCATGGAGGTGCTGCAGGCTCATGAGGAAAAGAGCTTGTGGTTTGCCTCACCTAGAGCAGGAAACCAGGAACCCCAGACCCAGAGTTAGGTGTAAAACACACGAAATCAAAACTTCAGCTTTGGAGCAAGTATCAGAAGAGACCTGTCTCATGACAAATGTGATCACTGGATAAAGGGAAAAGATGGTCCTGAGCCAGTTTGCACTGGTATCATATCCTGGATCAAGCCATGGGCTGTCTGTTTGATAGGAAAAATAGGCAAGCTTCTAAAGAGTTAATCCTAAACAAAAGGTTTCAAGTGCTAGGGAGAAGTGGCCACTGGTTACCCAAGTGATTTAAAGTACTTCAGGATATCTACGCCACATTAATCTTGCATGTATACCTGTCACATTCTTTAGAAATAATTCCTTACAGAAAGATGCTAGGCTTGTCTCAGTAAGATAAAATGCTTTAAGCTTTTCAAAACCTGAAGTTTTTGTGTATGAGAGAAACATGAAAAAGGATTGTGCAGAGTTAAGTAGAATCCACCCACATAAACCAAACAGGTCTGCACCAAATGAATCGTGCTATAAACCTTGGAATTTTACAAGCAAGTTTTATATTAATTCTTTAGAAACCCTTTGTGCTTATGGTTTCAGACAGAATATAAAAGTACCATATAAATATCAGCACAATATAGTAGGCAGCTGTTAGGTACTTTAACCATTCCCAATCAATTATAATAAACAGAGCAAGCACACTGAATCACATCAGAGCACCACGCAGTAACCCTCCACCTCTGACTTCTCCTTCCTGCCATGTAAAATTAACCTTGCAATAAATTACTTGTTAAATGACAGAATCTGGAATGTTCTGGAAGTTTTTTGGTAGTCTGGGATGGATAGGGAGACTAAAACCACTTTTTGAATAACAAACAACATTAACAGCAATAAGAGTCTCTCTTTTTTTCTTTTTCTTTTTTTTTTTAACCAGCTGCAAAAGAGCAGCAGAATAACCCCAACTACTGCATTCAAAGCAGAAAGGAACCCAAAATGTTTGCCCTACTGAAACACTGGGAAGCAGTGCAAGCATGCCCAGCAGATGAGATTTGCTTAGTTGGCTTAAAATAGACAGAACAAACAGAAATGCAGCACTCAAGAGACTTGGGAGACACAATGGGGTGGCAGCAAAGCCTTCCCTTATGGCAGGGAAGGAGGCACAGCCTCTTGGAGTAGGCAGCATGTAAGGAAGGAAAAGTGGGAAGATAACCACATGACTTGTCAGAAGGAAAGTCACTTCAGGAACTGATGAACAGGCAAACAGCTTCTTAGGTGCAGACATCAACTGTCTGTCTCCTTTGCTTTCCATTTACACACCTTTAACCCCATCCACTTGGATGTGCTGCTTGCTTCGGATGGACGTGAAGCTGAGCGTGTGGAAAACCCACACTCAAGAGGAACAAGAACCTCTTTTGTGTGTTTGCTAAACTGCTCCTATCTAAATATGCAGTGCTATTCCAACACCCACAAAATCATCTAAATTATGCAAGGCCACAGGCAATTCTCACCATGACTGCTCTCACTTGCACACTGGATCTGGCTGTAGATATGGATGCTGATTGGTGGGGTTTGTGTCTGGACCACTCCTGGGTCAGGCACACTGTGAAGCCCACAGGCCTTGCTGAAATTGTACTTTTATTTACAGTATGCTGTGATATGTGAGGTAGGGAGAACAAAATCTGCTGTGTTTATTTACTATTTCTGCCCACACACACACACACTTACAGCTGGGACATTTTTGGTACTTCAGTAGTCACATGTTTCCTAAAATTATATTCATTTGAATTTAAATACTGCTAGCCAGAGCTATTCTTAATAATTGACATTGTTTTCTATGTAGTAGCTAATAGTTTTAAAACTCTCCTAAAATGAGCATTTTGCAAACTTTGCTTTCATGCTTCAAAACTCTTAATTAAAAAAAAAAATCTTGGAGGTCAAACAGCTATCAGCCTGATGAGCAATTTATGGATCTATTAATGTCAGATTAACCTATTGCAAACTGGCAACAAAGACTATGTTTTTAATTGCACTTCATATTAATACTGCCATTTAATATTATCTGTATCATCAAACAAGTGTATTCAAAGTCTTGGAAATATTTTTACTTTCTGCAGTAAGACTTCCAGACATAGAAGTGGTAACTGAATGTAGATATCATCCTATCCACTAGACTGCCTTAGACTTGGAAATAAGAAAATCAAAAGAAATCATGGAGAAAACATTTTCCGGTAGCTTTCGTCTCAGGCTGGCTTTTCTTTAGCACTAGATTTTGGTTCCTAGCAAGAGGATGCTCCAGCAGAAGAGGAACCAGCAATGCACTGATATTCAAAGATCTAGAAACTTGACCTTTCAATGATCCAATTCGGCCTAGGAGGAGCTGAGGAAAATGCATTTAGAAACCAAGGACAATGCATAACACAAGGGAGGGTAACAGAGGCAATGATGATCAGAGCACTTTTGGGTCCAAGCAATACAGTGACTGCTGAGCCCTGTATTTCCATTTCAATGTGACAGGGTCAGAACATGGCACTATTTCCTAAAACACAAAATATGAAACAGAATTAAAAATTGTACAGAACAAAATAATCCTCCTGGAGCACCTTCCCTAGTTTGTCAGCAAGTCTGTCCCCTCTCACAGCAATAAAACACAGTCTGCAAGGCTCCAAACCTTTGTAATGAAGAATTATTTCTGACATGGTGAATCATGATATAAGCTTGGGTCAAGCAGACTATCCCAACAGATTTTACTGCTAAACACTTACCATAGGCTTGCATTCAATGCTTGAATTCAAGTCCAGATGTATGTATGTTAAAGAACATCTGATATGGCTCTCTCTTTATAGCTATTTGCCTGTTCTCTGAAATTGTGATATGTGCTTGAGTCACATCACTCTCAGGGACAGGGTTTACTTAATGTAGGAAATTAATAGCAGTGGATTGACGGAGAACTTGACCCTTCCCTCTGTGGCATCCTCCCAGAAGCCAGCAATATGGATGTCCCTTCCCCACAGGCATTTTTCCCACAACACAGCAAATACAATCAACATAAAACCTTGTAAGGTTCATAAGGTAGCTGTAAAGGGAGAGCTACAATGGAAAGCCTTAAACAACCTGTGGTACTATTTCATTAGCATTTGAGCCGTAATATAAAGCAACAATATATTTCTAAATGACAGTGTTTTAATAAAGTTATAAAGTTAAATAGAGAAATAAAAAGCTGAGCTTTTATTAAACTCCCAAAAGGCAATGAAACACTCAAAACAGTGACAAATCATTCTAGAAGCAAGTTAATCCTCATCCAGCAGAGTTTACTGTTGAATTCTAGTAATACATATGTTTTACAACATACCAATACCTATATCTCTGATGCTTCCCATTTTTTCTTCCATATTGCAGCAGAATACCTACAACCCAAAATATTGCCTCAACACACAGACAGCCTGTCACTGAAATTTTGAAGACAATGTGACACAGATTCCACGGAGAACTTAAAACAGGGAGAAGCAGAATCAATGGTTTCTAGTTTCCAGTTGCAAATAAAACTTTCTGGGAAAATTTACTTTAAAGCAGCTTTAAATGAAAATCTATATAATTAAGGGAAAGACCATTGCTTCAAACAGATTGACTGTCTTCAACAAATTTCTCTCTTTCTAGCTACTCAGATATGCTATATTTCCTAATTATCACCTTTTAAGGGCCATCTGGGCCCCATTCCTCACCATCAGGGGGCAATTCCATTTGCATTGTTCATAGGCTTAGTCATGATCAAGTAGTCTGGTGGTAAAGTTCATTAGAAATTAGAAGAAAAGCATTAAACCTCACACAGTAAACTAAGTAGCTGATACCTACATACCCACAGGAGAGATAAGCATTTAATGCATATTCTCACACGACTTAACAAGTCTTCAATGAGTATTTTTTTTCCAAACTGCTTAAAGAATCATTTAGACTGATCCCTGACCAGGTATGTAATGAAAATTAAATTGAATCTCTGCATACTTCAAAATAATTTCTCAATTAAAGAGAAATGAATGATAAAATAATAGTCTATTAAATAAAATCACAATCTGTTTACATCTGTAAGCCTGAAAATTCTACCAAGCTAATGTAATGATACTACTATTTCTTCTGTTTTTCAGATGCTTGCAATGTATTGCAAATCAAAGGCAAGATTTTTCTAGTAATTGAATTTAACATGAAAATACAGATGCACCCTCATGCACTGTGTTGTTATAAAATTACAGAAACATCAGTTTGTATTAACCATATGAGAAGAGTTACTTTATATTGTCATATAGCAAGAAATATCAATATACCTTTCCCAACAGGTCAGGATAAACATGCATGGGGTAGCAGAGGAGGAAAACCGAGCAAGTCCTTGGCCTTGTGCCTGGTTCCTCTAGTGTAAGTCAGTATTTCATCATTATGGCCTCTTCAGAAGATTTGAAAATGGTATTTAAAAAACCCTCAAGAAAGCTCAGAGAATCTATTTCACATAAATGATGGACCCATGGAAGTCAACACTACGACTGTCAAATGCAGAGTCCTGTTTCAAAACAGAAGTGCTGCAAAACCCCTCTTTGACACAGATTTTTTGTCTCTGCAGTTTGTGCCTTGGGTCATTTTATATCCTGTAGCCGGTAGCTTCTGGGAGCTCTATGCCCATATTAGAGATGAATTACCACTACTTCTCCATGAAAAACCACCAGGGGAGAGCCTGGTAAACTGCACTGAGACCCATGCAATAAAAATTTGGGAATTAAGGACATATGGGCACTACCTGCTATCTTTCCATGTTATTTAATTCTAGAAGTTTTTTAGTCAGCTTGAGAAAAGCTGAAATGATGGTGTTAATGACAAAACACTTGATGCTATAAAATGTGATATGCTATAACTTGAACACTATAAATACACTTGCCTAGCTGCATAAAATTTGCAGCATTATTGAGGTAATGTGATGCATTATGCACATTTCACAATTTTGGGGTGAAAATGCAAATGTCAGCATATCATTGGCTATATCAAGAAGCTGTAGTCACATATTAATGGCTGGATTTATCTTTTGAGTATTGTAGGCTGTTGTCATGTCAGTCAGAGATGAACTCAGGCCCCAAGGTTCCAGAGTAATTGATTTTGATTTTTCAGTGCTTCCTGTGAAACAGATAAGCTAGCAATAAATTTATTTCCTGAACAACCTTTTGTGACAATGCACCTCATTAGGTATTCCACTCATCTCTTGAAACTTGGAGGACTCCTCTCGGAAGCAACATCTGTGAGCTAACACTGCACCAAGGAGCACATCCCAGCCAGCGGCACTGGTAGACAGCTCTGCTTCTTGACCAGGAGGGCATGGCAGGCCCAGGAAGGGATGTCACTGGAAGGCTGTCCAGATGGCTACTGAACATTGCTGTGAAATACAAGATTTGGAAGCTTTAAATCCTTCTTTCTGATTTTAGGAAAGATGTATAGAACAGCTGACTTCTTGCCTCACACTGGTGTAAATTAAACTTAATTGACACTTAACAATGTGATTGTGTTGTGACCTTATAGAAGGTGTTTTGATTTTGGACATATGAAAGCAAAGGAGATGTGCTGGTTCCAGGTACTTCAGACTGGACAAAGGTCAGCATGGACAAAGCCCATGTTTGAGGAGATGAATGGAGCTCTGATTGCCACCTCCTCTTGACACTTTTTTGTCTTGTAAAGTAGCAGACAAAGAAAATATAACCTCAGCAGAGGAATTTGGAATTGTCTTTTGCTTACAGATTGTGATATTCTCATTTCTCAAGGATTGTTAATGCTCCAGTGTATTATCAATTATTTCTAAATGGTCCTTGCTGTAGGATAACCCTATGGATTTCTGAATGTAGCTCCAAAGGAAAAAAACCAGCATTGCATGGAGCAATTCGATTTTATAATTTGGAATCAAGCTATGCACTTGCAAATCAAGAAGAGCTAAAAGCTTATTAATGAGAATAAACAATACCCCTGATTTCATGGGTTGCCTTTCCTAGAAAGAAACCTAGGACAGATTATCATGGTTAATGCAAAATAATACATACAGGTTTTATACAAGATGAAACTTACTGCATCAGAGCTTGGAGGATAATTAGAAGCTCATACAAAATACCACATATGGAGATTTTTGACAAACAAAACAAAAAATCTTAGTGCATGAACTTAAAGTAAAGCCACGCTACTGGAAACTGGTGACAATGATTAAAATGTGGTGACAGACTTCCTTGAGATCTATTCAACACAAATCATCAGGACAACACTGGAATACCAGAATTTCCAGTTAAATACTGGAATTCCAGTTGAAAGTCCTGCAAATGTCTGTAATTTCTATAGAAAGTCTTCCCTTCCCGGTCCATAGGTGAAATAACACAAAATAGAAAACATTTCGCCCTCTTGGAGGTTCCTGCCACCCTGGTGGTTTGGGGGAGAAAAAAAAGGCACTAACCCCCCACAGCTGCTCTGCCTTTGCTGAGGCTCTAAGACTGAACGAATGCTTACTCTGTAGAAATATTCAACAAATGTAGAGATATTTCTGAAAGAAATTGTATTAATCAGATCAGGCTTTTCTTCTGGAGGTTTGCTTTGCCTGGCAGTACCTCTGGGAAGCACTGGTTCATCTTTCTCCTTGGATAGGAGCATAGATGACATGAAAAGTCCCCATCACCTGCCAGCACCACTGGTCACCAAGGGCTGATTTTGGCCCTGGGCTGAGAGTATAAGAAATATTTTCAGGCAGCTCAAACAGATGCTTACAGTATGGCCAGTCTGCAGGTGATGAACTAGAGTTTGCAAAATAGATGTTGCCATTTCACATTAAAAATATAGGTAATTTGCCAGCTTTTCCCTACAGCTGTGCCTTTTACTAGAATAGCCTACACCTGCTTTTGAATATTCTTTTATTATTTTCACTGAACAGTAAAACTTCAGTAAAAATGCAAGCCTTGAGTGGACCTATAAAGCCAGCATATGCAGTAAAATGTCACTGCCACGTTACAGAATTGCTTTACTACTTAACACTGCACAAGGAGTGTGTTTTCATAGTTGTGCTGAGTTTTAGCTACCTGGCTCCTACTGACTTTAATGGGAATCACACTGCTAAAGCTCCATGCACCACTTTGTTACTTCAAAGTAATTTTTCAGTCCCCTGGAGAAGGTCAGAGAAATATTAAAAACTAAAGCATTCTCCAAGGATCTCAGATTAAAGACTTTCATCAGACTTTATAAAAGTGATTGGCCAAATATATAATATAGTCTTAATGTTCTAGCTCCTGGTTTGTTTTCTTTAGAAAGAACCTTTGTGATGCTTTTCACAAAAGGCAATATAAAGCGTAAAGAAAAGCCCAGCAAGGCATAACACAGAGACATGCAGAAGAGTTACTTGATATGTTTTACAGTGGTATGGAATTACATATGTTTTTGTTATAAGCAAATTCAGGGCAATTCTTCATTAAGACATTGTTACAACTCTATACAATTTGATTGCAAGCAATATCGTAACACAAATATTTCTATTTCCTCGGACATGTTCTCTGTCCTTTTTTGTCCCCACAACTTACAAAGTGACTCTAAAATCCTCCTTCCATATGTCTCTCCTAAAGCAGGTTGACGTAACTGCTCTTTCAGACCCCAGAACACACCTGCTGTCCTCTGTAGTTGGTTTCTGGACATACCCAACCTTCTTTCTGCTTAGAGCTTTGACATCCTCACAACGCTGTTAGGCTTGCCACATTAAAGGCAAACTCTATTTACACCATCAGCTGCACAGATAGACAGTGAGTAAAAACATTAGGAAAGATAATAAAGTAAACATGAATTCAGGAAACTTGTATTAAATTTACCTCCAGGTTACTGATGGCAGAAGCAGCAACCAAGATCATAAACTAATTGTGTGCCTTGTTGTGTCACCAAAAAAAAGTACTTTTATATTAAAAATGGTAATATGACAACCTCAAAAAAAGTAAAAGTAGTTAACAGAACGTAAACAGCCACAGAATCACAGAATCATTTAGGCTGGAAAACACCTCTGACATTATCAAGACCAGCCTTTGACTGATCATCAGGTTGTCAACTAGACCATGGCACTAAGTGCCATGTTGAGTGATTTCAACCTCCAGGAATGGTGACTCCACCACCTTCATGGGCAGTCCATGCCAATGTTTAACAATGCTTTCTGTGAAGAGATTCCTCCTGATGTTCAACCTGAACCTCTCCTAGTGCAGCTTGAGGTCATTTTCTGTCACGGAGTCACTTGCTGCCTGGGAGAAGAGGTCAACCCCCACCAGGCTACATCTTCCTTTCAGGCAGTCACAGAGGCTCCCCTGAGCCTCCTTTTCTCCAGACCAAGCAAGCCCAGCTCCCTCAGATGCTGCTCACAGGACTTACTCTCTAATCCCTAATCTTCTCTAGGTCTTTTCTTCATACCAAACTCAACGTCTTGTTTAAATTGTAAAGCTGCAAAAGCAAAACTAGAAATAAATTTTAAAAAATCAAATTCACATAAAACAAAAAAAAGAGAACATTTTAAGCATGCAGCAAATGCCTTCCATACAGTGATTAAATACCTTCAGCCTTCCACCTGGAAGCAAATTGAGAAGCCCACTAGCCGTACCACTTCTCCCAAAATACTACATCCTTCATAAAAGCATAGTCAAGGCACATGGAATAAACCCATATTTATTACCAGACAATCCCAGCTATAATCTTAAAAACATGAATCAAGATAAATATAAGCATGTGTAAATACAAAGACAAACTTTGAAGCAGACAGGCATGCCCTCTCACACCTCCAAACGATCACATTTAAGGAGAAGAAGCGTATACATACATGCAATAGATTTCTGTAAAACTGGGATTTTTTTTGTGTTCCATCATCCCTACATGCAGTTGTCAAGTTACAGACCAATTAAGCTGAAATAACCTTCTGCTAAAGCCTTGAACACAAACCAAAGCACTAGGACGATGCAAAGCAAGTGTTACCATCTTAGCCAATTCACATGAAAAATGACTGTGGCAATATCATCACACTATAGGTATCCTAAAACAAAACAGGTCATGTTTTGCTTTTTTTTTGTCACAGGAAAGGCAAAGTGATGCATAATTAACAATTGGCTGATGCAAATTCTTTTACATCTTTTAATTGGTGTTAATTAGATTAGAAGTAAATTTTCTTTTATCTCACCATTCTAATGCGAACTAATCTTCTCAGCAGCATGTCAAAGTTTCCCTTTTAATTAAACTTTTCAGCTGGGAACTTCAGCAGCTCTCAGGCAGCCAAAGATATAATTTAAGGCATGAGAATTGTGCTGAGTTTTATGAATGGAACATCAAAAATTTAAAGCAATGATTAAAAAGGCTCAGCAGAATTTCAGAAATCTGAATTTTTTGGTGGCAACAGTGTGCTTTTAAAGCCGCTTCAAGAATGCACCAGCAGTACTCTCCAGCCACCCCTTCCACATTCAAATCCATCCTTTTACAAAGGGAAACTACCCCAAATGTAAAACATCTTCTGTGAATTAACTTCCCCCTTTCATACTGCCTCCTCCTAAATATTGCAGCTCCTCTAAAATTGTTAACGTGAAGAACAAACCACAAAATACATTTAATATCTTTTATGGGAAGTTGACCTAAAATAAAATTTTATGTAGTTAAGGACTTTTGATAGTTCTTCATCCAACTTTTTTCTCTCTATGGGGCAATGGTGATTGAAACCTAATGTGTGCTGCACAAAAAGGCCATAAAATGTTTTACGCAGAAGTAAAACAGTAGCCATTAAGTTTTGCTATGATGTTTGAGTAGATATGCAGCATGAAAACATGATAAAAGAGCCATAAACTGATTGTGATCAAATGCAATTACAATGACTTCTCGCCAATGAATGACATGTACTAAATGCACTTTCAGTTCCTTGCAAAATTACTTTGGGCAAAGGACCAAGAAAACACTATATCCTTTTTACGAACGGCAGCTTGCCAGGGAAATCGCAAACACACAAGCTTTAATATCTATGGCCAAAAAGCACTTGGGAACTCATTAGCAAAAGGTTTAAAAGACTCACTTGTGAAAGACAGCTTTTTTTTTTTTTTTTGTGATTAGAGCAGCATCCTGGAGAGTCCAGCATTTGGGGTGTTGGGAAGAAGTGCTCCCAGAGAAAGGAGAAAGGAGCCCCAGGCAGAGTGGGTACCCCTTTTCCTCACCATGTTTTGTTCCCATGACAAAAGTATGCTCCGGAAGAAAGCAAATTGTTTTGCAGTTTTTCCCATTAAAGTTTTATATAGTGGCCTGACAGAGGACTGGTGAAAATGGTGTCATAGCCTAACATAGATTTTGATAGGAATATTGTCTTTCAGCATTGAATAACTAAGATAGAAGCTGACAGATTTGAAATAAGATAAATCTGATGACTCTTAACTGTGAGAGTGGTGAGGCAGTGGCAGAGGTCGCCCAGAGAAGCTGTGGATGCCCCATTTCTGGAAATGTTCAGGGTCTGGTCTAGCAGACGGTGTCCCTACCCATGGCAGGGGGTTGGAACTAGATGGAACTAAGGTTCCTTCCAAAACAAACCATTCAGTGATTCTACAAGTCTGTGAAGTGGGCTCTTCCTTAAAGGTGAATAGGAACCAAGGTCTTGGAAGTTTCATCCCTTTTATTGTGTTTTGAATTTTGATTAGATAATCTGGTTTAACTTTTACTTCTCCAAAGGACTTCTGTATTTTGAGCAGTCAGACCAAACCTCTGGATTCCCTGAGGAATACGCACCAAGGAGGAGACACACTCAGGCATTTGAGGTATCAGAAGATGCTGAGCAATGCCAGGTCACTCTTTGCCTAACAAGATTTAAGGAAGATGGTGTAGAGATATTCCAAGTTATCTCTGTGTCAAAACCAAACATGCAATATTAATGTGTCAACAGCAGTAATTTCCTTCAGAGTGAAATTGCCATGAAGTATTTTAAAAAATGCACACCTGGTAGCACTTCTTCTATAGTACAATGATTTTCTATATCTACCTGCAAACAGAGGGAATGGAAATCAGGACTTTCCCATGGAACTTAAGGCATTTTTCTTTGTGCAGGAAGGACAATATAGGGTTGAAGCTAGAGATTTAAACTTGCCTGTGTTTCTATTAAATGAAAGAGAGAAAAAAAATTCACAAAATTTCCTGTCTCTTCCATGGTCCAAGAAACTACAATTATTACATTTTAGGGCACTTAGAAAGTGCAGAAGTGACTGCTGATGCTTAGTACAGGCACTTAATGGGCAACTGAAACTTAGGTACCCAGGAGCAACATGAGTAGAGAACTGAACCTTCCGACTGAAAAATAAGTTCCCACCACAGGGATTCGCTTAATGGAAAATTAAGATTTAATAAATTTTATTTGATTTGATTTCATTAATTTCATATTATTTACAGCTTATAGAGTTGCTATGAAGTTGAATTATTTATAAAAATAAAAAAATAGAAAAAAGAAATTAATACTAACCAGAATTATTCTAATTTAGTACTAATAATGCAGAGCAGGTTTTTTATAGTGGGGTTAGGTTAAGGGCTTATCCGTCCATTTTATATAAACTTTAGGACTATAACTTACATTAAAATTTAACCAAATATTTCAGTGCTATAGAAGGTGTCTTTGTAAGTGCACTGCAGAGTACAAACCAGAAAGGACCAAAAAAAACCCTTTCTAACCCTTAGCCTGTCTGAAAAATGTCATGCTAGATACCCATATCACCAGTAAGAGAGTAAGGAAACACACAGTAACTTGAACTCCTTGCCCAGAAAGCCAATAAATCTCTCCTCCTAAAAACCAGAGCCTGCTCAGCCTTCTCCTGCCTTACTAAATCATAACACCCCCCCAAAAAAAAAAAATCAAAGCATTGCTGCAACTTTATATAATTACTGTAGGACCTCCTAGAATGTGTTACGTGTTAGAAGATGTGAGGAAAATTTGGATGTGAAAGAGATGAAGTTCACTGCTCCAGAAGCAATGCTATGATGCAGCACTGGGCCTTGGTCATGAGGAACCTTCCTCCTCCAAAGAGCTTTCTTTTTTTTATCCTATACATTAGCTTTTTAATATTAATTGTCAATTTTGCAACAGTGACACCAGTCAGTAATTACTAATGGTAATTAAATTCAACTGAAATGTAGCAAGGGAAATGTCTGTTCCAAGATGTATCTGCTTGTGGGAAAAAAGCCTTCTACAGCAGCACATTAAATAACAGAAGCTACAGTATGTTTCAAATCGGGAACATTCAGGCTGACTACACTCTCACTCTCCTTTTAAAGTGTATTAATATGGTGAGGAGCAGTTCCTTTTCTAGCTTTTTGAGAAGAGCCCAAACTCATCACTGCTAAACTTCTACACCTTAAAGAACTGCAAATTGCTCTTGAGCATGAAGTGGCCCCCAGCAGTGGCGTGCACGACGGGTAAGACACAAAACAGCAGCGCTAACAGTTTAGACTGTGTAAATATAAATTACTTTAGACTATGTATGAAGAAGAAGTGACACAGCCTGACTCTGACCAGTGTCCCCCAGCACGGGAAGAGTTAGACATTTGCTTTGCCAGTGTTTAACATAGCACAAGCACTACAATTCCCTCACAAAGGGGATGCAAGTCTTAGAAACTCTGGTTGACTTAAGGCTGGAGAAAGCTCCCACATCTCTGGGTTTTTTGAAACTGCACTTCCACCTGCACCAAACCCACACAACCAAATAAATCATATGCAGTAACATCCAAGAATAACCTTCTGGTGGTTGCCTAATGGTGCTCAGTCAAAGGGCACAGATTCAAGCATTTTGACATATTGATTCTGCTGTAAAGCTGAAGCAGCATGGATCATGCAGCATCAGCTCTTCCCTCATTTCCAGCATTGAAAAATTGATGGCAGCTTGCTGCAAGCATGAAAATTAATGCAAGTGTGGGACTTGCAAATAATATTTAAACTCCTCCAGAAAATTACCACTTTAAAAAAACCCCAAACAAAACCCTCTGGAGCAAGGTCTGCTTCTTGACGAAAGCTCTTCAGCTTCCTCTTGCTAAATACTTGGCCATTATAATCTTGGCCATGCCTCTAGTGTCTGAAAAAATAATGTTGGTATGTGACAGGCAACAAAAAATTCCATTTTGATGGGAAATAGAAGACTTGGTGAGACTGAAACTTACATCTAATAGTGAAAATTCCCCAGAGAAGCCGTAAAATGTTCATGCGCACAAAAATTCCGTTTTACTTAAAGAAACTTTTTGCTAAGCCGCTGCCATGGGAGGACAATACAAGGAGCAGTGTGCTGCTACCTCCAACCTAAAGCGTCTGCTGGTGAGTCTCTCGCCACCCACTCAGCCCTCACCAAACTACCTACTCCAAAACGAAATGATCTTTGGCGCACATGAGTAAATTGCTGCAGCACAGACATATCTGGACAGTAATTAATCACTTCGAATGCTCAATGTGTTTGGATATAAAATTAAGAAAGTCGGGTTGTTAAAAAATGACAGATTTAAGCACCATCTGGGCTCTGTGGCCACAGTGGCGCGAATTCCAAAGGAAGGCTTAACAGTGCATGATCCGAGAATCCCATCTGTCTCAGCTGAAATGAAACAAATAAATAAATAAACCAGCAGCCTCATTTACAGGGTTTTCTCAAGTTTCCAATCTAAAAATCATCTTGCAATAGGAAAGAATATAGACTTGAAAGGATTACATCTTCAAAATGAATCTCGTACCTTTTACATATATTATTAAAGTATTATATCTCTACGGAAAAATCTCTAGAGAGGTACACCTATATAGATCACACATTGTGAGACAGCATTCCTACTATGAGTATGTTTTCATAGAAATATAGTGATAGTAAAGAATTTATGTGATACGACTCTTCCATTGATTGGGAAAGCCAAAGTGCCATTCTGGCACTCACAACCTCCCGCTTTTCTTAAGCCACAGCTCACCTGCACCTGCCCCACGGCAGATCTGCCTGTGGATGAAATGCAGCCTCCTGGGTCGCACCTCCCTCTAACCACCTCGCTGCAAGGGCAGAAGCCATGCAAAACAAAAAGTCACCTACAACTAATTAACCTGCAGGGTGTCTTCAGTAAAACTTGCTGGCATGGGAAAGGTAAATAAACAAATCATCCAGGACAGATGAACACTGAATATGAACACAACTATTTGCCTCAGAAAAGCTTAGCCAGGCGGATTTAAGTATAGAGGTGAGGAATACTCTGGTGAAGTTCCTGGGAGTCTGGTCCAAGTGCCTCCTTCCACTCGGCTGAGCACCAGGCAAGTGAGCGAATGGACGTCTGGTTCTCAAGCACTGTCGTGCTCCAGAGCTCAGGACAGTGTTCTCTGTGTCATGGTGCCTCTTTTCCTCTGCAGGAAAGATGGCACTTTCCATGCTTGGCAACTTCTGCTTTGGCACGTGCCCTGACCCCTACACTGGCCCAGCCTGTGTAGAGCTCACCCACAGGAAGAAAAACCCCAAAACCGGCACCCATCAAAGCCATACCCTCTCCTCCTCCCCCAAAGCCACATGCTCACTTTTCCTACTGTTAAGGGCAAAGGAAAGATTTCTGTGGACATCTGTGGGTCTTTTCTGAGGTCTTAGGGAAGGGGCTTCTCCAAGGGGTTTGACTCTGTCTCATCCTCTTCTCCAGCCAACAAATGAACACCATCTCTCTTCCACAGCCACTTTTTACTAAAACTGAGTCCTTCTTCCCATCCTGCCTACCTCCTACAGCTGGACGAGGCTCCTCAGACATATCAGCAGGAAATAGGACCAAAAAGTACTAGTTACTAGTTTTAGACTTCAATAAAAGACAGCATTATACTGTATAATATTTTAGCTTCTTTCAAATAGAGACATTTGTATAAAGCTAAATCCTAGAATGATTTTTTTTCAGTACCTTGATTTTACCTTCAGTAGATCTCTTTGCACTTGTAATATGAAATATGTGGGTACATTCTTCCGGATCAAGAATGTAGCACTTTTTTGACCCTGTTCTTATGGTGCAATTTCCAGTGTACAATTTTGTATGATAATTATTTGGACCCAAACGGATAAGAAAATAGATAATATAGTCTGTCATTTAAAATTTCTTTTAAATAAGTGGCACTAAATTTGCTTATTCTTTTGTTTTAAAAAAAATTTGTTGTGTAGTTTGTAGGGGTCTCCTTTCAACAAACTCGTGCAAACTCCTGTGGGCATCATTGACAGCTTATCAAGACAACAATACAAATGATGAGTTTCCACATAGCTCCATATACAAAACTTCCACACATTAAAAGTAAACTAACTGCACTATATTCCTCAAAACAGGAATTTGCTACAAATGATAAAGAGTAGAACTAAGAAGGAGAAATGTGGTTATTCTTAAATCTTCTTTCAGGAGATGTCTAGCAGGAAGATGATCTCTGCATTACTAGAGAAATTAAGGAACCTGGGAAAATCACAAGAGACCAAGCTTCTGTACAACAAAATGACGCCAGGGCCTGATGCTGGCAAGCAGCAGACAGCAGCCACCAGTCTGTTGAAGTCACTCCACGTGAAGGTCTCGGCACCTCTGATGTTTGGGTTTGGTGCCCCATAAAGGTGAGCCAGCAAGGGCTGTCCTGCTACTCAGTGCTCCTCCATTGCTGTTGGTCTGTTACTAAAATAAGTGAGATTTTCCACCACATTGACAGAAGCACAGTAATTGATGGGCAGGCCATGTCCCGGTGACGGGGATGGCTGATGGTGAGCGCAGCGCCTGTGTGCAGAGGGAGACCAGCGGAGCTCGCCCAGGCATTCCTAAGCACCTTTCCTGGGAGCACTGCTTATCTGAGACACTTTGAGATGCCCTGGTTTTGGAAGACGACAAAAAGCGCAAAGTACTAACGCCATTTTTGTAATGCGCCATTTCAATCAAATATTTTCTCAATAAACACTGTTTATGAATTTCCTGGGAGTCAGACAAAAGACTCGTTTGTTTTCTCAGCAGATGTGGCATAAAAATGAATCTGCTTCCCAAAAATGGGCATTCATTTTTTCTCTATAAGTAAACTAGCACATACTTATAAATTTTTCTTTGTTCATCAGTTTCATCAACTTTAAAATAAGATGAAGATGCATCTTTTTTTTCTGTAGATTTTTGATGTAAAATCCTTGGAGTGCAAAAATAGGCATAGAGCACTTCAGATAAGCTGAAAGAAAATATTATATTTTATATATTATCATATTATTGTATGGCCCATTAAATGTATTTTTACAATACAATAAATTAAGCTATACTACTAATAAGATACATTTTATTTCTCTATAATTTAGTCTTTATCACACTGGTTCTTTCCATATTAAGCCTATATACTGGGTTTTATATGTGCAAAACTGGTACAAGTTTCCCTGTGAGAGAGTTTTTGTACTAGTTAGTTAAGAAAATAATGAACTCAATCCTCATCACTGCACACCTTCTCAAGGACACAATCTGCAGAAAGCGTAAACATTTTCATGTGCTGTGGTGGGCAAGCCATGCTTGGTGTGCACCAGAGTGGAATCAAACGGCCCACAGGCTACCAATCCATTTGCATTGCATTTGGTATCATCTCCTCCATTTACAGAACAGCTGTGTAAACTGAAGGGCAAGGAAGGGAGGGCAGCAGGGATTTAGGCTGGGGTTTGAGGGTGAACATACACACAAGAGAGGAAAGAGACAAGTAGAGCCAGGCAGTCCAGCTGCAGCTCTGACACTGGACACCAAGCATCCCTTTGCTACCCACATGGAAAGCAAAAGCAGAGCACCTTGGTCTGTGGGATGCACATGGGGACACAGTGAGAGCCAGCACTGGGAAGCCCAAGGACGGCAGGGGAAGAGCGTAGTCCAGCGTGGCCAAACTACTTCAGAAAGGGCACAGTACAAGGGGCTGCCAGAGTCAAAACTAGTGCTCCAGATAGCAGCCTTTGGACACAGAGATTCACTTTATTGGGGCACCACGGATGCACCACGGTGCATCTCCAGCAGGCATGCTCCCTGTCCAGTGGGCAGCTGTGGGAACAGGGAGTCGAGTGGGGTGGGACTGCAAGAGCTGGGGCAGCCTGTGGGGCTGGCCGAAGGCACATGGGGTCTGAGTACCCCAACAAAAGGGATTACATTTTCCATTTTGGGCTTGAGAATGTTTTTCAGTCCTTAGGTGAACTGCAACCTGTCTGCACCTTGCAGTTTTTTGACTGGTAAAAGGACTTGAAATGCATGTCAGCCTGGTAGTGCTCTGCTCTTCTAGGAGGAATTGTAAATACTTGGAAGATTCTCGGAGGAAAGGAGTAAAAATATAATTACCATAAAGGAAAACACTTAAGAGTTTTCCTTATGGGGAATGCCTCTTGCTTTACATAAATTTTCTCTGCAAATTAACCCAAGGTAATTCTAGCCACACGAAAAAATTAGATCTTCTTAAATGTTTGCTTTGCACTGAATGCTGAAATTGGCTGGGCGACACTTCTGAAGAGTTCTATTGTAAAAAAGTAAAAACTCAAGCAAGTAAAAGGTAAACCAAAAGTCTTTCCTTAGCGCTGAATCCAAATGATGGTGAAATCGAGTTAAACAACAGCATGTGTTGGTGCTAATTTCCACTCTCAGAGGCAAATTATTTCTGAAAGTCCCCAAACTCTCTGTAATTACCCAGCCGATGTTGGCTGCCTCAGACCAGGCACAGCACCATTTCAGGGACGAACCCTTACACAAGAGGCAAAGCCACCGAAGTTATATGAAGATTAATAGAAATCTGAACCACGCTACATCTAAAATAAACAAAAGCTTTTGTAGCCGCGCTGAAAGGCCCATAAAAGTAAACTACAACCTCGGCAAAGCCTTTTAAACTGACAAAACCGGACGGCAGAGGTCAGGGAGGCAGGCGGGTCAGCAAAGCCCTGCCTGCAGGTTTGGGGGTCGCTCCGTCTCCCCGCTCGCTCGCTCGCTCACACGGGGGCCTCGCCGGGGCCGAGGAGAAAGCCCACCGCCGCTCCTCCTCCGCCGGAGCAGGAACACTTGAACTGCCCTTCTGTCTCAACAAAACTTTAGTTTGCTGATTGGGCACGAAACAAAAGAAAGACAGCGGGACGCGATTTATAAGGGGGCAGGGTAGGCTGACATGCTATTGTACTCCAGAGGTATCCACAAGCTGTTAATTCCATTTTAACATTGTTAATAAGACTGTTAACACATCTGACTTTGTTTAGAGACTTTGAAAACATCAACAAACTGAAGAAAAAAACCAAACCCAACCAAACCAAAAATCAAGAACCCCACCCGCACTAGAAGTAAAATATGATCTTTCCAAATTGCATCAAACATCCAAATGTGACGCTTCTGCCTCTCCGGACCTGGCAGCGAGGAGGAGATATGGCAGGGAGGCTCAGGGATGTGAATCCACATATTCTTCATCCCCTTGTTAGACTATTTAGCTATTCACATTTAGCTATTCACATTTTCCAGGTTAAATTTAAAGGACTCGTTTCTAACACCACTGCCGTTTTGAGAAGGAGAGGGAATAAACCTGGACTCCCCTCTCCGCGCACACCTCCTCTCTCTCACTCGCACTTGCACGCAGGCAAATGTGCAGATTTAATCAGTGTGGAATGTTTTAAATGAATAATTGGGTCTGACAGATTTATTGCAGTTAATTTTGCAATAGAATGGAAAAATGTTTGGATCTCAGCCTTTAAAGTATTAGGAAAACAATTAATCCATCACATAACGGAAATTCCTGTATTACACCCTCATGTCCAATTAAATAATGTCAAGTAATCTTGCATTGTAAAATGCTGAAAATTGAAGCTCAAATCATTGAGTGGGATATGTTTTAATTTTTAAAAGAACCTTGAAACAAAAATCACATCAAATTAAAATCAGATGCTTTGATAAAAGGCTTTTTTAGTTTGTTTTATTTGGAGGGGGAGATGTTTTTAAATGTAAAAGAAAAAAACCCAGCCTTACTCAAAAAACCATTAATTTCTCTTTTGCTCTCCAGTTTTTGCATCAGGAACGCTGCCTTAGCAAGGCAATCTGAAAGCAAATCAAAAGCTTTAGGATGAAGTCTGCGACAGCATTTTAAAAGACAGCATTCTTTTAAAGAACTTTAAAAGGAGATAACCAGCACTTCTCTTTTCCAGCAGGCAAAGGGGCTGATTCCCGGGTACTTACTCAGACACAACTCTCCGAGACTTCAAGCCGTGTTTTGCTTGAATAACGTCCCGTAGGATCGAGTCCCCAGTTTAGGACCGACTGACAGCAAACTTCTGAGCCTGAAAGTAAGCGTGATTCGTTTGTTTTTGTTTACAGCTCAAAGCTGCTAATGCTGTAAAATTGCTTTATGTCACACTCCATCTCCTTTTTATTAAAAGTAAGGTAAAAGGAAAAAAAATAATAAAGCCTGCAAACCAAAGAACTTTTCCAGAATAACAAAACCACCAACTTACAAATGTCTTGCCTGCCCCTGAAATTTGAAACTTGGCAAATTCATCTCATTCGGCTGCTGTACAAAAGGTCCCTGAAGCGTGTTACAGTAGGGACTGCGAGAGCTTCCCAAATACTTTGACTGTTTCTAAACTAGGGGATACGGGGCTGCGGTTTCAGGGCTCCCTCAGCTAGAACGAAATGAAAGCGGGTGGTGCAATTTTAATATCGCGGAGGTTTAAGGGGAGTACGTCCGGCTGTTTTTACAGGGGGATTGCCGACAGTCCTGTGGCAGGCGAGGTAGGGAGCGCGGGGACAAAAAGGGATTGGAGCACGTGTCGCTATGGAAAGGCAGGGAGAAAAAAAAGGGAAAAAAAAGTTGGAGGCACTGAAGAAGGAGTAAATATAAAACATAAGGAAATATCTTTCTAGTATGTCAACGGCAAAAAATAACAGCGGCAAAAAATAACAAACTGAAATCTCAGGTCGCATTTAAGGGCAATAAATACTGTAATGACTTGCTGGCACCTTCGTTAAGGCACTGCCGGCATGGCTGGACAGAAGAAAATGGGGATTACATTGAATGAAAGAAGTGTAAGACTTGGCCACCATCGTTCAATTTGTTTTTCCAAATACAACACGCTTCTTATTTTGCTGGTTTCTTACAATCTTGACGTTTTGGATACCCACATTGCCACCCAACTATTTCTGTTGCCATAACAACATCAGAAATTTGTTCCTTGATGTCCTTTTTAATAAAATAATTTTGGGACTTGAGAGCTTTCAAAGACGGGACAGTTTCTCAATTTAGGCAGCTCACACCTTTCTCACAAGGAACTCATTTGTTTCTGTTTGCCCTAAAAAAAAAATTTTAAAGCAATGGTCCCTTTTCCCCCCCTTGACTTTGGAAACAGGCCTGTTGCTATAAACAGTTTTTCTGGGGGACTTAGATTTTCAAGGAACAGGCAACCTACAGCAGCCAGGGGACCACCTCCTAAGGCTTACAGAAAGGAAAGAAGTACTGTACATGCAGCCCAGCATCTGAAACAACGGCCAAGTTTTCACCACCTATCCACCGGATGGGTTTTAAGACCTTCAGAAATAAAATATACAACCAAAAATTACTAAGGAAGTGTAATAACACTGTATATTTTGTATGCTGTCACTTAGGAGATCCTCATCCCTCTCTCAAGGTGACTAGAGCTCCCTTCGAGAGCAGATCCTTGGCATGGCTAACATATATATATATATATATTTTTTTTTCTTTCTCAGATCAGCTCAGAATGAGTGGAATAAGAAAAACAAAACCAAAACCAGAAAACCACCAAACAACCCCTGACTCTTTACCATTAAATAAATTGGATTCCCAGCACAAACAGCAAAACAATGGCCAAGAGGATGTGACTAACAAATGCCGAGGGAAGAGTCAAGCTGCCCTCTCTTTGCATATGCAGCCAAACAGAAGTCACTGGGGCTGAGATTCTTTCCCTTCCTATTTAACATATCTATGCATTTCAATAAATTGAGATGAACAATGCCTGGCTTTCAAAAGTTGCAAATTACTGGGAATACATTGCAAAATGTGAATAGCCCATAAGTAGGGAGACGTTTAAAAGTATTTTTCTTTGGGGTCTTGTTTTGCTTTGTTTGGGGTGGGGAGTTTTTTGGGGGTTTTTTTTTGGTTTTTTTTTTTTTTTTTTTTTTTTTTTTTTTTTTTTTTTTTTTTTTTTTTTTTTTTGTTGTTGTTGTTGTTTTCGTTTGGTTTTTTTTTGGTTTTGGGGTTTTTTTACGTTTTGTTTGATTTTGGTTTTGGTTTTTTTGGGGGGGTGGTGTTTTGTTTTGTTTAGTTTTGTTTTTTGTTGGCTTGGGTTTTTTTTAATGAGAAAAAGAAGAGAGAGAAATCACAATACTCTTGGAAAACAATCCTAGACTGGGAAAAAGTGTGCCCGTGAGATATGCAAGAAACTTCAAGAGATAAAAATGGTTCGAGTGTGTATATTGCAAAAGAGCAAATATCCATTTATCTCACTGGCTGGTCCAAGCCAGGGAGTTCTTGCTCATATGCATTGATGATCTTTAGCAAGATGTAAATATTTCTTGTCCTCGCTGCCGATGGCAAGCGGACACCTGCACACCTGCACCTCGAAATGGGAAAAATTCCCCTTTTCGCTGTTACCGGTGGCATTTCCATACTTGCTAGCTAAAGCAGCGGGATGGGAATCGCGCCCTTCCAGAGCAGCCGCTCTGGCAGCACAAGTCGGAGGGCGCCCGCCACGCTCAGGAGAAGGGAGGGGAATACTCCCCTCGCGGGACAAACTCGACAATCCCCTCGGTTAAAAAAAACAAGCCAAACCAAACCAAAACCAAAACCAAAAAGCCAAACCCAAACCACCCGGCGCTTTTAACCGCGGCGTGTCTCCGTGGAAATGTCTCTCTTTCGGACACTCCGCGGGGTGGGACGGTGGCGGCTCGCTCTGCGGTGACCCCCCCGCGCCGCTCCGCCGGGCGGGAAAGCGGGGCCGGGGCGACACCCACCGGCCACCCCGCGAACTGCGGCCACGGCCGCCCGCCCCGACGGGCACGGCCGGGCGGCATCCGGGCAGGGACACGGGCAGGGACACGGGAAGGGACGCGGGCAGTGGCAGGCAGGAGTGTGGGCTGTGCAGGCAGTGCGCTGGGAGGGGGTAGGGAAGGGGCGGGCAGAGACGTGGATGGGGCAGGCTGGGATTCGGTCAGGGTGCGGGCAGGGGCAGAGAGGAATGTGTGCAGGGGTGCGGGCAGGGGGCAGGCAGGAAAGCCATCAGCTCAGCATTCCTGGCTGGCTTTAGATCTCCACAATTGTTCCCTCTTCCCTCCCGGCGGGGCGAGGAGGGAAGAAACCACTTCAAAGAGGAAACTTTCTGCATGAGGCAAAGACGAGAGTTGTTGTGTCTCTCCGTTACCCGGACTATTACTGTTCTTAATATTTCAATACTCTCGTTCTTCTCTTTCTGCCCATTTTTCCCTCTTATTTTCCTTTTTTTTTTTTTCTTTTTTTCTTCTCTCTCTCTTTTTTTTTTCCTTTCTTCCTTTTTTTTTTTTTTTGGCAGCTTGCTAATGAAGCTGTTGTTATTCCTGGGAAAGGAGAAGGCAACACGCGGTGAGGGAGGCGTGCACACCGATAACTCCCTTTCCAATTTGTTTTCTCCTGAAGAAAATGGAAAATATCTCCGGTGAAGGAATTGGCCAGCAGCCCTCTCTGGATCCTCCGCTCCGGTCCTCGCCCCGTGGGGCTCTGACAGCGGCAGGGCTCCGGGGTGAGCCTCTTCAGCCCCAGGCCAACCGGCAGCACCTTCCAGCACCTTCTGTCTGAGCATTTTCAAAGGGCTGCACAAACACTAATTAATTACCCGTGCTCCCTATTCGTGCAAACGGGGGCCAGGGATCCATTTTACAGATGGGGAACTGCTTGCACGAGGAGGGCCAGTGAGTCACCGTAGTCGAGACAGAAATTAAAATACCAATTTTCTCGTCTTTAAATACACAACCCATTGACCACTTTACCATTCCAAGGGAAGGGGAGAGACAGGCTGATGGAGAAATTAATTCCCCATCTTGCATTCAGCCTAGAGACATAAAAAGCCTAACAGAGGCATAACAGGCAGCTCCCCTCACATTCATGCCCGTTTGCACCGTGTCTTTTACCCTCGAAGGCTTTACACAGTCAAAACAACACCAAGAAAGAATTAAAAATCATTAGGAGGAGAGGAAAACTAATTTGAAAAATATGGGAACACTCATAGCTGCTCAACTGAGCTTTTAACCAGCTGAAGAGCCAGTTTGGTGGAGAGAAAGGAGAGGGATGTCCCTGGTGTTAGGAACTACAAAGGAGGAGACTCCAGCATCAATACAGGCCAGAGTGCAGGAGACAGAGACAGAAGACAAATATTCATGGGAGCCGTGGGGGTGAGGTGGGGTGGGGTGGTGTCACGGAGATCGATGGGGACCAGATTTTCCAGGGCAACTGAAGATGCAGACAGGCACCTGGCAGGATTTTCAAAAGCAACTGAGCAAGATAGGTACCCAAATCCCACTGATTTCAGTGGATGGGAGGATGTCTAACCTGCTTATGCTCTTTTGAAAATCCTATTAGGTGCCAGCTGCATGTTTAGGAACCCAAACACATTTGAAAATTTCTCGTAAGGTTCCAGGATGGACAAATTTTAAGAGCAAAGTGTTGTTGTGATGATGTCAAGAATTAGAAAAACAAAGCGAGATTTCCTCTCTGTCTAAAAAGGAATCTGGTGGTTAGGAAATAAGAGAATATTTCTTTCTATTTAAAGAAACAATTTTGCATCTTCGCATTTAGTCTTCCTCATTTCTAGCTCCTCTTTGTCTTTCGTAATAAACCAACTGGAGTGAGTAGGGATTTAAGGCAGAAAACAAGTGATGCTGCCAGGCTCCTGACACAAGTGTGCTTGTGGCAGTGCTGGGGGGACACACAGATGGGTGCAGAGGGGGGACAGGTAGTGCTGGGCTGTGCAGCGAGGCAGCGGGGCTGCGGGGAATGCCGCTGGGACAGCGATGTGCCGCCGCAAATGCAGGGAGGCAGGAGACAACAGGCAGGCATCCGGCAACAGCATTGCCATCACACTCAAATGCAAAACGATGTGACTGAGGACACCGGGCCATGTCCCTTTACTTCCAGGGGGTGCTTTGGGGCAACTCAGATAAAGCAGTATGTTACCATGAAATAGCTGGATACGGCATGTACCTCGTTAAGAATTTCAACATTGACGACAGATGGATTTTTTTTTTTTCTCAGAATCAAGGTGATTTTGCCAGCGTGGATTTTCCCGTAAATTTTGATGCTCTCATTTACATTTTTTTTGAAAACTGTTAAAACGGGATTGTTGAGGAACGGCCAGGATTTCCCATGAGTTTGCTTTAAATATTTAGGTAGCAGCTGTCTCTTGATCACTGATGAACTTTGAAATCCGCGGAGTAAAATCTCAACAAACAATTGTGTAAAGACAGACTTTCTGAAAGAGTCTACAAAAAAAGCCACTATTTTTAAAGCACCTTAGCGCCACCAGTTAAACTGACACAGCAAACCCATTGTGTTCTGCACCAGTTTTGTTTTGCTCTATACAGCTGTGTTTTCACAGATGCAAAACCATGTGTCTTCAGCAAAAGGTCTACTCTTCCCTTCAGATGTGAGCGAAGATCAAAGGTTCAAACACAGAAATACAAGCTCCTTTTCCCTTTGGAACATGTTTTTATTTTTTGCAGTGGCTCTACACCAGAATTTCCATCTGTTGTCCTTATGCAGTGTACAGGTTAACCTTAACAGCCGGGTTTGTGATGCTGTTATCTCAACCCAGAAGCACAGAGATGAATCACTCTCGCATGTGGGCTCTGAACATCTCACCAAGCAGCAGAAGCAGAGCTGCCTCAGACAGCCATCATTTCATGGAGGTGGTGGCTCAAGGAGACTTGTTCCTTCCTTTCCAACAGAAAATTAGGGATTTCCTGAATATTATAAGACTATGTTCACATATGAAATTGTCTAGCCCTAATCTCTGTTGTAATAGAATGGTGTGATTCCTTTAAATGGCAGTGTCTCAGTTTGTAACATGGGAAACTTCAGCCTGTGGCGTTTAGACAGTGTCACTTGCCATTTTGTCTCTGCTTCTCCACCAGGCCGGCTTGGAACAGCCTCGGCATTAATGTTTTCCTGGAATCACAGAATGGCTTGGATCGGAAGGGCTGTAAGATATCCTGGCTGCTTGGAAAGGGCCCTGCGTTGCTGCTGTTTCCGCGACTGGCAGGGAACAACTTATCTGTACTTCACAATAGCTGACATTTAATAAATTACCAAATAGGTAAATAAAGAGTAAAGCGCCGGCCGCAGCTGTGCCCAGAGAGCAGCACGGAGGGGCCAGCAGAAGCCCCCGGCTCCGAGCAGGCCCCGGGCGGGCGCGGCCGCTCCGCCGGGCCGGCACTGCCATCTAGCGGCGCCCCTGGCCGGGCCCACACCGCGCCGCGGACTCCCCCGCTTCCCGGCCTGGAAAACAACCACGAGCTGCGATAAGACAGCCCCGACGCTGCAGGTGAGGTGCGGGACAGGGTCCGTGCCCCGTCCGGAGTGAGGCAACCCCCGGCGAGGAGCTGGAGCAGCCGCCGGCTGCCTCCCGCCACCCCGCACAGCTGCGCAGGTGTTTATGGCGCCGCCATGTCCTAATTCACGCTATTCCAGGTGTGGGGCGCACACGCGAGCCAAAAGAGGAGTCGGCATCGCAGCTGCCACCACGGAGGTCACTGGGGCAGGCGACGGCAGTCGCGGCCCCTCCGTGCTCTCGGCAGCACTCATGCTGTCAGGAGAAGCCACAGCTGGCATCGCCTAGGCGTGTGGCTTTATCCACATGACGCCTGTGCCACTTTTGGATGTCTGCTCGCAGAGGATTGCCTGAACCCTGGTGTACAGTGCGGGCAGCTGGGTTGCTTGGCACTTACAACAAGCTGGGTAAATCCTTGGCCCCATGTAAAGCAAAGGCAGTGCCATGATTTCACCCACTGCAGAGACTCGTCATGAGACAGAAATGTCAGGGGCAAGCTGGTGTTGGGCTCCACTCCCGAAAAGCAGGGCTGGTGGGGGGCACAGCCCAGCACCTCTCTGGGTACAAGGCAAAGGGCAACCGTGGCATCACACCAGCCCATGCCAGCTGTTCCTTGTGGAATTCCAGTCACATGGCTTGGGCAGCCTTCTGGGACGGGATCATCACCATCAGAGCTGGACCCTAGTTCCATTTGCAGCTTCGGCAGTTAGGATTGCTACTGGAGGATACATGCTTCTGCCCATGGTGCTGGGAATCTTGTCCAAACTCCTCCTTATGCAGTGGCAGCTCTGTGATAGCAGGATGCACACCAACCCCCTCCTTCCACAGCATGCCTTCCCTGGAGCAGCCCAGCAAGTGCAAATCTGCACATTTTATGGGCCTGCATTGAAGGCACATAAGGCTTTGGATTAGACTTGCTCAGTACTTTAATGAGTATTAAATTAGCTTTGGCAGCAGCAGAAACCCCCAAAAGCATGCTATGCAAATTACTCACTTAGAGAAAAACACACGGCAATGTTGTTATTTGGAGAAACCAGCACAATCATGGAAGAATAGCTCATCAGTAACTCTTCCTTTGAAAAACATCTCCAATGGGCACAGTAGGATTTAATTTCTACTTTTTATTGAGAAAAAAAATCAACAGTTAATAGACTTTAGCATTGGCAAAGATAATTGCCAAGTACAGCTTTTGTGAAGTTCAGCCTTTCTTGTTTTCTTCTGCCTGTCCTTCTAAATACGCAGGACAAAGACAATGCCACAGTTCCAGAGCAGAAAAAGAGCGGAAATGAGTATTTGCCAAAGAATCAGATGGACATCTGTATTTTTGTCAGCAGATTTTCAAGTTTTTGTAAGTCCTTTAAAAAATATTTTTGTAAAACCCACCACGTATTGCCATTTGCTAACATAAATCAAATTTTACAAGTCTTTTGGAAAAGAGATTGCAAAAGGCATGATCTTTTCTTACTCTATTCACCTCCAGTTGTGGTTGGTTTTGCCTCCTACAAACAGCCAGTGTTGGGGAGAGCAGTAATTCCACATTTCACAAGGGGTATGACTTCAGCATTGTGTTTCCCCATGACCACTATGCAAACCAGAAAGGTACAGCCTATGAACTGCTGCTACAGAATCTCATCACCATCTTACTGCTGGTTACAAACAACCTAGAGTCGTACTCTAAAGCTGTTACTCACTAGGGCTGGCTGATTTTTTTTTTCTAATTAAGAAAGAATAATTTTAAAAACCCCAAACCCACTGTCAAAGCTATTCTGCTATTCCAGTCAAAATTGGGAGGCAAAGAAATATAGGGATAGCCTGATCTATTGTTTTTGTTTCACTGTCCCTGTTTTCAAAAAGGCAACTAATACACAAAAGGAAATAGGAAAATGAGAAAGAAAAAGGAAGAGAGAGAAAGGAAAGAAAGAAAAAAGGAAAGAAACCCATTAATTTTTCTTTAAACAACAGAAATATCAAGAGGAAAAAAGTGTCCTTTTCCAAAACCCTGGATACTTTGCTTTATGTTTATCAGTCAGCTTGAATGTTACCTAAACAGGAGCTTAGTAGAGATGTAGCACATCAGTCAGAGGATGAATTTGCCCTTCATGGAGACATGTAAAAAACAAACACTTTTATTTTGATGAGGTATGTGTTTCCATTGAGTAGCCATGTGGGAGGAAAGCCTATGCAGTTCAGCTAGGGAGAGGGAGAAGAGGAACATGAAATGCTTTCCAGGGAGCTCTGTGCTAAGAAGAGGCCATAAAACGTATACCAGCAGGACACCTGCTGCTTTCAGTGATTTAAGGCTGCAGGCAGATGTCCTCTTCTGAACTAACCTGGGATGGCATCAATCTGGGGTGCTTGGGATCACCCAGGGCTGGATGTGATTGCCTCCAGAGCCGTGCTGGTGGGAAGGGGCTGCATCAGTGCCCCTGAGCCCCATTAGCATGTATTGAACTTCTCCCAGGCAGACCTACAGGAGCCATCACCTCTCCTGGAGCGGCAGTGAGAAGGGGAACAGTGCCACTCTCAACCTGCATGGCTGGCTCCAAAGTGCACAGATATGACCTAGCTACCAGCTGCTGTTCCAGGACATCAGTTCCAGTTAACAAGCTCGAGCTGAGCATTTTACTCCTAGGCCATGCTTTTGCACACCCCAAAGCACAGTTTTGCTTGCTTTCTCTGCAATAATTAAAATTGAGCTGTGAATTCCCTTCTCTCACACAGATTCATTTTCATTTCTGTACCAATTAGTAAAGGCTCAGCTTTAGGGAAACTGTTGCACAGTGTAGCACCAAATGAAATCCCTCTGTTTCTTCTAATTCAAACAGAAAGCCTTAGTGCCTCTTTGTTGTGAGAGCAACCTAGATCAGAGAAGTGATAACTCATCTTCACAAAGACAGTAATGTGAGAGCCCACTATCTGAACACGAGGCTGTAATTCAACATGATTAAACAGCCTTTTTGCTGTAGAAAGATGTAAACAATTGTTACAATCATGACACCCGTGTTTTTCTGCAATTGCAGACTTCTTGTGTGCTAATTTGTTAGTCCAACACTCTGGTGTTCCAATAGCAGGGGGTCTGCATCAGCAATGTTGGTCTTTCTGTTATCAAAACCCCTCAAACCTTCACATCTAGTGAGCTCTGCACCTGAGCACTTCAGAGGGGTATCTCTGCCTACAGCTTGAATTCATTCTTCTAAAGTTCTGGAATTTGCAACCTAAGCAGACTGGAAAAACAGCCGTTTTTCTCCATGAAGTCTGCAGAAAGTTTTGTTTCTCCATTAGCACAGCAACATCATTCTCCACATTCAGCTTTCCTCATGGAAGTGGGCTATCTACAGTAGGATCATATTGTGGCCTAAGCTGCCATATAGTTCTCAGTTTCAGTTGCATGCTATTCTCCTGCAAGCAGGGAAGGGAAATGCCAGGGCTACATGTCTACTTCGGGCTAAAGTTCTGAGAAGTTTACAGTAGTAACAGGCAATTTCAGAGGGTGAGGTTCTTCTGCAGCAGAAAGCATCACATCATCTGCAATGGCCCTGCTGCACTTGGGCATCTTTAGTTGTAGAGATTCTCCCCATAAGAGAAATCCAGAAGAAGTGCCATAGCTCCACCAACCATAACTCAGCTGTTACACAGTAAATGGGACTCCGGCAGGCAGCGGCTCCTGTCATCTGCTCATCGTGGGGGCTCAGACATTGTGACGAAAAGCTGCAGCAGAAAGGAGCCCTAAAGGCACTGCAATCCCCGTTTCCTTCTAATCCCTGCAGTCTTGTTTTCTGTCCCCTGCTCTTAGGAGGACAAGGCTTCTGTCTGCCTGCCCTGGCTCTGTGCTGAAGAAGCAGCATGGCAACCTCTCACCATGGACAGTGCCAGGTACAGACCATGCTCTGGGGACAAAAGTGGCAGGGGCGGTGGCTCAGTGACCCCAGGCCACTCTGAGGAGACAAAACACCTGTGCAGAGGACACCAACAGCACATGAGTGCCCAATATCTTGGTACCATATGCATATTGATCAGTGAAATATTGCAGCACTACCTGCATATTGGCTCTCAT
This sequence comes from Irena cyanogastra, assembly GCA_013397155.1. Classification (NCBI taxonomy): domain Eukaryota; kingdom Metazoa; phylum Chordata; class Aves; order Passeriformes; family Irenidae; genus Irena; species Irena cyanogastra. The sequence continues at coordinate 45,996 of VWZV01008120.1, read as the reverse complement.
AGCTCAGTGCTCTTCAGCTTGGAAGCCATGCTGACAAACCATGGGGTGTCCAGTATCATTTCAGGCTAAAATCTCCTCTTAGCAATCTGCAAAAAAACCCACTAAAATACTTCTGCAAAGATCACGACGTAAACTAACAGAAAGTTAGGAAATAGCCCATTCGACTTTTCTGTGTAATCCACATTCAGCCCTCAGGCCACAGAGTTTATGAAACTCTCTTCAGTAATTTCTACAGGACAGAGAGATTTCTACAGGATAGACCTTAATCATGACTGATAAGGAAGATTATTGTCTGTAGGAACGTGAGATTTTTAAAATTTGTTTCTTTGTGTATTCACTTTAAGGTTTTTTAAGGCCTTGCCCTTCCCGGCAGACACACTGCAGAAGCGCTGCTCGCTGGCATGCAGTTACATATGCACTGCATCTGAGGGGGACGATCCACAGAAGCCCAAGCATGACCTTTGAGGACAGTTCATGAGACTCAACCAAAAGCTACTTTTTTTACTGTAACCAATACTTGATTAACACTAATTACTTTGATAACTAATTGGAGCAAGGATGGAAACTGGGTCTGCCCCCTACCAAGTGAATCCCTCTACCTATTCATCTAGAAAGTCATGGTTTAACCCATTACTGGTTAAAGCAGTGTTTTGAAAATACAGGCTTGAATAACCTCAAAAATAGGAATGAACTCATGCCATTGCTCCTTATCACTGAGCAACTTCTAAAGTAAGAGGACATTCCTGTCAACATTTTTATTTCTGTCCTCTTCTGGAAGGACTTAACCTAGTTAAGTCAAATTCCAAACTGCTTTTGGATGCAGTAGTTTAGATAAGTGACTCTAATACAATAAAAGAAACAGCTTTCCTGAAAGCCACAGTAATGATACTAAATCCATGAAAAGGCTTTGATTTAAGGAATGGTATTCTGCAGTACTTCCCCTTGTCTAGGTTTAGGTGATTCCCTGCTCACTTAGAAGGTAAGTAAGTATTTCCACCTCTTCTCAAGTCTAGTGAAGTCAACTTCCATGATGGTCTGTGAGTCTTTTTAAAAGTTTCTACTTGGCACAGAATTAAAATTATTTGGATGTTCAAAAGTAAAACAGTGCAGGTGAAGAAAGATCTATACTTCCTTAGCTGTAAGCTGACAACAAACAAATTAGAGTCATGTTATGGGACACTCATGACTCTAATTTCTGTATGCCTTAGCTCTGTATTTGTAAAACAGAAGTAATACCAGCCCTTTTTATCGTGAGGGTTTTCTGAAGATAAATTAATTAATGTTTGTTAAGCATTCAGATATTTATAGCAATAAGTGCCATAGAAAAGCTCATAAGGAAATTACCAATTCTGTCTTCACAGCAGGGTTTCAATAGTGTGCAGTAAATAAGGCCTAGGGCTACACATTGAAAAATTAGGAGAAAACAAAATCTTGAATAACTGCTCATTAACTCAGCATCGTCCATCTTGTTCACTAGCTGAGGCAGGGGTCCTGTGGAAAAAGCTATGTATGATCTTGATTTTAAAAGACTATGCTATCAAGCAAATATATAAGGGGGCTGAACTTAAGATTTAGCTGGCTGAACCAGCTATCTTAATTTTGACATTTCCTAACTCCAGAATATTTTATTCTCCAGTCTTAATGAAGCTGCTTTGAGCTGCTGCTGCAAGACTTTGCCAGCTCCCCTTATAAAAGAACACTTCTAAGAATGCTCTGTGCAGGGAGATACAGAGACTGAAAGAATGCCAGAATCATAAATGAAAACAATGTTCATAATATCAAAAGAGAACTTCAGCAGAACTTTGCTCCAGTCTTTTAAAAGGCAAGAAAATATCAGTGAATCAGCTTACATTTCACAACAATAATAGGCAACCAATGGGAATTTCCAGAGGAAATGTGGTCAGAGAGAGTATTTACACACTTAAACCAGATTTGGCCATCAGCATTCAACAATGCAGCCTTCCATGCAGTTGCTTTCTCCATATCAACATTTGGTTGTGAACTGGAAGTTAAGTGCCTTCCCAAGCATTAGGTGCTAGAAATCAAGATTACTTTCAATAAAACACTGAAAGCATTTAGAGCTTAAGGATTCCTTATCTGCAAGGGTCCATGGAAAAGGTGAGTGGACTATTAAGAATATGTTAAGAGCAGAGCAGGAACATTGCCTTGGCAGGAGTGCTTCTGGGCACCAGGAGGAGGACTGCACAAAACAGGCTGGAGGGAAGTGTCCCTCCACACAGTCATTCTCAGAGAGGGAAATTTGTGAGGACACACAGGAACAAAAATACTTGTCTGTCGGACAGAAATCACCAAGCTCTAGCTGTGACTGCAGTAGCATCTAATGTGACAGTGGATTTATATGTGACATCATCATAGCTAAAACGAGACAAAACAAAATTTAAAATAAATTGAATAAGTAGCCTAAAAAAAAAAAAGAAATTAAATTGCCAAACTAATGTATATTCACCTATTGGGAAAGTGCACTATGTTTTTGTCAGGTATTTAATCTCACAATGAATTTTTTGTTCAAAAAAGAAAAGGGGTAGTTAAGGAAAAAAGACAAAACCAAACAACCCTAAATCCAAGACTTAACAAAATATTAAGTGCTGATTTGCATAAAAAAGATTAGGTAGGAACACAGTGTATCTTGTGAAAAGAAAAGAAATTCTAAAAATAGTGTGTATAGTAAATTCAAAGCTATGAAAAGAAGGGGCAATGGGAAAATGACATTTTTCATTTTTGTGCCACTTTGCATCTGCATTCATTAACTAAGGTTTTGTATTTTTTGGCTTTTTTTTCTTCCATCAAAAAAAAAAAGAAAGAAAAATTGTAGGGAAACCAAAACATACTTGTCACGATGGTAAAATGTTAATTCTTCTAGAAACACTTGCTTATTCTTTCTATCTGAACATATAAACCTGTGGGGAAAAATCTCAAGGATATTTTTAAACTCTGCACCATAAACATTTTAACATTTGCTTGTTGAGGAAATTTTTGCAGTGAAAAGTTTCTCTAGAGAGACTATTTACAATATTAATTTAAGGCCTTACTTTGTAATTCCTCCTTAAAGGAAAAAAAAATAAATCCCATTGGCTTCAGAGCAAGCAAATTGATTGCTTATGATGAGATAACTGCAATGAAGATTCAAATGATGCACTTTTGCCAGGGATTGTGTTTCTTTTGTACTAACTTTCCAGAATTATGCTAATTAAATACCTACTAGAATGCCTTTCAATTAATTAACATATTCTCTCATATTCCTCATTTTACAGTGGCTTTTAAAAATAATTAGGTATTAAATTCAAGATCCCAGGCACCTGATTCAGCAGCAGGTTGCATTGTGCTGAGCCACACAATTTCTTGTCTACACTAAGAGTCATATGAGGAGTGAGGGAATTGTGTTGTCCTTAGCTTTTTCGGGGTTTTTTTTGTTCATATGTACTTTTTGTGGTGTGTCAGTCTTTAACTGGTCTTGGAAACCCAAAGGGGAAATCCCAGACAGCCTGAAGCTAAGGGGAATTTTGCACTGCCTTCAGCCACCCTGTGATTCCATTTCCCTCAAAGCCTTTTTTGCTTCAGAGACTACGTTGCTTTTAGCAGCACCAGACACTGTTCCCAACCACTACAAAAGACAAGACAGTGAAAACGACGTTAAAGATTTCTTCAACACAGCCTTAACTGGTGTCACTGTCCAGCTTTTCACAAGGTCAGCTTGAGACAGCTCAAAGCAAGGCCTTCCTAGCCCCAGCCCTTCCAGCGTGCCATTGTCTTGGGCTGGTGGCAAAGCAGCATCCGTGGCAAATAAAGAAGTGGTGCCAGCAGTGCGGGAAGCGAGCCTGCCCCGTGTCACGCTCGGCGCGGGCACGCACAGCCCCGCGCACGCAGCCTGCTTGGTGCTCGAACATGGACAGACTGAGGAGCATCTGTGCTGGGGGGGATATGGAACAAATAAGTAATTGCTGTTTTTACTAAGTAAAGCAGAAAATTACAGCATATTAACAGCCAAGCATGTTTGTTGCCTGGGAAGAACCATTTGTGTTCCAGTTTGGGCTTTTTTACTCATCTGAAGTCTGTGCCTCAAAGCACATTAAAAACATTTTAATTATGATTGAGTTTATGTTCTCATATGGATTTAAAGTGTATAAATATTATAGGGGATGGGGAGAGAAGAAAGTAAAATAAATTCAAGAAAATATTCTGGTTTTTTAGCAGTGGTGGATGCAGTTCTGAATTAGCACCTTAGAAAACATATAATTCTTTTTAGAGAGCATTTATTGCATTAAAAATGTGTCCTGGTTTATCAGAAAAGTGTATGTCTATGTGTATGTTCTCCTAGCCACATTCAGCTCTCTTCAAAAAGACATCCAGCAGAATAGCACTCTTTAGGGACAGTGTTTCAGGGTTGACAAGAACATTAAACCATATTATAATTATCTCTTCAATGAAAACACGGCTTTGTAGTGGAGGCAATGCATGGTCCTCAAGGCGAGTGTTATTAGGCTGTATGTGTTTTCTTGGAAGGAGATTCATGGAAAGAAAAAAGCTTTATAATTTACTGCAAGGAAAAAAATACAGAGTACATGTCATGAATAGCAAAAGGGATTTTACAAAGAAGGCACTAAGTTGAGTGCCTCACTTATCTTCCAGAATGCTTCTACATAATAAGTGTGGGGATCGGTTTAACACAAGCTACAATATAGATATAACACACACATACAATTCCCTGTGACCGTTCATACAGATAACTGCAAAAAAATTGTCTGCAAAGTAAGGTAAATATAAAGCAATTGCCTCCTGTGACATAAATGGGTTCTGTCTCATTCTTTGAGAGGTCACCACTGAACAGAATACATTCTTATGGCAAGCAGATAATAAAATCTGTTATTCTTAATGTGAATACAAGGATTTTCTAACCCATCTTCCACATTCAAAATACTGTTTTCTCAAATTAATCTGAAATTATAAAGTATGAGTTCTGAAATAGGAAGCAAAGTTACAAACTGCACCAAGAAGATTCTAATATGTTCATAAATGACAGTATTTAATATGCATATCTTACACATACTATCCACACATGCACATTTGGATTTATTTATTCACATTAAAAAAATACTATGGATTTTTAATACTTTTGCAAATGCCTGAATTATTTTAAACTGGGAATTTTCTTCTTGTTTGTGAAAATGAAATTCCTTTTCTACTTTGTTTTCTTTAGTATGTTGGCAAGTGGATAGATTTAAATTCCTTAAAATTGAATGAACTAGAAGAAAGAAACAAATAATGTTAACTAACAATTACATATATCCTGAACACAGCAAACGCCAACAATATTATTAAAATCTTGTGTTAATGGAGAATTAATTGTAAAGCTGTGGCATTTCGGTTGTGTGCAGGCAGGTCCATGCACATGCAGGCATAAACACAAAAGACAACAGCCCCACTAAACAGCTACCAAAAATACACCCAATTGGCCTAATACTAGACACAACAGCTCGAGCATTCGTAGGAAAAAAAGTCAGAAACTCACCAAATCTTGGTTTTAAAAGCATGCTAGGTATCCAGAGAGAGAGCATTCGGAACAGTCAATTACTTTCACATTTTGTCCCAGGACTTTAAAAGTTAAAGGCATAGTTCTGCCAATTGTGAGATGCCCCATCCAGCACAGACCACCCACAACTACTGATTTTCCATCTGGTGAACAAAACAGACATCTCCCTAATTATTTTTAAAAAGGTTTTTTTTTCTAACATACTTCCTTTATTTGTCTGTGACCTGGAACTTAATGGAAAACCTGGTAGATGCCAACCTCATTTCTTGTAATGAAGCATCTTATTTTCCCTACTTTAAGCATGCTTATTTAAAGGCTATTTAATAGAAAGTTATTACCTAAGCTGATCTTTGATAGGATCTAAATTACTAAATAGTTTGAAATTAGAACAACTTTATATCGAACCTTAAATGTTCTAGTTAAATATTAACCATTAGAAGTCCTTCCCTTAAAGCAGCATATTAAAACAGGAAGCAATGAGGTTTACAGTCTCATATGCTGGGTTCCCATATTGCCAGTGTCAAAATTTATGCCTTTTTTCAGCAATATGGTTGCCATTGCCAGCACCACACTTATAAATGCCAACTGTAATTAAAATCTGGCACCTTATACAAGCATTAAACATGCTTACAGATTAAAAAAAATCTTTATTTTAAAATACTCATTGCAGCATATGCAAGCTTAAAAAAAAGTTCTTCTTCTGCCAGTTTTAGAAACATCACAGGAAAAAAAAATCAAGGTCCAAGTTGTCCTGAAAATCAGTCCAGAGAAACCTAAAAACTGTGCTAAATTTCACTGTGGATATATTTGAGGGAGGGATGGCAAAATCTGGATTTTCATTTGAAAGGGACTGCAAAGAAATAGCATATTTAAAAATCTGTACCCTTGGCAGACACATAGGGCAGGTAACACACAGCCTTTATCTCAGTGCCCTTTACCCTGGCAGCTACAGTTCAATAAAGATGTAAAGCCTCATCGCTGTCACAATGAGTGCCCAAGCAGGGCTGTGGATCCCACAGCCTAGTAAGGGAGGCTGCAGAGAAGAACAGAGGCTGGGATGAACCCATAGCCTGTTCATCTTAATAGTTTTGGGGATGTAAACTTGATCATCTGGCCTTTTCATCCCTTAAATACCCATCATTGCTGCATTGCTGTGCCTCCAGTAGTGAGCACCAGGCTGGGTGGCCAGTTAAGAACAATTCTCTCCCAGGCTTGTCAGCAACAGAAATGATCAGCAAGAGGTTCCTGGAGGCTCAGGACACATACAGAGCTACCTTGGGAAATAATCTTGGGGAAAATGGGGAGCTGGGGGAAACAGGCCATTCTACCCAGCAAAATGTCCAGCATAAATTCCTTTTCTACTTGCTAGTGTGCTACTTCTAAGTTACACAGGTGTCTTATGGACCTGCTGGAGATGGGGAACCCATGTTCATGAGAGCTCAAAACAATAAGAAGCTACCCAGGCACACAGCAGCAGGTACAGAAATGGGGTGCTGCAGCACCCTGAGATTGATTCTTGGTCTGGCAGCACTGCACCAAGCACCAGTCTGTACTGCTCCAGTCATTCATCTTGGCTAAGAGGTGAGGAAGAGTCATCCAGCCACACTGGATTCACAAGTAAGTTGCTGGAGAAGGACCCCTCTCAGAAACTCAGCACCACCTGGGGACTCTGTTTGTGGGGAATTGCTGAAATGATTTTTAAACAGCAACTGAAAGCAGTGTTTTTTCAAAGCAATTTGATGACAGATAATGAATTGGCATTTACAGGAACAGCTCCCAATGTGACCAGTAGATGGAGAGGAACCATGATGGCTCTGTCCCAGCATTGGGACACCATGGACCAAAGGCAGCAGGACTCAGCAGCGTCTCTGCCACAAAGGCGTGATGACCGAGACACTTCATCGTGTCCTCCGTACCTCATTCTGCTGGTGCCTGAAGCAAGATTTTGTTCTCGTGATCCTACCAGCAGAAGAGGTAATTAAATTTCATTGTGGGGTGTCCCGTGTACCAAATGTTTACGGACATGACTGAAAAATTGTATCCTCACATTTTCTTGACATCGCTTTCTTGGCTGAATTTCTGAATCCTTATGTCAAGTTTGCACTGATGTTTACGTTCACTTGTAGGTACTTCAGTTATTGATGACTTTCAGGAGGATTAGATCTTTCAAGACACTTTTCTTAAAAATAAACTACACTACCAAATGGGAAACCTTGAGTTAGATAATTAATTTGAAGCATGTTTTCCATGTAAAGGTTTTAGTTATTTTCTTGGAGAAAGGTTAATTCACAGTTTGTAACCACTAAAGTATGTTGCTTTGTAACTAAATATAGCTTTTACACTAAATTTGGCACTTCTTATTGCTAGCCAGAAGGACAGAGTAGCTCTGCTGATATATATTTAAACTTTTCTATACCTCATTATACATTTTTTCAGATTCATTTTACTGTTTTTATTAGAAAATTATGTATGGCACAATTCTTATTTACTAGTTGATCTCTTTGTGTTTACTTAGGATTTATGTTTCTTTGGATGAAAACTGGAACACAATTTAAAACATAATGAGATGGTTTATTGCTTGCATAGCACTGTCTGAGAGAGGCTGGACTTGTAAAAAAATTCTGATTAGATTTAAAAATTGATCGATTAAAATAACTTGGTATTAGCTAGAATTAGCACCAATCTACTATTTGGTCTTAATAGCCTCCAATATTGTAGTATTAGCAAATCTAATCCTCTCATAATTAGCTTTTATTCACAGATTGGTAGAGAAGAACAAGCTTTTCTGCTTCTTTCAACTCCCAATTGGTCAAGTTTGAATAAATTAGTCATTTAACTGAGCTAATTGAATATATTGAAGAAAATATTCTCTTGGTACTTGCAGAGGAGGCTATTGATCTCAAACGCCAACACAAAACTTCAAACACTTTGAGTTTCCAGAGTTTAGATTTTGACTTTCATCAGCTGAATGGTTTGATCCACAACATGGAAGCACTGTTTCCATTTTAGTTGGGGGTGGGGGATTATTATTTAAACAGATTACAATAAATTTAGGATTTGCTGTAATTTTAATAGGCATATTTTTAAGAATAAATACATCCAACATAAATTTTGAAAACTGTTTTTCTTATTTATTTCTTGATCACAAAGTTGTTGCCATCTCATTGACTTCAGCTCTCTGCTTATCATTCAGTTCCAGAATTTTTTCCTTTAATGGAGGAATATGCCAGCATTACCATTACTGGTGGCAGAAAGCAGCAAGACCTACATCTCATGTATTTTATATAAAGATGCCAGAACATAATTTTTATCAGTTGTAAATAGGCTGAAAGTGGTCTGAAAAAGAATCTGGCAGTGTCTAAAGTGTTAAAAATTTTCAATGTCTTTCTTTCCTAAACTAATTCCCTTCATGGTTGTGGAGTGAAGACATCCTGCAGGCAACACTCTCCACACTGCAGACCTTGTCAGCCATTGCAACAGATCAGTCTGGCAAGGGGGATATATTCCTGTCTCTGAAGCCAAGGCCTCCCAACATATTTGCAGTCTGCAATACCAGAAAGGCCCAAACTGTTGCTGGTTTGCCCCAGCAAGTTTATGCTTAAGTTCAAAACCATATAATTTTGCCATTACCATTGCATAATCAATATCATTTTATACAGTCATAGATTACAATACCACACCTTAACTATCATGTCTATATTTTTGTTTCTTAGATTCTGCCATTTGTTGGTCGTGTTACCAGGTTAATATACCATTTTCCAGGCAAAAGCAGTCAAAGAAGCTGATAAAAAATACCCAAAGCAAAAATGCCCAAAGAAATGCAGCCTTTGAGGGCACATTCATTTTCTGGTGTATCTTTATCTTGTTCAGGAACACCAGTGCTGAGTTTCTGTGAGAAGACATGCTGCCAATGGCATGTGTCTTAGAGGATGATACTGACATTAAAAACGAGGTTGACTTAACTGAGCTCTGTATCATTTCAGATATACGCAAAGGAAATCCACTGTGACTGAATAAAGACCACAGTGCACTTAAATTTTGTCCTAGAAATTACAAATCTGGAAATGCCAAGTCAACTTTCACACCTTGAATGTGTCCTTGTGCAAGCACTATGTTGCTATGTTTTCCTTTCCTTTCCTTTCCTTTTTTTTCCTTTTTTTTTTTTTTTACATTTGTTGTGTATAAGACATGGTTCTATTCATTCCAAATTACTCAATCTAAGCAAGATTTTCCCTATTTTAAGGTTCTCTACTGGAATGAAAAGAATTGTTAGGAAATGCCACACCACTATTTGGTAAGTAATTTTCATTTCTTTCCTACATTTACCTGGCCAGATAAATGTGAAATGGGAGCACTCCAAAGGGAAGGAAGCACTGCTCAGGTTCTGTTTGGTAGAGAAGGTAAAGTATGTAGGTGGAAAGCCCCTTTGATTTTTAGCCTTAGAAAGTTTATTGCATCAAAAGCTCTGAGGCCAGGTTTCCCTACCTTCAGACAGATGCGAGCCAATGTCTAGAGAGTCAAAGAGTTTATGTGCATTCAGCATTGCTGACAAAATAGAAACTTTTCCTCCTAAAATTAGACCGTTCCTCTTTAGGCAGAGAGGGGGAGACAAAGACAAATTCAGTTCCCTCTCTGCAGGGCACCATGGCCTTTACTGTAAGATGGGCACTGTTCAGCATGCTGTGTTTCATGTGCTGTGGAAGCAACTGGTACAAATTGGTAAGCAAACAGCATACATATCAATCCATCCACACTGAAAGGCACGGATGTGCTTAAAGTGTGACAAAAGTAAGGAAATACATGGCAAGAGAGGGAGTCTCAAGCTGTCAAAGAGTGTAATGGGTGAGAAAATACACTTAGCCAGTAACAGAAACAAAACGGGAGGGAAAAAAAATCCCAGAGGAGCAAAGCCCAACCCACTGAGAGGGAGGTTTTTGGTATCAGTCTGCCTTTTGTAGAGCAGTTGCTGGCTCCACCATAATTTGGCTGACAGGCTTCCTTATAGCATGTGGATGTACCTTGCACAACAGCCTTGCTGGGCTGATGGGTGAGTAAAATTGCAGGAAAGACAGTAAGAGAAGAAAAATGCAGAAAGATAGGAGCTTTTCTTACCCAACACCATTAACTTTCAGAACTTCATTCAAAAAATAACTAGAGAAGATTCTTGCAAAGACAAAACTGCAATCCAAGGGAAGGATCATCTTAGGAGGAAACTGCAGAATTATGCTTTCTGGTAGATGTGATACCCGAACCAACCAGGCCAAACTAGATACAGTGCTCTTCATCTTGAGATAACCTCTCTTGCAGCAGGCCACCACAACAGGTTATTCTGTAGCCCTAGAAACACCAGCGTCACAATGTGTAAGAAAACAAAGCCTCTAATTAAAAATGCCATTGCACATTTTCATTATTTATGGGTACTGTGAAACATGTATCTCAAGGAGTAAGTTAAAGTAGGGCACAGAAGGAACATGTGCCTTTGGAAGACCATGTACTACCTCTTCTGCACTGCTTCTGTCGGGAAGTACTGAAAAGCTCAACCCCATGGGTCTCGGGCAGAGCTGGCACACCAGGAGAAAATGCCATCCCACGCCGAGTTGTTCAACACAGTATCACATCTCTTTTCCTGTGAAGTAAGCTAGAAAAAGATTTACTCCATGGTTTGAAATCTGGCTAGAGGAGAGAGAGACTCCAGAGCAGCAGTCCTGGCTCAGAGCACTGTTTCATTGGATTGTGTCAGGTAAGTAGCAACTACAAATTTTTTATTATTCAACAGATGTTTGCTGGTTACAGTGAAACTACCAGAAAGGTCAAAAACTTGAATGTTCTTACAAATTAAACTGCCTTCTCAAACTCATGATTATTACTTATCTCTTCTAGGTTGAGAGAGAGCTATGTGGAAAAAATCTTGGGTCTCCATTGCCACTGCAGCAGTGCCAATAACAGAAAAACCTCGGGCTGCAGAGGGGGTGCCCAACTGCAAACTTTTACAAGTCCTAAAAACTTACACTGTACATGAAGTTTCAAAAACTGAAGATGAATTACATGCTTTGTTTTGCACAGTGCCTGTCTGAATTATATCTACTTCTAATACTACGCTTTTCATAAAGTTACTGTTGTTCCCACCACACAGCACGCCGAGAATCCTTAAAATCAGAGTAAATCCTGTTTGTTGTTTGACATGGTTTATCTATTTATCTAAGCCCATGTGCTCCCCAGGAGAAATGGCAACACATTAATTCCCTCCTGCCCAAGCGAAATAGAAACACTTTGTATTACATTACATTATATCATAAACTTTGGTAACCAGTATTTCCCTTCACAAAAAACCACACATGTTGCCCTCTGCCTTTAGCAGGCACACATGGGTTCCAACTGCCATTAAGTTTCAGGTTTTAAAACCTGCAAACAAACATACGGTCGAAGTTAAAATTATGCACTGCTGCTAAATTTGTTGTGTGTACTGCAGGAGGATGGTCTGAAAAAACCTTGTTAACAGTTCAACATTTAAACAAAAATGAACAAACTAATTAAAAAATTAAAAAACGAGAGGGATGATTTTGAGTTTGTATTTTCTATCTGCTACATCTCATTTCTACTCATTTAACTATCTGTCCATACTAACACAATCAGCCAAGACTTTGAGTGAATAGGACCAGTGAGATAAATTTTGGGACACAAAGTAATGGGAGCCTTTTATTTCTGCTCCAAGCAGTAAAGCTGCTGCAGGGTGAAGCGGGAGCAGGCAGCAAAGCCAGGGGGTGTGAAGGGGACTGGCCATTAACTTATCAGTTCCAGGCCTTAGGTTTCTAATTGACAACCTCAGGGCTACTTTCATCACTTGTCGACTTCAAACCCACACTCAATTTTTCCTTTAGATAATGATGCAACTGTAACATAACGGTGTTTCTGACATATTGCAGCATGTAGCAGTAGGAAGAGTTCCTCAGTAGCTTAGTTTAACAGGAAAGTAAAAAAACCCCAACTGTTAAATAGTTTTCACATCTATCAACTTCTCAAAAAAAAACCCCAAAAAAACCCAGTCAGTAAGAAAACAGATTTTATACCTCCAGTATGCTGAAGTCACTGTTTGGTGCTGACGAAGCACCTTCAGTGCTTTAGTATCACTAGAGATTTAACAAAACAAGTGAATGGTTAAGGCAATAAGCCCACAAAACGTGCATTCATATATAAAGCCTAAATAAAGGAACCCACAGAACTTAGAAATGTACTACAAGTTAGAGAACTTTAACAATAAATTCCCCAAAAAATGTCATTAAAAATATATATTACTGACATGCCATCTAGAAACCTCATGTCCTTCATAAAGGAAACAGAGAAATAACAGGTACGCTGTCATGCACACATCCCTACAGAGAGCCAGAAAAACCTGATTTGCATCCCCCACAGAAATCTGAGCAGTGGCTGAAGGCAGCCAAGCCATTTACATAAAGTAAGGTCCTCAGGTAAGTATATCCATCACATTTGGATCACAAATTAAAAAAATACCAAATTTTGTCAAGTAACAGCATGTCCACAGGCAGCAAAGCACCTGGCTCTAACATAAACACTCATATAACTGCCTTTTAATAGTGGTTACAAAGGTTTGAGTCCTGCAGTCGGCTCTGCAAAGGCCTGGGGTCACAATGAGCTCAGTGCAGTGTCTGGGGCCCTGAGCACATCAATCCAGGCAACAAAAGCAGCGACAGAAAATGGAATAATACTGACATGCTTCCAAAGCATAGCCATTCCACTGGCTCCTACGTGATCCATGTGAGGAGGGATGACAGGCTGGATACCACACTGCACAGCCAGGTGCTGCTGGAATCGGTGTGCATAAGCAGGCAGGTGAGGAACTAATCCAGATTAACAAAGCAAAGGTGCTGCAGACAGAATTCGTGTGCAGTCAGCTCTTGTCTCCACTGGCATTTGGGCTCTGATGGTGTAAATGGGCACCCAGGTAACTTCAGTCATAGGGCATTAATGTGGCTATGAATAGTTGGCTTATTCTGGCCTGACTGGAAGAGTTCAGCCCCAGCCATTTAAGATTATGGATATGGATGGCTCATTCCAGGCAGCAGTTGCTACATTTTGGTCATGAACTTTGAAACAACAGCTCCAGCTCTTATCTGAGGATTAACAGGGGATCAGGCAAGGAAAGCAGTACCTGCTCTGAGAAAAAACATTGGTCTGCGTGTTTCCTTGGGCTGCCTTTCAGGCTCTCTGAGTCCATAAAGCACATTGTGAATTCTGCAAAATACATTGCTTGTTCAGAGTTGTAACAATGGCATATCACCATATCACCCCCTTTCAAGTGTTGTACATGCTGCTACTCCTTCTCAAGCAATAAGGAGGGAGGAGCTCTCCCTACAAAATGCCTGGCCCATATAATGGGCAAAGGTCACCCGTTGCAAAATATTATTAAAAAGCCAGGACAGACTTATTTTATAGCCAAATTAACAGCTCAGCAAAACAGTGGGCTGTAACACGGAAGACAGTAAGTCCAACAGCTGGGCAGTTGAACTGCTAAGGTTTTACTGGGATCATTGCCCAGGATGTTTTGGGAAAAAAGAGTTATCAACACAAGAAGTGTGAAAACTCAAGTTATTACATGAATTATTAAAGGCAGGTGTTTTTCCATTTTTTTAAACCAAACCCCTCCACCTTTGCAATTTTGCCACTCCAAGTCTGCAACCAGCAGTACAAACTGGTTCCCTTTCAGGGTTTGGAGCATGGGTTTTACAAGCCTGCTTTGCCTTCCTGCAGGCACTTTGAGCTTATAAATGGCACCTTTCAGTGTCCTGAATTATGAAGGGCAGCTAGTCCTGAATTCTCCTGTCGCTTAATGATCTCACATAAAATGAGGTCTACAAAACTTTTACTACCGCTGCAGTTCAAATTCACAGGTGAAGAACCACCAGGGAAAGGATGTGGACATCTTTTGCTTTTCTAATTTTCCAGGTGCAAGAAAGTTTCCCACTTGGACCTGAACAATTAGTTACTCTCAAAGCGAAGCCTGATCTAAATAAAAATACTTCAGTATGTTCCCCTGATAAGCACTGGGAAAATCCAAGGGGAAACCACTTGAGAACAACAGACAGTAGCATCAAATTTAGGTTAAAAAATTAGGTTTAAAAGAACCTATCTAAGTATTTATTAGTCTTTTTTTTGCACCTAATATTTTTCACTTAGCACAACTAAGTATATCTGACACTCAAGGATTATAGATAATATTTAATTAAAACATTGATTGGTTCTGCCCTTATTCTGGTAATAATATCCAGTGTTTGGAAAACATACCGTACCAGCAGTAGGAACAAAAAGTCAAAAGAAAGTCTTTCCAAAAAAAGAAAGGATTTTGTTTGTTACAAATTACTTCTGCATTTATATAAAGATTTAACGATTCATGGCATGCCAAATACAGTGCTAATGAGCTTTGAGTTGTGTTTTTCATTTTTGTTAGAATTTTTTTCCTGCTAAAAACAATTACTAGAAGCCATTCAAATGCCACTGCATAAACCAGGAAACCTAGTAAAACTGCAGGTAAAATTGGTATTTTGTTTCAAGTGTGGCTCAAGAGTCCAATTCACTTGCTGGTGAGCTGCATATTTCAAATAGCACCTACAACTCCTTCAAAAATGGAAGCCAGGTAAGATGTTTTTAAAAAAACACATTTATAACATTCATTAATGAAAAACAAAAATTAAAGAGTGTAAGCTTACCATTTAATTCCTGCCTTCTGAGGATGAACATCTTAGCCTTTCTGCTTTCTTCTCCACTTACCAATGAAAGGTAGATAAACGGGCAGAAATATAAGCTCTTAATTCTCAGCACCTCTTAGAGGACACACATGCCCACAAGAGCTTAAAAACCTTCCTGGGGAGCATTATTAATCTTGCTGCTAACAGCACAGAATTTTAAAGCCTATTAAAACACCGTCTAGTCACAGACATGCAAGTCTTGCTTTTTAGTGACCTGGTTTCAAGAAACAAACAAAAAGTCTGGAAATTATGCCAAATTAACTTTCATCATTCAGTTACATGGATCACTGTCCACCTCCACTACTAACTAGATACCAAACATTGTCCTTCTACAACAAACCTTGCCATCTACCACATAGAATAATTTGAGCTGGAAGGGACCTTCAGAAGTCAGCTAGTCCAACACCCTTCCATGGCCAGGGACATCTACTACTAGATCAACTACTCCACATGTTGATGCTTCAGTCTAATGGAAACCCTACTTTGACCTTGCCTTGTCCTTGACCTCACTCCTCCACCTCTGCCTTTGGGCCTAGGAATATTTTCAGAAATCTGAAAATAATTCCAACTGCCTTCTTCCCAGGGTGTAGCACTCCTGCCTGGCTGCAGCCAAGCTGCTGCCCATTTACACCACTGCAAGTCAAGCCACTATTAATCCCTTGGACTTCAGACTTCCAGGTAACATGTGCATTACTCCAAAGGCTTTCAGATGACTTTTTAACTGAAAACATCCAGGATGTTGAGGGTTTTAACAAATCATCATAGCTATGGCCCAGCAGCTGATAAAGCTGAAGTTAATTAATGTTGCCAGGAAATAGAAATATAGCTATGATGAGCTAGTCTTGCTGTGCCCATATTCAACATTTCCTGTCCTTTCCTTGAAGAGCATTTCACCAACTTAACAAAAACCATAGAAACAAACACAACCCCCCAACCCAATAGGCTGAGCGGATGAAAGATATTCATACTAACTAACCCCGCTCTCCAGTTCACCCCTGCAAAAATCCCACTGACAATATCAAGAATGGGGAATCAAACCCCTTTATTACCAAGTCCACAGCAGATAAAGCAGCAATTGTGCTTATACAGTATTGGAAGTGTAGCTACAACATAGCGTGACAGCTTGTTAGTGTTGAAAATATATAAGCTCTTTGTAATTGTGCCTTTGGAATGCCATCTGTCTTGAATTAACGTCCACCTGGGATCATGTTTCGATGACCAATATGGACAGATTACTGGAACTTTAAAACCTCGCTTTCTTTGTAATTGACATTTAAACTGTTTGAAGTTTCTCATTAAGTCCTTTTTTACAAATTAGGTGCAGATGTATAAAGCTAAATGTACAGTACTAAGGGAAATTAGGTCACCTGAATGCTCAATAATAAAATGTATCAACTGTTTAAGTGCAATGAGTACATTAAAATTTAGAGATCAACTTTATGCCCCAAATTCTTCAAAGTTTCATCGTTCCCCTTTCATTGCTGCAGAGCCCCTGATGCCAACCATTTTTTAATTAAAAAGGGAGAGAGAAGGCAGGTTTGGCCACACAGACAATGACAACTGGACAGCCCTGTCCCACAAAGAGCTAGAGAAGGCAGGGCAAGCAGCCACAGAGATGCCCATTTCAGAGGGACAGGCAAGTCCTATTTACACCAATGATGCCAGGAGATTTAAAGGGCTCAGGGAGACCTGAGAAGTAAATATAGGTCTGACCAGAAAATAAGGGAAAATATACGAAGGAGACTTGTTCAACATCCTGGGGCTAAGTAACCACAAGTTGACCTCCAGACCCACTTGCAGTCAAAGTTCTGCAGACCTGCTGTGTTCCTCAGCCTTGTGAGGCGGAAGAGGGAAGTGCATAAAAGGGCAGTGGCTGGAAAAACACCTCCATGCACAGCCCGGCTGACAAAATACAGGCAAATTGAGTGTTTCCCCTTTCCAAACAAGGAGGTTCAGAACTCAGGGAGGTGTGAGAAAGGGGTCCAGGAAAAACCACCATCAGAAACTCATATGATGTGCAGAGGACAAGAGGAGATACATGGGGGTTCATCAGCAGAAATTCTACAAAGCTCTTAGCATCAAGGGGCTTTTATCTGCCAGAATGGTTCTTAAGACAAGAGACTTCAAGTACAGCAGCCCAATTTCCCCAGCAGGTATGAAAACTCCAGGGATCCCACTAACCCAGCCTTTTTGAGTAGCCAAGAAACACTGTACAAGCGTGTGAAATCTCAACGATGGAAGGCACTGAGCACCCACCAAGGGAACACACACCCTCCTTTCCCATGCAGGGCCACCAAGCAAGAGTGGCTTCAGACCTCAAGATGCCATCCTGCAGCTGACAGTGTTTAAACTCAATGCAATCACACACACAGGTTTGGTGGAAGGTCCATTAACCTTCTCTCCTGGAGAAAGGCCTCCCACTCCAGGTTAGGACACCATCTACATAAAATGCACAAATTCAAATCGTTTTGGCACCACAGCTAGCACACTGGTTCTGGAAACAATGCCAGGATGCACACCCTGGCTCTCTGCTCGGAAGCACAGAGGTGCAATGGAAGAAGCAGTCTTCTTTTAAAGCTGGTAAACCAGACCAATACTGTCAACCAGATCTCTTTCTGTCTGCCTAGACTTCATTTGTATGCTTAGACTGCCCTTAAGCAGAGTGTCTTCGGTGCCACTACTTATTACAATGATTTTAAAAAGCTTTTCTGCTCACAGCCCCTTATAACCCTATTCTGAAACTCTTGGCAAAAGAAGTGTAAACTTTTAACTGGGTACGTTTCTGCTGCTTCTGATAAACACCCAAGCAAGTCGGCTGTGAAATTGTCCATGCTTCTGGTTGCAAGATGAACAGCAGCCCCCCACTGGTATCAGAACAGGAGATCCTAGTTTCCTCATCCACAGGCTCTTTCCCAGTGTTCATACACATCTTCAGTTCAAGGAGGAATTCATAAAAAAACTGTGCATTTTTAAAAGAAATAAAAATGGAACCATATGTAAGCAAACCTCAACGCCTGGGAAAGAATAAAACCTGACCGATACAATACAGAAAGATAACAACATTTTCCAGGACAGGACATCCCAATTCATTTGCAAAAGGAATGAGACATTTGCATGCATAGCAAACAAGAAAGGCTTCTAAGGAAGATGTATTTGTACTCAGTTCTGTTTGCTCACACGTTTTACAAATACCGGCTTTCATTTGGGTAACGAGTTTGCAAAGGCAGGTACAGGACCAGACAGGACTGTCCAGAACAGCACAAGCTTTAGCAGACCAGTTAAAGTGCCAGTGGTGATTAGCTGGACACACTCAGCTTTGCACCCTGCTTCTCATTAGCATTAATTGTCCATCATCATACCTCTGCTGCTGCCAGGATGAAAACTGGCTCAGGCAGTAGTTTCACAGTCCTTAATGCCAACTGCGAAGTTGCCAGAGTGCACAAGAGGGACCTTATATTGGTCCCATGTCTTTCTGCCAAGGGCAAAGGACAGCAGAGACCTGGTTGAGCAGAAAGCTGGAGCAGAGTGAACAGGTAATGCCTCCTTCGCTGTAACACCTCTCAATGTAAATTTAACCTGACAAAAACGTTTGAGTGAATTTGAAACACCAGAGCTAAGGCTCAGTTTTGTAACGTGCTTCACCTGGCCTAGCAGTGATGGCTGATGGAACGCCCCATCCTACACACATTCCCTGTGATGGAATGCCCTCACACACAGCCCAGTGATCCTGGTTGTGAGGTAGACTGAGGCTCCATCAGGTCCATCCCCAGAGAGAGGATTGCAGTGCCAGGGACTTGATTAGTGGTGCTCAGGGTGTCCCTGCCCTCCCCAATGTGAGCTACTATCAGGCTCTCACCTCACTGGCAACACAAGAATATTCTTTTAGGTGAACCAAAGTGACCTTGTAGAAAAGCATCTCTGCAGATACAGCTCAAAAATTCTGCCAGATGAAATGTTTTTATCACTAGAAAGTCACACTTTCAAATAATTTTCACCCTGAGGCCATAATCTCGAAAGACACACTTAAAAATGTGTAGAACATAAAATGAGTGATATTTTTGGATTGAGGTTAAGGAAAGAAATCCCTCACAGACATAACACTTTATTGATATTCTTGGTCACAGCTCTACACATGCTGAACAAGATCAGCTACTGTAAGGACCACAATTCATGTTTTTCTATTTAAACCTTACAACAAAGAATAAAACTATTTCACAACTAACAAAAGGGAAGCCTTTAATTTGCTAGAACAATTTCAGCTCTCATTGCATTAGCACCCTCCAGTGTTGAATACGTGAAAAACAACATCTTCACTAATTTACCAAGCAGACACCGACTTGCAACCTGAAACACAAGACACAGGAGTGGTGGACTCCTGGGAGGGAAGATGGCAATTGGTGATGAGAAAAGAAACTCCCAATGCTAGAAATTTTAAATGACATAGGCACTGTCTCTGAAGAAGATCTGACACGGGGTTAGTACTCATCAGGCTCCTTTGTTCCTAGCAGGCATGCTGGTGTCTGCACCTTTGGCACAACAGGATCTACGTGCCCACACTGTATATTCCATACTCTGCGGTGTTCCACTGACATGTGGATGCTGCCTTTGGCTGATTTAGTACAGGCATGTGGGTATGGATCTGCCTGGAATATGCCATGTAAATGAATACATGTAATAAAACCCTCGCATACACGGGTGACGTGCCCTTGGCTCGCTGAGGACAAACAGGTGATCGTGCTTACATGTGCAATGCTCTTCTCTTACAGCATAATCACCAAGCAAAGAGAGAACAACAGCAAAAGCAGCTACACTTGTTACTAAACAACAGCTGGATGAAGGGGTTTTTTTAACTTTTTCCGATATAAAAACCTTTCACAGGCAGGGAGAGCCCAGTAGGATCTGGAACATGGCAAATAAAAAAAACCAGCTCTGGGTACTTGCCTGATAATAACACAAATATTTGGTCCACCTTTTCCAGGCAGCACTGCTTCCCCCTAGCCTCACAGGCGCAGCAGCATGCACATGAAGAGAGATGGCAGCAGCTGGAAAGGCAGCCACACCACATCGGAGGTACCTGTGGTAATTAGGGCCCCAACCCAAAAGCATGGCAGGGAGCTCTGTGGGACACAAGAACCACAGTCCGGAGCCAGTGGCACCTGGCAATTCCTGCTAAAGACCAGGAAGTTGCTAATTAAGTCCAATCTACATGTTCATTGATTGTTGACATTTGAAGTCATCCCTGTACTTTCTCTCCCAAGCGCACACAGCCCCATGGCTGCCTAGCTTAAAAGTGAGCAGGGACTCCTCATGCCTCATCCTGCTCTGGTCTCTGACTGCTTGGATGCCCAAAATTCTGTAGTCTCTACCTACCCAGTGGCCTCTTGGGCTCCACAGCAGCACTGATGACAAGGAACAGTCAAATCCTGCCACAGGGAGGCCATCACGTCTTCCGGGAGTCATGCAAGGGTGTTGTGATGCCTGGCAGCTGTGTCCCAACCCACAGCAGCACCGGCCAAGGAAGCCTCTTCTGAGCCACAGCTGGAGGAGACCAGCCTCACCACGGGCTTGCAGGCAGCCTCATGTCCCAGCTCTGCACGGGTGCTGTGCACACGTAAATGTCATCACCCAACTGCCCTCTTCCCCCCATAGTATGAATATTCAAAATTCTTCATGACCAGAAATAGGAAGGCATAGCATTTATGATTCTGCAATAATATGGGGGGAAGGGGGTGAAAACAAGGGGGAAAAAAGGCATGTACACGCATGCATCTTCGCCAGAAACTGGCTGTAAAAGTACGCTGGAGGAGGTAGGCTGGAAAAATGACCCTGGCTCCCTGGATGCTACACAGGACAGTTACTCTGGGCAGGAATGACTGACATGGACTGACTGGGCTCTTCACTGCGCCTCTGGCACAGCACAAAGCACTCCAGCTGTCCCTGAGGTTCCCCAAGAACACCAGCATCAATATTGCATGCTCACAGTAACATCTACGTTACAGTTTTACAGACCACATAGGCTTTTGTCACTCAGCTATAAAATATTTACAGAACCATGGTCTCAGCAGAGAATGTGAGAATTTAATGCTTTAAATATTCATATTAAAATGAATTAACACTTGATTGCCTTCTTAATATCAGTACTAAAAAAAAAAAGTGTTCTCCTTCTAGCAGTGCTGTTGAAAACCTGCCTTAAATGAGCACAGACCCATCAATCTCTCCCTCTGGCAGAAGTCAATTTCTTCCCACTGGGAACGGGCAGGCACACACCTACAGGCAGAAAGCTGGACATCAATCCTGCACACATCTCCAGGAGGAAGGTGCAACGGAGCCTTTGTCTTCCGTGGCACTCGTCAGTCGGAGCCTGATCCTGCAACACTGACCCGTATGGCAATCCTCTGTTGGAAGCAGAGCTTTTCCTAGCATCCCGCCCGAAATCCTGACAGCTATTCACCCACCTGTGGGAAACACCTGCTGATTTCGGGCCCTTGACAAGTGGACGTACGTTCCCTACACAACCTTTCCTCATCCAGGCACTGATCCCACAGGAGCACGGGGACTCCGCACCCCCCGGACTCACAGGGGGCTCCCAAGGCCCAGGATAAGGGATGCTGGGGGGGCCTCTGACATCCTGCTTCAGCCCACATCACCACTTATGCTGGGCCATCGATGGAGCAGGCGACAGATGTCCCTATAAAGTCGGGAAAGCCAACGGTGTGGATGCAGCCTGCCTTGCCCCCTGCGGGAACTGGGGCACGGTGGCCCTGAGGAGCCCGCTCTGTCCAAGGCTGGGCGCACGAATGGGAAAGAGCCAAGGTCACTCTCCAAGTACGAGCTGCACCAAAGCGGACAACCGGGCAAGGGCAATGTTCTGGTAACCGGAGCAATCACGGAATAGTCTGAGTCGGAAGGGACGGAAAAGACCATCTCATTCCAACTCCCCCGCCGAGGGCAGGGACACCGTCCGCTAGAGCAGGAAGCCGACTTCCATTCCCACGTTGCCCCTGCCCGAGCGCCAGCCCAGCCGCCCCGGGCCCGGCCGCCCCCGCTCACAGCCCGGGGGGGTCGGGGGCGCCCCGGGCGCGGCTCCAGCGGGGGAAGGGGGAGGCGGCGCCGGGGGTCCCGCGCCCCGCCCCGCCCGCGCGCGGCCCCGTCACTCACAGTCTCCGCCTCCCCGCGCGCAGCCCGGCCCGCCAGCACAGCCCCGCCGCCATCGCGCCGCCGCCACACGCCCCGCGCTCCCATTGGCTGCGCTGCGACACGCCCCGCGCTCCTATTGGCTGTGCCTGGGGGCGCCCGCGGCACGCCCGCACAGCGCGCTCGGCTGTGACGTCACCGCGGGGGCGCGCTCCCGGATCGCTGGCGCCGTCCCGCCGCTCCAGGGGCTCCCAGCTCGGGAGGCTGTTGTGGCTGGGATGCTCCAGCTCCACTCTTTTCCGTGTGCAAGTGACTGCCGTGAGCGGGAATAGTTCGTTCGTGCAGGGGATAAAGAGACGAGACCAAAGATAACATAGGAAGTAGCCGTGGATGGGGTAGGAAAGAAACAAACTTGAGAAGAAAAGGGTCCGGGAGAGGA
Organism: Irena cyanogastra; assembly: GCA_013397155.1. Taxonomy (NCBI): domain Eukaryota; kingdom Metazoa; phylum Chordata; class Aves; order Passeriformes; family Irenidae; genus Irena; species Irena cyanogastra. Next base: position 23,114 of record VWZV01008120.1, on the reverse strand, counting down.
AATAGAGATTCTGATTCTATTTTCCATCAGTCCAAACTTAGACTGAGCATGTAATGTAATTTTCTTTGCCATGATGCTGGATGTGCCAGAGCTACAAAGCATAATCCCAGCAAGCTTCTCCAATATTGTAGATACTTCAGCTTTGTTTCCAAGGACACGAGCTTGAATCATGCCAGCTCTCTGTCCTGTCATCTCTCATTCCTGCCTTTCCACAAATGCTAAGCATGTTGCCCTGGCCATGAGAGAGAGATACCCAAGAGGCTCAATTGCAACAGCTTTTATAAAAACAGGAGATGGATAATGAAACACCCCACACCAGTGCCCCCATTCCTTGGAAGACCCAGGTTCACATCCACAAAGGTTCATTACAAGTCTTCATGGAAGGGCTTTTTCCTTTCCTAGGCTCATTGAGTCTTGCCATAAAACTTTGTTGTTTTCCTGACACACAATTGGGGTTTTTTTTTTTTGTCAGAGAGCTGTGTGGAAATTTTCCAGTCTGACTTAGCATCACTTAGCTGGGGAAGTGGTGTCAGCAAAGCATGAGTTTCCCCTCCATGCAAAAATAAAACATGCTGTTTTGCAGAGCTGTGCTGAACCGTGAACGTGACCTGCGCTCAGCTTCCCTCCCCTATGTAATCTCGCGTGCAAGTCATGGGTGAGACCACTTGAATCTGACACACTGTGATAACAAACATTTCCTTGTCACCAGCAGCATGACAGCGTTAACCCTTCTCAGCACAGGTCCAGTCAACTCCGTGTGCCAGAGGCTATTCCTTCTCCCTCCTGTCACTGATGCCTCCTTCCCTTTGCTCTCTCCTCCTAGCAGTCTTACTTCCTTGGGGAACTTCCTCAGGAAGGATGACACTGCACGAGATGGTGGAGGAGAACCTTGGACTTGTCTCCTTCCCCTCTCTTATTTCTGTAGGGACAGATCTCCTTCCTGGCACCTCTTTTGTCTTTTCCCCTTCCAGCTCCAGGGCTCCCAGGCATACAAAATGCTCTCCTTCCCCACTTCACTGATGAGGATGGCCTGCAGTGGGGGAAAAAAAAGAGGTGTGTGGCACCTGATAGACCCTCTTGGCTGTTGTTTCTCTGTGGCTCCCCGTAGAGAGAGCAGAGCAGAGCAGAGCAGAGCAGCAGCCTGGAGAGGATGTGAGCAGGGGTACAGACAGACCAGGCAGAACCCCTGAAATGCACATCATAGAAAACCACAGAATATCCTGAGTTGCAAGGGACCCACCAGGATCACCAAGTCCAACTCCTGGCCCTGCACAGGACACCCCAAGAGTCCCACCACGTGCCTGAGAGCATTGTCCAAATGCTTTTAGACTCTGTCAGGCTGGTGCTGTGACCTCTGCCCTGGGGAGCCTGTTCCAGTGCCCAAGCACCCTCTGGGTGGAAAACCTTTTTCTAATACCCAAGCTAAACCGCCCCTGACACAACTTCAGGCCATTCCCTCAGTCCTGTCACTGGTCACCAGAGACAAAGAAGGATCTCCTTTGCAGCAACAGCATTTAGTGTGACATCAGGAGGAGGCAGGACACTGTGCTGACATGAGCAGCTTTCAGGTTTTGTCAGAAGTCCAAATAACCTTTCTTCAGCATTAGTAGCTGAGCATAGGTTTTGCATCAACCAGTGCTGGAAAACCTGGAGCATCCTGGCCTGTTGCATCCCTTTGACTTGTAAATGATCAGGGGAACACAGGGACATTAATTAAATCTCATTACCATCTTTTCCCTTCTGTATTCTGGGAAAAATACTGCGTCTGACTTGCCCTTTTAAAATGGGAAGCTTTTTAAAGATGCTAAGTTTTCACTTAATTGGATTAAGCCAATGTAACATTTTCCAGGATTCTCAGAAGGTATTTATGAGCTTAATTCTCACTGGCATCCTCAAGAGTTAGGTGTGAGGTACTACTTTTGAGGATGTGAGTCCTATGCAGCAGTGTGGTTGGGGCTGACATCCCTGGAGCCATGTGTACATGAAGAATATGTGCAGAAAAAGGTTGCTGAGCTAATTTGAGACTGGTCATCAGAATTATGATACTTCTGTGGGTGCTGTTGGGTTTTGTGTCTCCTTGCAAAATCTCATCTGCACAAATGTTTCAGCTCAACGGGAGATAACTGCACACAAATTAATCAGAGAGAAGGATCCTGCAATTTCTCAGATAGATAATAAATTATGAAGGTTGAATGACTCATGGACTGTGCTGGTGAAAACCATTTAGCAACTATAATGCATTAAGAAAAATATTCTAAAAAAAGATAATTGCCTGCCAGTTTCTCTTGTTTCAATAAAGCATCACGCCAAACACTGTACATTTCATGGACAGTATTTTTAAATATTGCTGGATTTCAAACACCTTTTTTATAATCCTGGTCTAGTATCTTCTGAGATGTTGAATGAATAAGGTTGCTACAAAAGAGCAAATATTTTGGCAGGATATGTGGTGGTCCTTGTTCTACAAGCATTTTCTAATTCTGTGATGATCTCTTAATGGTATGATAGTGACACAAACAAGTATTTTTGAATGAGAAAGAGAAAAAGAAGCAGTGTACTACTTCAGTACTGTAAAACTATTAATAAACCATGCTGATAAAAAGAAATAATTGTTATTGGGATCTTAGTAGCAAAGAAGAGCTGTGCTGCTGCCTGAAGCTATTGCATGTCAGTGTCCTCTTGACACTCATTTACTTTGATTTTCAAGAGAGAAATGAGCATCATAACAGCCAAGGCATGTTGTGCCTTCCTCTTTGTGTTTGTGTGAACACAAAAGGATGTCCTCCTCAGCTCACTGTGCAAGAATGGGAAACAAATAACTCTTGGCACCAATCTGGCTGGGGATCCTGTGCCTCTTTGCGACAGGCACTCATTTTTGCTGGCCGGCAGTGTTACAGTGCCCCTGTGGTGAACGTGCTGCTTTGGGCCTGAACTCCTACCTGTCCAAGTGTTTGCTGCCTCCCAGCTTGGAGACCACTGATCACCCAGGGAGCTTTCTCCTGCCGTGCCTCCTGTGCCACCAGACAGCTCACAGCACTCCCTCGTGTTACGCACTGCCTCCTGTAGGATGAGAGCCAAAGGAGGAATGTGCTTTCCAGCAACAAAAAGTTTTGAGAACCTCTCCCAAAACTGTGTTATTACACAACTAGCAATAAGCCAACATTTTCATGATGAAAAATTAATTGTCCAGTGTCTATTCATTGCACTGTTACGTTCAATGGAATTGCAGTGTGTGTCATATCCCAGCAGTGCATAGTGTTTCAATCTACCATAAATCCATGTAGAGTACATCATCTGGAGCATTTAGCATGATGGAAGGTGGATTTTGGTGAAAATGGATTGGATAGCCCTGGTATATTGAAATGGGATCGTTTTGTCAGGAAAAGCTTTTTCTGTGGTCTTGAAGGCCCTGAAGCTTCCCTTTCTCAACTACCTCAAAAGCACCACTCAGGCAGCTGCTTCCTCCACCTGGGAAGGGCAGAGAGCCCCTGCTACCATCATTCTATTGAACCAGGGGAAATCCACAGCTTTATGCTCTTGGATCTTCTCCAGATCTCAGGGAAGGTAAATACCCCTGCTTACCTGCGGGTGTTCTCTAGAGGTTGCTTGTCCAAGTCTGGTTCTCCACCTTTGAAATCAAACTCTTCCCTTCCCCAATAAGCTGGGGATATTGGTAAGCATCATCAACCGATAGAAAAAGAAAGTCAAAAAAGGTAGAAACATCTGGAAAAAACAAAGGGCCAGTAGCTGAGGTGAAGCTGCAGGAAGTATAAACTAGGAGAACAGGTAAATTGAAGAAATAAATTGAAGAAAGTGCTTGATAAGAGATATGAGAAATTCCTGTTTCCAGACTTCAGGAGGACATTACAGTGAATTCACTGCCATACAATTCAGATGCTGCTATGTACTATGCAATTTTGGGAGGAGATTATTGAAAAGTAGCTCCACAGAAACACTGGAATTCAGAAAAGTCAAAATATTTTCATGCTGGGAAGCAGAGCACGCCCCATGTGCTCTTATACACTGTTTGGGAAAGATTAGAATGAAGGGGTGGGGTGGGGAAACAAGGGAAACAATAGGGAAAAGAGTTTGTAAGAGGCTCTGGAGAGATGTGCTTGCCAGTTCTCCAGGTGGGAGCAGGTGATCTATCACAAAAAGAGGTATGGTTTCTGCACTGGGTTTCTTACGAGCTGACAACAACAACTCCTACTCCAGGAGTGTGTCCTTTCCCTGACTACAGGGAGAGCTTGGGGAAAATAACCTTAAACCCATGGTGAAGTGGATGGTGGGGACACTCCTCTCCTTTGCACTGGTGCTGGAGAACCTCTGCTCAGGCACAGTAGTTTGACTTAAAGTGAGGTGGCAATGCTGTAGCTCATAAGCAGAAATATAACAGACCACGGGGTTATTTGGAGAAAGTTAATTAAAAAAAGAGTAAAGTGCATAATGATGGGTTTTCACATGAAATACTGGAAAATAGTGAGAGGAAATGAGGATGCCAGGAGAAAATTATGATGCACATGTTGAGAAGGAATGGGCCAAGAAAGCAGACTGTCCTTCTTAACATTGTTATTTTGACAGATTTCAAAGCTCAAAACATTCTGTGTATCTTATGGTTGATTATATATAAATGCTTGTTGGTTATTATATGATTGCTTTTATTTTAAAGTCTTGTCTCCCTATAGATTTGATAATGTTTTCACCTTTCTGGAGAGTCATTAATATCGCTTTCCTGCAGGATGCTTTGAAAGGCAGGAGATAATCTGCAGGCTTGTTGACACCATACTGCTATGATGGCTTGTGTGCTATTAAAATAGATCACAGAAATGTTCATCTATAGAATGTGAACTCAATGCATTGTGTCAGTATACGGTATAGATCCCTTAATCCATAGGCTATTATTAAAATAGTGGATTAAGGAGTTGTTTGGGATCAGAGCATGCTGTATGTGTAACAAAACAGTTTAGCTGAGATTAGTACTTATTACTCAATGCAAAATTTGATTGAAGGATTCATAGGTGCTTATAATATCACAGTTTTTATTTCATCACTAAATTACTGACTTTTTGCCATACAAGCTCTTGTTAAGACCTGAGAATTAATCACTGTCTATGGAAACAATAAAAACTGAATAACTGACATAAATCTAATTAAAATATTTTAGCTTCATACAAATATAAAATATGGTATTTAGATGTTTAAAATGCATTATATGAATACATGCATGGAAAGGACGTTCAAACTTCCAAAAAAAATAACTTGTAGATTTAAAAAAAAAAAATTTAAATGAGTTCACAAACTGTTATACAGATCAGTGTCAATCTAATCTAAGCCAAAGTGAGCTGGAAACCAAAAGTATTTTTTCCATATAATCTTCTTCTGTCAACAGTCTTGGTGAAATTGTCAGAAGGCGAAGTTTTATTCTGCTGTGTGGTGAGGTTGAACTGAGTAAGATAGTGTCAGTTTTACAGACTTGTCCCTAATGCAGCAGAAGGTTGTCAACAAGCCCTTTCGGTGACATCTCCTCGTGAGCAGGGCGAGCAGATGATTTGAGGATTACCAGGGTGCGGGACAGGTCAGCCAGCATCTTAAAAATCTCTTCCATAAAGGATCAAATCTGCAGCCAGAAGCTGTTTACTGGCTGAAGGGGGAGGGAAATGGGTGTGTCTAAAAGGCAGAGACCCCCGAGTTTGTTTGTTAGTGTGTGTACGTGGAGTGGTGTCTTTAAAACTCACTCTGTGTAATGGAGCTGAACTCTGCTTGATACTCATTTTCAAGCAAACTAGGAGGCAAAATTTCAGTTGTGTGCTGCCAACATGTAAAGAAAAAATTTGTGCACAGAAAACATTATATTTACCAGGCAAGTAGAACAGAGCCATTTTTTGGCACAAGGTGGAATATGTTTATACTAAATTTCAGTTATACTGCAAGTCATATTAAAATTTTTTTTTTAATCCCAGTTTTAGCTGTGATTTTGTTTGATTTTATTTTTTAGTCCTGTTGCTGCTAGTCCAGGTCCTTATTGTACTTTACAGAAGAGTCTCAATATTTCTGAACGGAGGTTCGGACACTTTCATATCAAGCAGATTAAACTCCTGTGAGCGTGCCTGTGCTGGAGATTTCTCTTCTACTGACTATCTGCCAGCTGATCGTCTCTGTCAGTTTTCAGGTCCGCTTCCTACATCTGCACAGCCCCTGGGCATATGATGCTGTGGTTTGTAAGAAGGTTATGAAACCCAGAAGGGCACAGCAAATGGAGCCAGAGCAAGGCGTCACTTTGGCAGCAAGCGTGACTTGCAAGCGGCATGACTGCGGCACTCGAGGCCAGGGATGCTCGTGCCCAAGGTCATGCTGCAGGTAACGCCTCAGGTTTTAGATTTTGTATTTTTCAGATTCTGTACTGCTTTAGTGCGTACTTCTGAGCTTCAGACTAGTGGATAGTAAGCTCTCTTCACAGAGTGGGTAGACAAAACAATTCCTTCTCTAGCTGGGGACTCAAGGACAACCAATCCAGATGTCAGGCCCAAGAGCATAAACAACAGTGGACTGCAGAGAGAAAAACAAGAAGGATGGAGCTTCATGGGTTAAAGCTGTAATTGGACAATAACTCAAATATGCTAATGGACCAGAACTTACAAAAGTGTGAGATCCCGTGACCTGTCATCCATTTTGTGACCATTTTGGGTTCATCTTGGATGTAGCCCTGGCTGGGCTCTTGTGCTGCCCAAGGTGTATCCATTGACACCTCCTAATAAATACCTACTTTATTTTTTAACTCTGTCTAGTCTCTGTTCCAGGTCAGCCTTCACAAGGCATCACAGGGACTGGGAACCTGCATATCCTAAAAAGTGTCACGTGGATCAAAATGGAAGAAAAGAAGGACCTATGGCAGCCTTTCAGTGCATCTGCAAAAGAGCACTTGTGGCCAAAGAACTGGGGAATCAGCTCTGAGAAACTGGAGGAGAAAGCAGGTAGAAAAAAGCTGGCTTGATTTACCTGCACACCTCTCCACGAGGCAACATTTAAGGATTGTTCAATTTCTATCTAATTCTAAACTAAAGGTTTATACAACTTAGCCTTTACTTCTCCTTAGTTAAAAAGTCTTATAACTTAGCCCTGTGATACTAGCAATTCAGATTTGGTTGCTGCTGGCTTCAGAGATTATGCTCCACTAGAGGAAAAGACAGAAAGATGAATAAAAATGTAAAGAAGTCAACAATAGAGAACTTGAAACTAGCCATTCTACCTGCCACTTGATCTGATTTTACATAATTTTTAAACGTTTCTGAAGTTTCTACATAAAAGATTATACATCGTACATTATCCTTTAATGCCAAAACGTAAAAAAGCAGAAAAAAGAAAACCAGGAAATAGAGCTTTCACTGATTTCCAGTAAGATTTTCTCAACCAGTACATTTGCTGAGATCAAGAAGGTAAGAATGCATGTTCTGAATACAGTGCATATTTGGAATATGTAATTCTGTTTATAGAGTCTGAAACATAATTTCAATGCTGCTGCTTTCTGTCATGTCAGCAGTGCATCTCTGAATAAAATAGTTCTCCAAAGACCATTAAACATCCAAAGGCTGGTATCTCACACTACTTTGATAAGGTAATATTCTCATTTTTATAAAGAGAAAAAAAGGATTTGGCAAGTGTGATTAGATTTTGTGAATATTTTCGATGTGTGAAACATCAAGTGAAATTATGTTGTTTTCCTCAAATAAGCCAGGTACCAGAGCATCCCAGCAAAAAGCAGACACTCTTTATCAGATGAATAGTGGGACAATTTGTTATACTCTGTCCTGAAGCACAGACCATTAATGCTGGCAGCAGAACTCCTTCAGGATCCTTACAGGTGCTCAGGAGGGCTCAGGCCACTGAGAAAACCTTGAATCCCTTGCAAATTTACAGAAGTGCCTTGCCTTCCATGTTCTGTCTCAGCTAGAAGTTTAAGGACTAAATTTGCCTTTCCCCTTTGCCCGGGTTTGAATTGTAGGGTTTTGTGTTCATTTCATTGGGTAAAGTTGCCAGGTAGCTCCCTCACTGACTCGTGCCAGTGCTCCATGCCACATGCCACAGCAGGGTCAAGCTGGGAGCTCTCTGTAGCTCTCAACATGGATAAGGCAGATGTAAATTTAGTGCTGGTCCCACATCCTGAACTGAAGTATCTGCTGACTTTGTCATCCCCATTTATCGTGCCCACCAGGAACACAGAGCCCCTGCATCTCAGTAGCCTCACAGTGACTGACATTACAGGAGTATCTTGGAAATACACTTTCCATTTAATCTCTATTTAAATTTAATCTCTATTTAAATTGATTCCGGTTTTGTGACTGACATGCTGTGAAAAGTAGTTGTCACAACAATTTTAGTGACACATAAATATTTGCTGCCATCAAGTAGAGCAGAATCACCCATTGTTACAGATATTGCCATATGGCTATCACATGGCAGGAAATACATCCTCTAACAACTTGGGCTACCTTTAGATCAGTCAAGGACTGAAAAAATTCCCACCTTAGAGCCCAGACCTAAAACTTGGAGAGCAACATGAGACTTAAATGCAAGTAAAGGAGTGTGAGTAGATGCAGAATCGTGCCACTTCCTGTATCTCACACATTTTTTACAGGGAAAAAAAGAGTTGTGCTTTTAGCAAAGCGATATAGAGACTGGTTCAGGTAGATCTGCACCAGTTGTGGTCATAAATGGCTTACTGTAATCTGCAGGACCTCCTAAGCTGCCTGTAGGTGACTTGAGAGAAGGGATCATATGATTGCTCGCCAAGGTGTTTAGTTGAAATCAGCTGGTTTAAGTAGGAGATCTTGGCTAACCAAGGGTGTTGGAAATGAAATGAGCTCAGGGTGGTCACATAAATGTTTCAGCCTGCAGATCTAACTGGAATGTAGTCTCTGATGTACCATGTTTGAGAGGAAAGCCCCCCTGCCTGGCCTCACAGGGCACAGCCACAACTGGATGAGGGCCCAAATTCAGATTCTAGTGAAACAATATTGGTTCTATCAATTTAACAAATGGTTAAATATTCTCAAAGGGCGAATATTTACCAATACACCTATTCAACTAAAAAACTGCGTTGACACACCCGTATTCCTCCCTGTGATGATCCAAGTGACTATAAAGGAACTTGGCTAACAAAACATACCCCACTCACACAATAAGCCCACAGGCCAGTTATGCTTTACAAAAATACTTTTGACAAGGAGGTGTAATTCATTGTTTAGAATCACTGAAATGTATTTTATAACTGTTATTCTCTGGCATTCACTCCAAAGGAGTGGCTGTACTGCTTATCCAGCTGCTGAAGGCATAAGGCATCCACTATAGATACAGAAGAAGTGAAACATTTTATCAATTTTTAAAATATGTCTATATCACATAGGAATTCCCTACATTTATGTCACATTAACTTGGTATTTCCTATCTATATTTTTAGTTTCACTTTCCAAATTTCAATCCCATTCACATAGCTTCATCTCAGACCTTGTTTTTTCCTTCAAAAACTCACTGCCATATGGAGGAAACATTAAAATTATTGGATCCAAAGTAAAAACAAAAGCAGCTTAGTGTTAGTGCAAGAGGCTTAAATCAAGACAATTAAACCTAAGTTAAACTGAAAGTAAAAATGACAAATAATTTTGGCTAGATGTAGACCACACGCCAGACAGAAAGTCATTGTCATGCATGGTGGAAGCATAGAGTCTTCAAAAAAAGATCATCTTCATAAATAGTGAAATAAACTTCCAAGAGAAATCCATGCTCTTAGCAGACAAGAAAAATCTCTAGCAGGAGTAATTTTGAGAAGAAGCTGCCTTCCAGAGTTTCACCAGGGGATCACTCACTGCCACACAACCAAGTGATTGCCTACCATTTTGGGAAGAAGGTCATGTGGTGTTTTCAGCACGGACAGGACCCAGGATAATCCTTCTGCAGCCCTGCTTTCCTCTCCTGTTTGTTATTTTAATGCCGTGGTTTATACTTAATGCTGCTGTGAGTGACAGCTACTATGACAGCCGCCTGTGTATCTCCCAGATAACGATGGCTGGCCTCATTAACCATAGTGGCGTTGGGATATTTAGAAGTAGCCCTCAGTTTTTCATTTTTTAACAGAATAGTTGAAAATGAGACTGCTACACTTGGTGACTACGGTATGAATTCAGTCTTTTCCACATATAAAAATCTTGTCAGTGTTCATTGAGAGGAATAAACCTGGCCCCTCAGAAATGCTGAATTTTAGATATTTAATTTGTAATGTTACCAATTCACTGATACCAATCTGTGATCCTCTACCACAGCCTTCCACTCTGCTTCCCAAAGACCACTAGGTGTTGATTGCTAAGATGGACCTGCAGGTTCTAACTGAAATTCTGACAGGAGTTCCTGTGACAATGAACAACAGCTAACGGAGAGAAGGAAAAAACCCCAACAAATAGCTGACCAATTTGTTGAGCTGCCAGGGCAGGCAGTGAGATGATGGAATAAATGGCCCAAAGTTATAATGAAAACAGTGAGTAATAATTATTGCTCTCTAATTTGTTAGCGCTATCCAATCTCTTTTACTCCAGCTGTGGATGTTGCCACTGGTGGCAAGATACGGAGGCAAATACCCACTTCTTCCTATGCCTTCACTGCTCTATTGAAGCCATGCTAAAAAGTAAAAGAGAAAGAAATGTTTGCATCCACACAAATAAATGCAGAGGGCTGGAACATGTCTGTACTAAACTGGACCCTCTGGCTTATGCTGTGTCTGGGGAAGTCTGTCCACTCCTTTTCCCTTCCATTCCAGACAGCCCAGATTTTCTTTTGAAGCTTAACTGTGGTAAATACAGCTCTTATTATTGATTCCTATAAACCTTCTAAGAGCATATTTATTTGTTCTTTCATTAACTTCTTCTGGTGTGACAAGCCCTGACTTAGATGGATTTGTGCTATATACTGTATATGAACTAGCAGTGCTGCAGCTTTATCTGTATTTGCTTAGGCTGTGAGATTCAAAGTTCAGTAAAACTGCACGAGGGAGTATTCGTCCTTGCTGTCACCTATTCACAGCCCAAGAACTTTGCATTCTTCATGAAATTTCTGTTTCCTACTTATCTGCGTTTTGGGGGTTTTTTTGGTTGTTGTTGTTTTGTTTTTGGTTTATTAAACTCTAAGGGTTTCTGTTGGGTATTTATATGGACATTGTGCACTTGGAGCAATGAGAAGTGTATTTCTGTATCGAAGTACATGGTAGATGGCTTGCTCAGGCTATTTTACCAGCAATTCTCTGAACTGTCAGGGATGAGTGGGACAGGAGACAGCGTCCCATGCAAGAAAACCTGCAAGAGACTGAAAGTTCTGTCTCATTCTGTGCAGCAACAGGCCTTCACAAACCTGTTGGTAAAGCTGTTTCAAAGGACAGAAAGATAGACAGTAACCTTAACATAATCCACTGGTCAAGAGAATCTCTGGGGATTTAGTCACATTCTTAATCTGCCTACATTTGTCTGCTAGTGTTGGTCTATTCAGAAGTTCAGTTCTGGATCTAAGATGTCTCTTCCAGCAAAAACCCCCATTTGAAACAGGCAGACAGACAGAAAAGCTTGGAGTTTAATAAACTATCATTTTCCTGGTACATTAGTCAATTCTTTCTTTGGACTCTGCCCCCTGGGTGTGGATATTGTCCTTCTTGAAGGGAAGGAAGCCTCTCTCTAATTTTTATCCAGTGTCACCAGCTTTCTGGAATAAACAGCAAATTTAAGGCCACCCGGTGCTTCTCCTTTGCCTTGCCCTCCACCTGCCTTCGGGCTGCACTGATCTGACATCACGCAGCACAAGAACATGTATGATTTAGCTCTGTTGCTGTCACTACAGCCTGCAGAAGGAGACAGAGCAACAGAACATCAGTTTCTTCTCAGCTGTCTTGTTAGCCTTCCTTCAGTGAGCCGAGAAGAGCTGTTTCCAGCAAGAAAGTGGAGAGGGCTCCTTGTGAGAACTTGCAGAAAAATGTAGGAAACAGATCTGATTTTCCATTTTGTAGCTTCTAAGCAAGGCTGGAGAAGAAATGTCACGACCCTACTGCTTCTTGTATCCTTGACCTCCTCAGTAATATCCAGAGCAACTAATTACTGGTGCATGCAATAGGTGGGAGCTGAACATGGCCCACCTACCTTTATCAGCCTCCAGAGAATGAGAAGTTTGCTCACCTTCTGCAACACAGAGAGAAAGCAGAGGCCAGACTGTGCATGTGTCTGCCCTGCTGGGATGTCACACTTTTCTTCTGAGTTGCACATTTCCCTTCTTCACATCATGTAGCCAAGTCAGTTTAATGATTTCATACACCTCAACCAAATGCATAATTGTAAATAAATCAAAAAACAGTCATGGGAAGTTGGAAAAGTATCAGTCAGACCATCTTCTCTACCTGAACAATTTCCCCAAAAGAGAGATGAAATTGACTTAATTACTGAAAAAACCCCCAACNAAAAAAAAAACAACCCCCCCACACAAGCCACATCAAGTCTTGAAGCAGCATCAGCAAAACAGTGATTGTGCAAGGCCTTGGCACTATTGAACTCGAGAAGCTGGAATGTGGCATTCTGCCCATCTCACTGCCCAGGCTGGACAGCCTCTCAGGACACCTTGTGGGCCCCTATCTAAAGCTGCCTTTTGTAGTGAACTTAAAAAACTGTTTGAAGGTATCAGAACGGGTTCCGGAGTAAGGACAATTATCCTTATAAAGCAAGGCTTTATAAATACAGTGAATTCCAGAGGGTCCTTGCTAGCAGTGTACCCATACTACTACATGCAGGAGACACAATGTTAGCACATTCACCAATTAATTATTTGGGTAATTACTGTTATTGTTCTTTGCCAAGATTTTTGGCTGCGCACTTCCAGAAACTTTGGATCATGCATATTTAAAGATCTAATGCTAAATCCCTCCAGTGGACTGCTTTGGTCAAACCTTCCTATCATCTCCTTGCCTCTGCTCCTGCACTCTGTAACTTGTGTGTGTGCTGTGGCCAGCGAGTGATGCTCAAATACCTCAAGGGAAGGGAGAACTTCAACTGCATTTTCATTGGAAGTCCTGGAATCCCACAAGTGGCAAGAATGTGCCATCATCCAAACATGACAGGCTTCATTTGTAATCTTCTGGCTTATCTGATTTACAAGCAGTTAACTACTCTCATCTCATCAACAGCAAGTTCCAGATGTTTCACATAAGAAGAAATAGTGCACGATGCCAGCTGCACAGTAATCAACTGATAAAATTAAGTCTCTCAGTAGTCCCTGAAGGTTTGTGCTTTAATCTAAGTGTCACACACTTGTGTAGGCACATGTACCCCAAGTCATTCTTTAAGGTAACAGGAGAATTATTTCATGAGTCTGTTGAGGAATATATATTTATGGAGATATGGAAATAAATAGATCACTAGTGTCTGACATAAGGAGAAGCAGCAGGGTACTGAGAACAAAAAAATTAAATTATAGAGGTGAATTGCAGGAAGTAGCGTATCTGGGACAAGAACATCTCTGCACAAGTTGTCTTCCCTTAAGGAAATACATAGTTGTGATGGGAGAGATCACAAGGAGCTGGAGATACAGCTGCTCCCAGAAATGAAGGTGGTGCCCAAACTGGTAAAGATACCCAAACAGAAAGAGGATGACCTATAACTTCATGGCAAAAACTCATGGACATGTGTGTCCCACACCAGCTAAGCTTACTAAAGTTTTTGCTCAATTCCTGGAGCAGGAACACTAAACCAAACACTGTGCTAAACCAAACACTGCACTAACACTCAACTAAAAGGAAAAGAAAAACCAAATCCAAAAACAAAAGCCCAGCCTGGCCCCCCTGCCAAAAAAAAAAAAAAAAAACAAAAAAACAAACAAAAAAACCCCAACCAACAAAAAGGGGAAAAAAAGAAAAAAAAAAGTTGGACTACTCTACCATTCTGTGATTCTAGGCTCACTGCTGTGCTTTATCAGCCATTAAACACAAAAACATCTACAGCTCTTAAGGATTTACCATACCTCCATTACAGAATTTCATGTAACTTACTTCTTACCTGTGAAACTCAGGATACTGATCAGCTCACTAACAGTTCAGTGAGAAACCTCAGTTTCTACTTAATTCTGCACCACCCATGTCATCAGGACCAGCTGCAGCAGCCTCTCCCCAGCATTCTCACAAAGCTTTGCAGAAAAATTTGGCCACAATTTCACTCCACTGACCAAAGTCATATACACTAAAACCACTCCCTTTCAAGGTCTCTCACTTCTTCCCTACCTTGCCTGAAATACAGATATTGTCAAGTCCACTTAGAGATTGGAATTTTTGCCTTTACCAGTCTTAGCAAAACATTTCACATCCACATTTCACCTTTTTGATTTGTACATCAGTTCAAACAGGACTTGCTTGGTGCCTCCCAGCCCTTCAAGCAGATACTCAGATCAGTATAACGGAGCACCTCAGGTGCCTGCCAGAATTTTGTCGTTCAACCTCCTGTCCTCACTTCCAGACTTTTGCTGAAGTCACTTCTCACTGCCTTTTGCCTGAAAATGGCACAAAAAGCATCAAAACAATATGACTGGTTCACAGTCAACTAATATTTTAATATTGCTTACAAGATCAAGCCAAGCAGCTGAGGGCACGCACAAACTGCATGATCGCAGAAACCTGAGGACTCTTGTGGGTGTTCAACCACAGCCAAGCTTCTGAACAAGAAGGGAAGCTACAGACTAAAGATGGCCCAATGAGCCTGCTGTGAGTTGACATCTTGCCATAAAGCTGCTTGTAAATTTCTTCTGGAGAAAGAAAATCAGGACACCAACTCTCCTATCAGATTTTCAAAGTACAATTTGGACCAGAGATTCCTTTCAGACTAAATTTGGCAGTGATGGCCACTCTTTTTCAGATTCTGAACAGTAAGTTTTAAAATTCTTTATCAGCCACCAAAAAATTGATACTTCTCTGAAGTGTTTTGTCCAAATTTGCCCTGTCTTCCTGCAGCTCAGCAATTTGTCCTTTCTCTTAACCCTCCTATTAATTTACGTTTTCTCAGACATTCATGCCGTAAGTGCAATTTAAGAAAATACTGCGTAATACAGTAAGATTTTGGAAAAGCTCAGTATTTTGAAAGTTTAGACAAAAAACCAGGTCTCCCAAGAGGAAAACAAATACAGTATACAGTAGAACGCTTAGATGCCCTAACACACACCAAAAGCCTAAATTCTAGAAAAATATTTTAAATTATCTGAGGCAGTAATGTGTTACAAGGGCAAAAACTTTCAAAAAGCTCTTCTGTGACATCTGTGATGTATTAAACTTTCTGAATTGTCTCAAGTAGTCCACACTGAAACATTGCAATTGTGAAATAGCTGCAATTATTACAAGGCAAGGCTGCTTGAAAAGCTGTGTATGCAGCAGGTTCAGGTTCCAAAAGACAGTGACACATTTCACAGACTGCCTTTAAAGTTGGAAATAAAATACTTGAGAAGCTGCCATGAATTGTCAACTAGTCTGTAGAAAAAAACCCAGGAAAATAGATCCATCAGTTTCAAACCCACATACACAACACAGTGGTTCCATCTAACTTCTATTAATCTGATTTTTAATCAGCAGTTGTAAATACATCATAAAACCTGGTTTTCTGAATTTGAATTTCCATAGCAGACAATTGATTCATGTTTCTCAAACAAAAAAAAAAAACAAAAAACAAACAACTATTTGGTGTAAAAACTACTGATGATTTCAGATAGTGACTGTACAGTAGGTGGTCACAAAACCAGGGATATGAAGACTATTCAATTTTATAGTTCTAAACATTTGAATCAAGAGTCACACTACAGTTCATTGCAGCAGTAAAGAGCAAACACTTACCATACTCACCCTTTTCCTGTTTTGAACAAAAAGCATGGAAGATTTACCCATAATGAGCATTTCCTAGTGACTACATGTTGGGAGGGGCACAAGAACAAACCTGTCCACATCTGAGCAGAGCTGTGTCCAGCAACAGGCGGAGCACGAGCACTGTGGTTCATCTGGGAAGGACTCTGGAGCACTGCAATTGTGGGAATGCCTCCAGAAGCCTCGATGTGCCAACTTTTGGGAGGTTAACTGTCCTGGTTGTCCTGACAAGTTACCTTAACCAAGGGTATTTTTATTGGGTCCAATATTCAAGCATCATCAGGTTAAAGTCCTATAGAAAAGTAAACTGGTAAGAATAAAACTCCCCAATCTTATGCATAGCAATTGGTACATGAAGTTTAATTTTAAATAAAATGTTACCAGCCAAATTTGTGTTATGAATCTAAAACTACCGAACAAGGTTTGAACAAAATACTCCATTTCCAAAAAAAGGCAAATATAGGTTTAATGCCAGTCATCCAAAATTGACATTAGTTTTTTAATATAAGGCAAAAATAGTGATTTTCTTTTATTTTTTAACCTACATTAAGTACAGTCAACAGTAGTTGCTCTATAGAATATACATCATTGAGATCTAAAAGCAAGATCAGCAGAGAATGCCGACTCATGCATTGTAAGATCTTCTCAACATAGTGACAACTCCATAGCAATCTCTAGAAATGTCTCTGGATTAAGGACTGGATTAATGCTGCAGAGAAGTTTTGTTAAATGTGTGTGTAATTTAGTTCCCATGCGCCACAATCACATGGCCATGTTATAGCCATTTGGAACAAATAATTATTCTTGCAGATCTAAATGTGTGTCAATATACATTAAACCATAGAAAATGCCATAAAATACTCTATGCAATCTTTAAGCATCTGTCTCCAATATAATTGTATTTACATATTTTTATGAACTTATAATATGTAATAAGTCAATGAAGACATTTTTACAACGTTTATTGGATTATGAATTTATAAATTCAAGGACTCAGAGGCACATAGTTTAAAAGGCCAAGAACACCAAAACTAATTAAGTCACAGAAATCAGAATATTTATGGACGTAACACCAGTAAAAAACAAAAATCACATCCGGACTAAAAGCAACGCTTCTTAAGAGTCATCCTTCAAAGTTAGCATAATAAAAAGTTCTCATTTCCCTCAAAGAAAAATAAATCATCCCACCTACCAAGCTAGAAAAACCTATTTACAGTGGTACTTTGATCAGAAGTATCATTAAGTTGTGTAATACAGCCACTTCTATTCGGCCATTAGAATTTAACATTTCTTTTAAAGTATAGTTGTATTTACAAATGCATAAATATCCTAACTCTGATCTTCATTAAGGTTTGAATGAAAACAGGTTGTTAAGTCACAATACAAACATGTTAGTGGAAAAGTAGATGCATTTCAGTATCATTCTCAAAGAACTGGAAGCCAATACTTCTGATAAAGCTCAAGTTCATCAACAAGACCAGGTTTTTAAGTTACGTTAATGAAGATTAAACTTCTTCTGTGTTAACTCTTTACATTGGTTTTCTCAGTCGACTTTCACTACGCTGTATATTTTGGTTACAAACCAAAAGCATGCAAAGAATCCAATTGTCCCTAAAAGAGAGAGAAAAAAAAATACATGTTAGAACACTGACACAAGAGAAATTAATTTCTATCCGTAGTTCATAAGTCAGGATGTATATATATGTGATCTGCTGTCATCAGGCTGCAGTACATCAATCAGATCAGATAATGTAAAGTTACAGGCAGTACTTGGTCCTTACTCTGTAACCTATCTCATCATTTTCAGGAACACAGAACAGACCATGTAGAAGACTCTAGTTGTAAGATGTTTCTGTGTTATTTGTCTTACATATTTGTTCCTGTTGTTCCAGTATGCTGCAGCCCCACTCCTTCACACTGCTCCATTTTACCCTTTCTCAGTGACTACTCACACACACTTTATCTTATCTACTCAGCTGTCAGAATATTGTTGTTACGTTTATTAAATATAATAACAGCACCAGATGCTAACCATTACTTAGCAATACTTTAAGGTCTTGGAAAACTAGAGCACTACCTTTATTTCTCCATTGACTGAGTTAATACAAATTTCAAACCATAGTGTAGTTACTACACAACTTGTAGTCCTCCTGAAAACATGTGTTACATACCTTAACACTTCTGAAATACTTATGACAGTCAAAAGGTACACACAGATTTGAACTAAAATTGAAGGATGAAGACCATTTCCCTAATAACTTATTATCCTTCTAACAGAATAAAACCAGTGGCTTAATCTCTTCTCTTTGTGTAACTCCAAAAGAAACTTTCAACAAAAATATTATTTCGAATGTGAAATAGTTAATATAGTTGTGCTTTGTTAATCTAACTGGATTACATCAAAATTCAGTCTCAATCAGAATGATACTGGATTAAACAGCAGCTCAGAACACCTGTTACAGGAACCTTAATTTCCCACAAAAACTAGGACAGGAAAAAAGCCCTGAAGATTATCTGATTTTTGCCTAAGTACCTTGTCTAAAATCATATCTTTAACTTATACAAGCATCAAGGAAGTTCTTTAGAAGAAAAAAACTTCCTTTGTTTTAGATCTGGTAAGAGGGACAACAAAGTTGTGTGGTAACTTGTTCTCTATAAAAGCTTGAAAGGAACCATGAATGATATCATGGTCATTTTTTTTCACTTTACGCTTCCTAAACTACTGATGTTTAAGTGATTCATTTACTGTGATACGTAGTTGTGATCCCAGCTGTGAATCAAAGATTTGTCATGTAGCTCCCGGTATTCTGCCTGCTGAGTCTGATCAATGACCTGGAATACAGTATGGATGCAAGTGCCTGAAGCATGTGTTACACCGACATAGCAGCAGGGCATCGTCAAAACCCTTCCTCCCGATCCTGACAATTTTTCACAGATGAGTAAGCAGCAGCAGAATAGTTTTCATACAACAATTATGACTTTTTCTTTTTAGCTTTTTTATCATCCTGACATGAGAAGTCAGTTGCCTTTGGGAGCAGTTTTTGCTAAATTGCTAAGATATTCTTTTGTTTAAAAAAATTGAGAACTGCCTGTACCTTTTCCCCTACCCCTGATTTCTTCTGTAAATCCTTACCTCAGAGCACTTCAGTAAATTTCAGAGAACTGAACATAATCTGCTTTTATGTTCATATCAGCCTAAATGGACAAAATTCTTAAATCTTAAAAAACAGATTACTTCCCCAAATTAAAAGGTAATTTGCACTGAATCTTGTGGGAAGTAGAAAAAAAAATAGTTAAGCACACAGTGTTTTACAATTCTGTGTGATCAACTTCACGTGTATCCTCCCCTGATTTCAACACAGAAACTGAAAATTTAAAAAAAATCAAGAGCATACAGACTCTGAAAACTTTGTTCTAGTTGCACAGGGTGACTTGCACTTCCACTGTCCCAATTACAAACAAATGACTGCCACAAAAAGCAGCAGAAAGGGACTGAGAATAAACCACCTCATCTTTGCATGCTTGTGAAACTACCCTAAAAATTTGCTGGCAGATGCTGTACAGCCACTTAGTCAACTGAAGGTGAACATGTGAGCAAAGGAAAAAGGGGATGCAGTGGACACATCTTAATGCCTCCAGACAATGTCATGTGACATGACTAACGTGAAAGAAAAAGGGCAAAAAATGGAAGTTACATGGGTATCTGAGATGCAAAAAGGCAGCTAAACCAAGTCTCAGCATAGAAAATTATTGTAAATCTCCTTTATCTTGAAAGAATCTGCTCTAGAATTAGTGCATGCATCCAAAGTAAACAGAGTGGAAAAAAGGAGACAGGGTAAACATAATTCTGGTTTTAGGCAAAACTTTTTACTATTATAGGCAGACTTGCTGAACATCTGTCAGAAAAGCTGGTGAAATTAAACTAATTGACGTTACACTTAGGCCTTATTATTTTTCACATTTACTTTGTAAGTTTGCACTGCATTTAAAATCGATCTGCATACAGCAGTACACATTCATTTCTAGTTGAACAACCACACATCCTAGGATTTTTGGTTCGATGAAACTATCAGTACACCCAGACCAGAAGTAAAGGTTAAGAGAAAAGCAGGGTGAGAAAGAAGAAGTGAGCAAGGACAGAATCTCTGATCTATGCATTCAGAATGACTTGTAAACTAGTACAGAAATGTGAATAGAAGTAGAGATGTATAAATTACAAACTATCTACAAGCAATGCCAAAATACATTAGACTGACTTAAAATGAAGGACGGAAAATAAAACTGACCACTTTTGGGACACAGCTTGATCACTTTTCAATGAGATTATATAATGCACTCAAGTCCTATTTCTTCCTTTAAACAGGCAATGACCCAAGAAAATCCTTGCAGGCCATTGCTCCCATTCATCATCATCTGCATTCAGTCCACAAACAGCTTCAATATTTCCTTAGCTGAAGTGGAAATGTCTTTGCAATATTCAGTTACACTTAAAATGAACACCATTCTTAGTTCTTTTCTCCTTTTCACTATTTTTGTTCTATGTTAACTGGAAATGAAAATTTTACTTAATAGTCATAATGAGATTTGTATTAAAAGCTTTGATAACAAGCCATTTGTAGTCTAGGAGGCCTCAAAAGATTGTGTCTACACACAAATACATATCCAAGCCTCTGCAATCATTAAAAGTCATCATCATCAACATGAAGTCTGAAATTATTTAGCCACTGATCAGTTCAAAGTAGTTTCAGAAGTACTGCTCTGTAGAGTAGAGTATACAAGGATGGACTGTATTTTGCTGGAGCAGAACAAAGAATTTTTAAGATTTTTTTGAGGAGTTGGTGGTTGCTGCCTTCTTGCATCAGTTTGAAAGGAAACTTCTTGCATTTTCACTGCAATTTTTCCACCCCAAACAAGGGCTATTTCTATCTGACTGAAGACTACAATGGAAAATTCAGTGACCTCATCTCAATTATTGAAGAGGAAATTGAAATGCAGCACCTAAGACAGATGTATTTTCCAAACGCTCACAATGAAGATTACAAGGTCCTGACACAACTGATAAAAAATGTAGAGAAATTCTATCTGCTTCCCATGCCACTTCAATGCAATTGGGATAAAGGTAAATACATTCTGGAAGAAAGCAAATTTAAAAAAAAAATGGCATTCTCTGTCAACCTTTACTCCTTTCTCTTCCTTCCACCTATTCCATATAATCTGCAGTTTTTATCCTGACACTGTAACTTTATACTTGATTGTGTGTGATTTGAAGTGTGCTTCTCCAAAGACAACTGATTTAAAAAAACTGAGTTTATCATATGACTATCATAAGAATAAAATCTGGAAAAGTATTTATCACATATTTGTAGAGCTAATTGTAGGCCACACCTCAAGTCAGCAGTAGTTTTGCCTCATCCTCACTTATGTCTACTATTAAAATCACACAGTTGCAATATGCTACACCTGGAAAAAATCAAAGGCATATATAAATTTATAATGCTGTATCAAGATCAGTTTTGCCAAGGATTCTATTGTGCAAAACTAAAGGCAGATTAAAAATTTAAAATTCAGGTTCAATATACTTACCTGTGAAAAGGAAGAAGATCAAAACCATAATCATAGTATAACCAAAATATAAAATGGTGCTAGCTGTTCCTGTGATTTGCAGTTTAGAAAAGAAATAATGTATTGCATATATTAGGAAATAAACTGCAGTGAAGCCACTAGTGAGAAATGAACGCCACTGCCAGTGATAGTCCTAGAAGGAGTGAGGAAAAAATACAAATGCGTGAGAAATATTGCGTACACCTCTAGCCCGCCGACCCTACTAGTAAATGCAGAGCTACTTTGTCTTTTACGACTTTATCCAAAAGTAAGTTTTTGTAGGGTTTTTTTGTCTAGAGGGAGAAGAACTATATATAACCAAAACTGCTTTAATTACACCATTCAAAATTAGAGATAAGTAACCTAAAGATCAATAGCAAATACACAAAATACTAAAACCCCAAATAAGCCAGGTGTACTTATTTCCAGCCATAGAATTTTTTTACCCAAGGTTAGGCATGTCCAAAATGCACTCTGATTGAAAAAAATTAATGGATTAATTAAGCACCTTCAGAAAACAGGGAATGAGAATCTAAAGATGTGGTATCTGACTTAGCAATACCCAGTGCAGGGTTTTAGTATTTCTTACAAGTTTTGCCAAAAGTAGCCTGCTTCACATTTTAAAGACATAGTTTAAGTACATCTCATCCAGCACTAGTGTTCATGTTGAATTCTGGAATACTTATTTGCAATTACTAAAGCATTAAAAATTTTTGAAGCATTCTTAGAACATTATCAAGTTTGAAAATAGAGGAAATATTTCCCACCTCTGCACACAGATGGAAGTAGCAGAGCAATATTGTAGCCTCAGAACATGTAATAACCAAAATAATGAATACCAGAAACAGGAAGCCAAACATGTAATACATCTGGTGGGACCTATAAAAGGGAGTTAAAAAAAAATTAAATGGCCATTGTGCTATTATTATTTCTTCATATGTAGTAACATCACCTTCACCTTAAGTATTTCCCCTTCCTATTGAAATACTGTCAATTGTGCAGCCACACAATTGACTAATTTATTTTCTAACTAAAGAATAGGAACCTTGGCAGCTCAGTCTGAGAACAATGAGAAAGCAAGGCCAAAGCATGCCCCTGGTTGGGATTTTAGAGAAAGAAATGACTAAACATAATGGTGAAATCATAGTTCCAGTGAAGTCAGCATGACCTCTTCCACTGACTTCAGAAGAACCTGGATTTCACCTCACATTTCAATCAAAGGGGCAAAGCTCCAAAATAACAAGAAATGTCAAATACTGTAGCTGTCTGTGTTGGGTAGAAGCACCTATTTAAGGTTCAGAAACAGTTTAACAAGATCCAATAACTAAATTGTGCCAGAAGGAAGACAAATTCCTCACAGTAGATTAGTTTGTCAGTGAGCTCACATCAAAATTCACTTATACTGGACTATTCTATGGTGCTTTATTTTTTAAAACAATTACTCTTTTTAAAAATAAAGATTTCACAAGAATTTGTTCTTGGTTCTATTTTTTTTTCTCCCAAGAGCAGTAATACTTTTCTAGCCAAATAACAGCTACCAAAGAACCTCAAGTTTATTTTAATAAACTTTACTACTATCAAGTTATATGCCATGCATCAGCTT
>VWZV01008119.1:144391-253779 GCA_013397155.1 Irena cyanogastra | reverse complement strand
TGATCTTTAAGATCCTCTCCAGCCCGAGCCATTCTGATACACATACCCCGACACGGACACACACACACTGTGCCCACGCACGGCAGTGTCCCCACACAAACTCACACACACCTATGCACCGGTGCCGTCCCTGGGGCCACCGCGGCGCTCCCGCCGCTGCCGAGGCGGCGNAGGCGGCGGCCGGGCCGCGCAGCGCTCAGCGGGCCCGGGCGCCCCGGGGCGGGCACTCACCTTCCCGATGCAGTCGGTAAGGCTGGGCGGGGGCTCCTTCGGCTTCGCCTTGCCGAAGAAGCGGTTCATGGCGGCGGTGTCTCGGAGTCGCTCCCGGCCCCGGCACCGGCGGCAGCGCTCCCGGCCGACCCGGAACCCCACGGCCGGCCCCGCCCCGCGAGGGGAGGGCCGCGGGAAGCAGGAAGCGCTGTCCCGGCAGCGCAGCGCCGAGCTCCCAGCCCCGCTGGCTGGCGGCGGGGGGGGTCACCGGCCCTCGGGCCGCACGGAGGATCGGCAGCCGCGTTCACGGGCACGCTTCTCTCCCTCAGCACACCCACCCCTGTAGCCAGCTGCTGGGCCTGCAGCGCCTGCTCGCAGAGTAGGATCGCCGCATAACGTCACTTGAGCTGATCTGTCAAAAATGCCAGGAAAACATATAAAGTGTACCAAAAGCACGCTATAAATCAGGAATCGTCTGGCCAGCAGGGCAAGGGCAGGATTGTCCCACTGTACTCGCACTGCTGAGGCCACACCGTGGGGTGCTCAGTTCAGGAAGGACATGGAGGTGCTGGAGCAAGCCCACAGAAAGGCAACAAATCTGAAGACTCTGGAGCACAAGCCCCATGAGCTGCTGAGAGAGCTGGGGGTGTTTAGCCTGGCAAAAAGGAGGCTGAGGAAAGACCTTTATCGCTCTCTACAACTGCCTGAAAGGAGGGCATGGCCAGGTGGGGGTTGGGCTCTTTTCCCAGGTAAGAAGTGACAGGACAAAAAGGACTCAGTCTTAAGGTACACCAGGAGAGGTTTAGGCTAGACACTAAAATAAGTTCTTCACCGAAGGGGTGCTTAGACATGGGAATGCACCACCCAGGGAGAAGCTTTCATATTTTTCAGATTCTGTACTGCCTTAGTGTGTAACTCTGAACTTCAGATAAAGTGTTCATAAGTTCTCTTCACAGCTTACACAACACAATCCTTTTCCAGCCTGAGAACCAAGGACACCAGTGCAGCTTCTGGCCCAAAAAGTACAAACAGTGAATTGAGGAGAATAATCTGGGAGGATGGGATTTCATAATCTGAAGCTTTAATTGGGCAATTGGCCCCAATATGTCAATGGACCAAAGTAAAAGTGTGAAAACTCGTGCGTCCATCTTGCATCCATCTTGGGCAGAACCATGACCAGGCTCTTGCACTGCCCAAGGTGTATCCTTTGAAGGCCTTTTAATGAATACCTACTTTATTCCTTCTTAAGTCTGTCTAGCCTCTGTTCCAGGTCAGCCTTCTTAGGCATCAGTTCTGTCACTGTCCATGGAGGTGGTTAAGGAAAGAGAGGATGTAGCACTCAGTACCATGGTCTAGTTGACACGCTGGTGCTCAGTCACAGGTTGGGCTCAGTAATCTCAGAGGCCTTTTCCGACAAATGGATTATATATAATATTTGTTTTATTTCTTTTTTTATATTAAGAACCCTTTTTTTTTTTTTCAGAAGTTACTGAGGACCTAACATGTCTTTAGGCTTCACCCACTGATCAAACTGGTCTGATGTAAGGAATCCCAGCTTTATAGCAGCTTCTTTTAACGTTGTCCCCTCTTTGTGCGCTGTTTTGGCAATCTTGGCTGCTTTATCATATCCTGTTACAAAACAAAACCAACAAGTTATCCATTTGCAACTTCAGATGATTCATCAGAGGTGAAAGAAAACTGGGACACTGTCTTTGGAAACTTATTTTCTAGGTATTACTATTACTGCTTAACTCAATTTGCAGGAAATGCACACCAAATGTTTACTCCTTACTTGAAGTGACAGTAAATTGTGTTATTCTGGTCTTAATTAATTTAGATCAAAGATATATGGGAACTTCTCCTTTAAAAAATCTCATATTGTAATCTTTCACTCAACCTGTAATAATGATAATTTAGGAAAACAGGTACATAAATTCTCTGAATCTCCTTTTGACTCTATTATTGACTCTATTAGTTATTTTTCTAATACCCTGGCATGGCCACTGCAAGGAGAACACAGCTTTTACAACAGCAACTGGTGATGCTGAAGTTAAGTTAACTTTTGACCTGACTTGGCCTTACAAGCATTGTGACAATACAAATGAAGGGTACAAAATAATGTTACCACAAAATATTTTGGTATGTTCTGAGAAATTTTTGAGCCTTAAACCTACCTATATGTGGGTTCAGTGCTGTTACCAACATCAGAGATTCATTCATCAGTTTGTTGATCCTATCCGTATTGGCTTGGATTCCAACTACACAGTTGTCAGTGAAAGAAACACACACATCTCCTAGAAGTCTTGCAGAGTTTAAGACATTTTTAATCTAACAAGACAAAGAAAGAAATACCAATTATTTAATTCAGGTATCACTAGTTGCACATTTGTTCATAACAAGTGCCTTCCCTGCAATTTCAACTGATTTAACAGGCTATTTTCCTTCCAGTATCTGAATGGGGCCTACAGGGAAGGCAGAGAGGGACTCTTTGTCAGGACCTGTAGTGACAGGATGAGGAGCAATGGGTATAGACTGAAAGAGGGGGAATTTAGGCTCAATATCAGGAAGAAATGCTTTACTGTGAGGGTGGTGAGATACTGGAACAGTATCCGAGCAATGCTGCGGATGCCCCAACCATGGCAGTGTTCAAGTGTTCACTGAGGGGTTTTTTTCTGTCTGTAAGTTATCTGACTGTACAAATAATTACTTAAGAAGTCCTAGATATGTAAAACTTTATGAACATACCATCATGGGCTTGAAGACATTCAGTTCAAAGTGTCCATTGCTTCCTCCTACAGTAACAGCAACATGATTTCCCATAACTTGGGCTGCCACCATGGTCACAGCTTCACACTGGGTAGGGTTCACTTTTCCTAGTTGTGAAAGGGAGAGAAAAAGGTTAACAAAGGAGAAGGAAGGGGAAAAACCAACCAACCAACCAACCAGCAGCCTTTTACTAAATCACATTCAATAGAAAATGTTTTGTAAGAGGTGACTTGTCTTACTCATCTGTATCTGCGCACCACAGAAAATACGGTTATTTCCACAAATGATATTAAAATGAATGTACTATTCCAGTATTTTCAGTGAGGATTTGTAAAACAGCTATGGCTGTTTCAGCAGTCTCCCAAGACTATGACAGCTTGAGCATAAGCTCAACAGCTCAACATGTGCATGAGCTAAACAGCTGTTCATTACCACAGTTCTTAATAGTCAAGAGATTTTAACTTGTCTTTACATGTGCAAGTTGGCATTTCTGGGAGACCCCTACCAAATCTCACTCAGCTCAAGGAAAGTATTAGTGATTTGTTAGAATTACTTTGTGATAAAGTTAGTATACTCTGTCAGAAAACCAAACACACCAAGTTAGAGTGGCCTCCAAGCAAGTTTGTTTTATGGTTTTATCATTTAAGTTTTAGACATAATCCTAATAAGAACATTCATTGTTTGCTTTTTTAGAGCCAGATATGTTCATGACCTGTTTCTTTTATAGTTTATCATACAAGAGGAACAATTTTAGAATATTTTGGATGTACAATATTCGTATGTACATACTTTTTTAGGAGAGGGAAGGAATGATTACTAGTATTATTCCTTTCTTTCTTATCCTCTCATACAATGAGATCATTGCAGAAGGGAAAATGTGAATGCATAACACACATCATGCTAGGAAGTAGAGACCAAAGTCAAGTTACATGACAGTATTGCTACAATTCACAGATTAAAGATTATTTCAGAAAATCCTTTACCTAAAAATTGTAGAGATCTTGCAATTCTAAAAGAAAGCTTTGTGAAGTACCCTTGCATTAATAAAGCAATATTCTTACAGATACCACACTCCCCCATACACTAGCCAACACACAGCTGTGCAAGCATTTTATGAACAGAGGTTTTGGTAAAATAGGGCAGTAGATAAAACCTGAGAGAATCATGGACTTACTGACATTTGTGACAGTGTTTGGTAAACGTCTGTTAAGAGACAGTGCTCCAAGAAAAAAAGAAACAGGTCATTTTTCTCCGTATGCTTTCTCTGTACCTGGCATGATGCTGCTCCCTGGTTCATTTTCAGGCAGGATGAGTTCTCCCAGCCCAGAGCGTGGTCCAGAGCCCAGGAAGCGAATGTCATTAGCTATTTTCATCAGACTGCATGCAACTGTGTTCATGGCTCCACTGAGCTCCACTAAAGCATCGTGAGCTGCAAGAGCTTCAAACTTATTTGGAGCAGTGACAAAAGGCAAACCTACAAGGAGAGGGTGTAAACATTAAACCAGTGAAGCACTTCCTTGCAGACATAAACCAAACAATCAAACACGTAACAAGCTTAATAAAAAATTAAAAATTAACAACTCTGTAAGATCATCTCTTTCCTCTAGAGCTTTCTTCACAAACGTATTTCTTAAAGTAAATTAAATACAAAAAAACATAATGAAAGTCAGTAAAATATAGAAGAGCATAAAATTTGAGCATCCACCTACAACAAAGCTATAAATCTCAAGCCTTCATTGTGTGTTGCATTCTAAGCACTGCTTCTGCACCAAAGTGTTTTGTGAATGTCAATAATCTTTCAAAAGTTGGCCCAACTTAGGCATTTCTTGCATTAAATCAAGTTAGATGCTTTATATTATTAATTGCTGTGATGCTTTCAGTTCTAAAAATAGATGTTTTTGGAGCACAGTGCAGGCATTAGGATAAGTAATACGTAATCACAATGGAAGGGAACAATAAACGAGCCAGAACATGGGAAAGCTGGATCGGACTTAGGAGGATGCCTGCCAACAACAAGAGCACAGGAGCAATGGAAGGAACAGTTCTGTTTATGTAAATTAAATGCCTGAGTTCTAAGCCTAGGTTCCATGATGAAAAACATTCCTTAAGGACTTTGCCCTGGTAGGACAGCCCCAGCAGAATGGGACTGTAAAAAATTACATCACTGAGGACTGACTGTGGGTTGGATTTCCAGAATGACTGATCTGAGCTTTCAGCACCAGTTCAAAGGAGAGCAGCATAATTCCCATAACTTCCAGTGTTTTGCGCTTCCGGACAAACACCAAATGCCACCCAATTTGCATAGGCTTGTAAACTGCACAGCTGCCTTCTCAAGTCACAGAGGTCCATCCAAACTTCTCCTTTTGTTCTTGCCAATAACCGCCCTCTGTAAGAGCACGAGGAGCTTCAGGAGTCTGCCCTACTCATACAACCTGCCCACACATGACGCAAAACATCCACTGACATGGGAGAGCTTCCTAACGCCACCAAAACATGCCCTGTACTGCTCCTGGCAGCTGTTGTTTACAGCAAGTTACTTCTCTTTCAGGGTACAAGAGAGTCTTGACCCTCTGAAAGACAGTGAATAATAGAGCCATTGAAACAAAAATACTGTCAACTAAGCAATTTCAGATTTTACAGCAAATGTAAATGACAGATGTACACATTTGTTTGGGGGGCATTTTGAAAACTGATACTGTGACACAAAAGATCTGGTTTACAGATCAAAAAACTCAACTGCACTGTAAATTAAGTTTCAAGAGCTATAAAGACAGAATAAAAAAAAAAATCAGACAGGTAACTTTTACTCTTTCATATGAAAAAAACAGAATGGCTTTGGAAGCTTTTTTTTCCTTCTTTTGTGCCAAGTCACTGTAAATTAAGAGAGCCAGAGGGCAAAGATCAAGACAGAAGCATTATAGTTGGGCTAATAATAGAAGTCTGAAACTGTATCCATATCCAAAGAGCCTTGCTTGGATAAACACCATCATTTCAGTCACATTCAATGCACTGAGTATAATTATAAAAATAAATTGCAAAAGAAATCCGAAGTAGAAGGCACATAACACATGGCATTAACAAAACCTTCACACTAAAAAATAAATATAGTTTAAGCTTATGAGAAGTACGGAAACTGGACAGATTTAGTTTGAATTTGACTGCATGTTACATACGCTGCTTTACTGATAACTCACTCCCAAATATCATTCCTCACCCGTCAGTTCAGCCACTTTGGCAGCAACTTTCTCAGCAAAGCCAATCCTTGTGTTCAATCCTGTGCCGACTGCAGTCCCGCCAGCTGCCAGCTGATACACCCTTGGCATGGTGGATTCAATCCTAGCCACACCGTATTTAATTTGTTGCACATAGCCACTAAATTCCTTTGAAAGGAAGGAGGACAAAGTTAGGAACAAAGACAACACCCAAGAATAAGCATCCAGATTACTTTAGATTTTTAACATGATTTGACTAATTTCTTTAAAAACCTGAAGGCACTGAACTTCCTCCGAACACTAAATCTAAGCATGTTTTCATTAAGAGGGAAAGTATACATCTATAAAAGGATTTCTCCCATGCTATAAAAAAATCATACATTATACCAATCTTAATATACAAAAGCATATACATAATGCATCTTTCTCTCACCTTTTATATTAGTTGTGTACTTAGCAGGATCTGATTCCATAATAAATTAGCTCTAAGATTACATTAACGTTCTCAAAGAACAAATAGTTAAATGGATCTTGGGCTTTGTTCACTTAATTTCAGTTAGTAAAAAAAAACCACCTGTGCATTCTTGGAAAAAAATCCATAAATTCTACCTGCTGTTCTATCAGTTGAGTTAAATTCATTACTAAATTACTGTAATATAAGCCATTCCTGACAATACAATAACATTTGCCATCTTTTATTAAATATACATGTATGTATTGATGTTTTATGTATTGAAAATTTTCATTCACAATTCTTAGTAGTTTTGTGTGTTGGCAAAACATAACTCACACAAATTTACAGATTACAGACAACAACTACCTCTTCCCTGCAATGTCAGTGTAACAGAAAAACTGCTGTACTATCTGGTAATTAAACATAGTCTAAAAATAATTTGTATTTTACTACTGTTAGAAATAAAACACGTATGGAAAAAGGTTAATAAAAATTATGATGCATGTATTAGAGTACTGTGTATACAGCGAGTTCCAGTACAGCCTGAAAATACTCAGGCTGAGATTCAGCCATATTCCTGTATTTTAGCCTAAACTATCAACTTAATTTAGGCATCCTTAAATTTGACTTAAGTTTGAATTTTCCAAAGAAATGCATAATTTTTAATGTTTTTTTACCTGCCCAAGTGTAAGTGGAACAGCATCTTGCGTATGAGTGCGCCCTATTTTTATGATTTGGGAAAACTCTTTGGATTTCCCTTCGAGTGCATTCTGTAGCTTCTTTAGTCCAGGTAACAAGACCTCATTAACCTCCTGGGCAGCAGCAATATGCATTGCTGTTGGGAAAGTGTCATTTGAACTCTGTGGAAGAAATTTGAGACATTAATTTACAAGCTTTTGTCACCATTGCTGCTGTAAGATGTACACGTGTGGCTTTATTCTCTTTATCTCATAAACTATTAGAAACTAAAGTAAGAGTAAGCAACTTAGGGGTGTTCCACAAGGTCAGCTCCTTATTGATAAATCAACTTTTTATGACTACACCCACAGAAAGTTAAACTTAATAGATTGTTCATAACAGCCTTGGGACAAAAAAAGGAATTATTATAGTAGTTATGAGAGATGGCTAACAAATGGACAGATGCTCTTAAAGGAGTTGTAGGTGACTTTAAAACACATGTGTTGCTTTGATAATATTAAATCCATAGTTCACAGAATACTGAGGAAGCACAAAGGATCAGGAAGGGAAACAAACAAGTCAGTGGCTTAATCTTTCCTTCAAGGTAGGTGAAGTTCAAGAGAGAAGTATAATAAAAATGTCTACCATGATCCAACTTTTGGACCTATATTTAACATCTTTAAGACTGTAGCAGTGGTTGTCACAAGCCCCCCACTGTCTAATACATTATGTATGACTTCATCTATCATGAATGAGTTCAAAGTTTTTAATCTGAAAAGCTCATACTGTCACTGAAAAACATCTTAAAGTTCATTTAAAATGAAAAAAACCAGAAAATTGTTGCCAGAGTTGACCACAAAACATTTAACCTAAACAGTAGATACAAGTAAATTCAAAATTCACAATTCAAAGACACAGAACTTTTGAAATTAAATGCAGCATGAAACAAGTCTAACAACCTGGCTTTTGTTAACATGATCATTCGGATGCACTGGCTTTTTGCTTCCCAGGGTGCCTCCCATAATCTCAATTGCTCTGTTGCTGATGACTTCATTGACATTCATGTTGGTTTGAGTTCCAGACCCAGTCTGCCACACCACCAAAGGGAAGTGATCATTTAATTTTCCTTCAGCTACCTATAATGGAAAAAACAGAAAAACTGTTCCACTAGGAAAAAAAAAAGCCTAAACCTGAAAATTTTATTGCCATAATTAAAATTATGCTCTCCATTATATTTTTAAGTCTACACATAGCAATTAGTGAATTTACACTAGAATAATTAAGATTTTTCTATGTAATACTAGATATTAAAAGGGAAAAAAAGCTTTTTGAAGACTGAAGTGAAATACAGAGATACAAAGAATTTGATTTCATGTTCTACAGACATAGACAGAAAATATTTTTAAAAAGTACTTTAGGTTACATCTTCTCTCTGTGTAACTAGACTCTGATATCTCTCAATAAAGAAATTTCATACAGAGAAGTTCCAGACCTCTAACACCTGCAGACATTACATGTTGCATCAACGAAGCCAGCAGATGGCTGCCAGTCTCAAACACCTCCTTCCTGTAAGGCATTCTCATTTTTGATCAACGTTTTTTGGAGCCTGTTGTATCTTAAGACACATTCATAGAGTTTTCTAAACATGTGTTTGTAATAGTATCAAAATCTGCACTCAGAAGTATCCCCCCCACACATATTAGTGTCAGAAAAACAAGGAGCTGTTGTCACAACTCTGTTGTCTACAATCAGATTACCAGGATACATCAGTGCTCCTGGAATCATGCTTTTCAAGAAAGGATCTTCTGTATTTCCCATCTTATACATGGGCAACGCTCCCACCTCCAAGAGTAACTTGATTCCTCTTTTTATTTAAGTTGTATTAAAAAATTATTTTGGAGGTGAGGAAAAGGGTATCATAGCAGGGGTGTTTTCAGAATACAATGAAGAAAGCCACAAACAACTTTCAGAATTTATGAATCTAAACGAAGGAGCTTTAATCCACGAAAATTTCTAATCCACCTTTAACTAGGGGAACCCTAGAAAGCAGAAGAGGAGCCTGGATATATTCTGCAGTTCTCCAAAGCTACTGCATCTTGGGACTTAAGGTGCTACAGCTGGTAGGAAGAGGATACAGCTTCTGCTACCACTGAAATATTTTTAAGGTAGTCAGGACCATAAAACTTCTAGATAAACAAATGCTTCTAGATAAACAAATCTGTTGATTTAGTCAAAGCGAAACATCTGGTATTATCACACCTCAAATAAGGGTCACTCACAACTCTCTGCACTTGGATGGCATTTACCAACATGCATTTCAACATTCTATCATTTCTTTACATGCAAGAAAGAAAACAGTAAAATATTATATTAAGTAAGTGATCACTGGAGAACAAGACTTACTAACAGGAAACGCCTTCCTCTAACAACTTGAGAAATGCAATCCCCCACCCTCCTGTGAAAAGCTGAACAAAAATACAGTGGCAGTTGCAGTATTTTGAACAGCTCGTTCCTACCTCATTTGCTGCCTGCACAATGGCTTTAGCAATTTTTGGGTCGAGACCATAGTCTTGATTTACTTCAGCAGCTGCCCTCTTCAAGATGCCAAAAGCCCTTATGACTTGGACCTGAGACACAAGGGTAAGTTTAAACACACAATTTCTTTCCCCCAAAGGACATGTTATCAATTTGTAGTGCAAGTCTAGTTCTAAACCAAACTGCTTCTGATCTTAAATCCAGTAGTAGTACATAAGCCAAACCAGAGAGCAATCAGGTCATCTGACCTATTCTCCCACTAACAGTAACATTCATCCCAACAGTCCAGAGGGCAGCACACAGCCCAAGTATGCTCTGTGTATCAAAAGTTACATGCATTAGAATTAAACTGGTTCCATTCCTAAAACAGCCTTTTGAGGGAAAACTGACAAATTTCAGTACCTGGAGAGTCAGTATATGACAAAGCACGTGCACATTAATGGCCTATGCTACACGTGACAAATTAAGTTTATATCAACTCATGCTATACTACACTGCTTCAACAACAAACTACATAAATGCTACATCAAATTACTCCATTTGCTTTTTCATCTTTGTAAAGATGAAAGACATGTTTTCTATTCATTCTGGTTATTAAAAAATAAAGCAACACCATAAAATTATTCAAAAGCAATTTATTTGAACACAACGAGAAATATTTCCACCAGAATAATATATTGCCCTGAAACTTCTGCCTTTAATTAAAATTCAAAGTTGCTCAAACTTCCAGCAAAAGCCTAAAAAGAAGGTATTTAGAAGGTATTCATTTTCACACACAAAATACACTCTAGAGAAGAAGAGAACACCGATTTGAATTACTTACTGGCATCCTTTCTGAAACACCTCCAATCTTGAAGTTCATTGTAGATCTTACAGTTTGGGCACCATAGTATTTGTCACTTGGGACCTTCAGTTCACCAAAGGTATCATATTCTATCCTGAAAGCCTCTTGAGAAGACTATAGAAAAGGAAAAAAGAATTCAAGCACTGGCAATCAGTATATTCTTTTTTAAAGCAGATAGTCAAGAAAAAGAACATGGAAAAAAATACAAAGCCAAGACATGCAGCTAGTCACAGGTGTTTCTAATCGTATCTTCAAAGTTGAGACATTTTTCTAGCGTGAGCAGCTGCCTCACCAGAAGTCAAAACCACAAACTGTGTACCATCCTTGCGTTCCGCCGCAGCGAGGGGTGCAACAGCTCCCCCAGGCCCTGGAGCCCCAGACCTCAGCCAGACACCGATGACCAACAGGGAAAGGAAGGCAACAGGACAGGTCTTGGTTTAGCAAAATCCAAAACTTCTTATTGCGCCAGGAACCCAGACAAGAAATGAGGGAAGAGGGTTATGGGTTTTATGTGACAGGCATGGGGTGGAGTTTAGGGTCGGGGTCCAATAGTGAGAGGAGCAGGGAACTCCAAAGGGATGGATGGAGGAGGGCAACCAATGGAAAAAACTAAGGCGGGAACACTGCAGTAGAATTTAAACCAATGAGGGTACAGAAAAAGAAGAACATTCTGGCACCATTCCTGAGTTGACAAAATGGGGTGGAGTGTCTTTTCCCGGGCTTGTGGGGGCACGCCCCACAGGGTGGAGGGGTGGAATCTTCTTTAAATCACGACCCTCACCGATGCTGTCTGTCTGTGTAGAATCCCTGTCTACTGGGGCAGGGGCACTCCACAACTCCCCCTTTTTTATTTCTTTTAGAAACAGGGAATAATCTTTAAATTAGGGCCCTACGATATTCTTAAACTTAAATTATTTAATACTTATCCCATAACTTATAAAGGGATTACAATGACTCATAAAGGAGTTCCCAGAGACATAATAACAAACAGTAAAATACAATTAACATAAAAACAATTATAGAACTAATACAGCTAAACTTGTGACAACAAACAACCTCAATGGGAAGATTAAATGTGAAAGGGACACACATAAAAAATTAATTCTGACATACGTCAGAAGAAGTAGAAAGTATAGGTAGAAGTAACATAATGATTAATGCAACAATTAAAGCCTTCTCTTTCATCTCTCTGCTCTCAAATTAATACCCTTATTCTTAGTAAACCACTCCTTTTCCTTTTTGCTCACTCTCTCACTGTCTCCATTTTCTTTTTCCTTCTTTCTCCTCCCTTTCTCTTCCCTTCAACAGTCTATCAAGTATTCTAAACTATCACCCCTCGTGATACGTATCTACTATACCTATAAGTATAGTAGATATACTATATCTAGGAACTATATCTAGGTATATTTTGTGCAATATTTATGGATGGTACTATTTCTATGTCATGTATCCACCTAGCATCTGTTATTATCTAACACAGGCACAGCTAAATTAATTTTAGCTGACAGTAATTCTTTTTGTAGAACAGCCCATTAATTTGTGATGATGTGATCACATTCATATGCAGCTCTACAAAGATTATGGAACTGACAGGAAGTAAGAACAATTTACTCTTCCTTTTCCCACACCTTGGTCAGCAAAGTCCAATTTTCTGTGAGACAGGTATTCATCCTTTCCCAGGAGATGAGACTACCTTCTTTCAGATTCCTCAAGAAGGGGTAGAAGTCTCTTTCATTTCTTTATCATGGATAGAGTAAAAAATTGCAGCCCTGGAGGCAGGGTATATACATTTACAGCGCCGGGTTCCTGACCTAACCACAACCCTCAGGGGTGAGTCCTTGGGAAACAAACCTCTTATCAACAGAGTCAAGTCAGTCTTGAAGCTCGGTGGAAGAAGTAAATCAAATGCAAGGAACTATCAAGAGAAGCAGAGGATACAAACAGAAACACTGCTGTGCCACCATGATTCATTGACAGTCTGAGGTCTTTGTGCAGATTTGGTTCTTTCATCCCCAGAACGAGCATTACTGAAAACAGTCCAAAGGCAATAAATCTGACAAAAGGTAGGGAACAGCCTTCTTAAGACAAGTGACTTTTTTGTTCAGAAAAAAAAGGTAACCTGGAGATTGAAGGAAAACTGAGGTATACCCAGTATTTACTTGTCTCTGTCTCTTCCAATACAAGACACAGGAGCCCTAACATGCTTGTAAGAGTCAGGGTCAAAGCAAGGGAAAGGGAGCAGATGTTCACACAAGTCACAGACTGACAAAACTCCTTGCCAGCTGATGCTGAGGATGCAAGAAGTCCACAAGACTTCAGGGAAGATGAGACAAGCCCTCAGAAGAAAGATCTAACCTGGGTTATTACACAGACAAACCACAGGCTCAGGAAACTCCCTGATGTGAAAATCATAGAATCGTTAAGGTGGGAAAAGTCCTCCAAGACCATTAAGTCCAACCTCTAACCAAACATCACCACGTCAACTAAATCACAGCACTAAGTGCCACATCCAGTTATTTCGTAAACAATTCCAGGGAGGGTGATTCCACCACTCCTGGGCAGCCTGTTCCAATGTCTGATCACCCTTCCAGTGAACAAGTTCTTCTTGATGTCCAACGTGAACCTTCCCTGCGGTGCAGCCTGAAGCCATTCCCTCTCATCTTGGGAGATAAGGCCAATCCCCACCTAGCTACAGCCTCCTTTCAGGAGGCGTAGAGAGTGATAAGGTCCCCCAAGACCCCTTTTCTCCAGGTTAAACAGCACCAGCTCCCTCAGCTACTCCTCACAGGACTTGTGCTCTTCATCCTTCACCAGCTTCATTGCTCTTCTCTGGACTCACTCCAGCACTTCAATGTCCTTCCAGAACTGAGAGGCCCAGAACTGGACACAGGGCTCAAGGTGTGGCCTCAGCAGTGCTGAGTACATAAAGGGTTTGGGTCAGTAAACGAGGAAAGTATCATCTATGTTCATACAGTTCTTACTCTTCCTTAGGAGTGCACTTCTGAAGTCAGACTGTTCCTCTCTCTTCTTTGTTCATTTTACTTGCTCTTCTTTAGTGGGTCTCAGTGTTCTCGGACAGAAGCACAGCTGGGTATTGGCCAGAACACCCTCTCCAGCAGCCCTGACCCTCTTCCTGTCCAGGTTTGTATCACCATGGATGGCAAGCTGCAGCAGAGAGAGGGAAGTGTCCCAGCCTCTTTACCATCCTAAGCATCATTCCCAGCCAGATGGAGACAGTCTGCCATCAAGTACCATCAATCACATACCAGAAACACCAGCCCTGCTCACTTTGAGTACTTCAGAGGAGGTGGTGCCTGTGAACTGGAAGAAACTGCAGCACAGCCTACAACAAGGGTTAGCTCTCACATCGTTATCCCGCAAACCACATCTTGTGTTTTGGCTGATGCTCTCCCAGGCACTGACTCCTCAAGAATAGAAAGCTTAGCGTGGAAGAGTAAGTCATTTCTATGTTCTCTAACCTTCTTTGTCCTGCTTGAGTCACTTAGCATTCATTTACACGCTAACAAGAAACAGAATATACAAAATGCTTCTTTAGTATATCACTACCAGAAACGTTTAATTGGGATGCTTGTGGGTCTTACAGTACGTGTGCGCACATTAACATTCCATTGGTTGGGATCACTGACTCACTGTCTTCGAAATCCCTGCTTTTGACATCTGGACACCTTGTAAAAGCACACAATGCAAAGCTGTCACAAAGCTGGATAAGCAGAACCCGTTCAGTTCCAAGCCTAGCTCTCGATATCATCAGCGGTTTAATAACCAAAAGTATTCACCCTCAAACAATATAAAAAACTATCTATAACCTTTTAGACAAAAAAGCTAGCAGTTGCACAATTGATTCCACAAACTTACATAATTCTAATGTCAACAATGATGAAACAAAGATAAATAGCATCAGTACATCCTTGTACAAGTATCTTTCAACAATGAAGTAATTATTTAAAAACCCCCAACTTTCCTAGCCAATTCATAAATTCCAATGAAGTTAACAGGGCAAGGTGCTTTAAGAAGAATGTCATTTGCTGATTCCTAGTGTAACAGGTGCCATTAGGTAAAAAAGCAAAGTGATGTTTTTCATGCAGACTGAAGGAACTGGGCTGCAGCATTACTCTCAGACTGGTGTAGCAGCCTGCAGCAGGCACTGTCTGAGTGTAAATGTAACAAACATGATTCCCTCCCTCCTCAGCCAGAATTCAACCTCTTGAGCAGCTTTATGAGCTGTAGGTCCCAGTTCCTGTATGTAAAGTGGTTTCTACAGCCACCCCCTGACTCAGAGGACCAGCTGTAAAATGGTGCATCAGTTGCACACTCCATCAACCCTCTACTCCCCCATCCCTGGGCCTCAGGAGAAGCCAAAAGGAGACTTGGAAACTCTGGCAGTAGCCAAGGCAAACTCCTGTGCTCACCTAATTTCTATCCTAGCTACAAGCAAGGCTCTGCTCACAACTACTGTTCCTCACATTTACATTTTTTTTTTTCTTAGAAGGCATGACAAGGTGTGGTCAGCCCTCCAAAATCCCTAGAACCCAAACACAGTCCAAAGCTTACAGCTAGGCAAATAGAACTGTACTTTTGCCTTGTTGCAGGGAACTGATCAGAACTGATTGCACCATAACACACCAGAGATACTCAAATGGCAGAACTGCTGCAATAATGCTTCCTGTGGAAAATTACATTCTCATTTATGGATGCAGCAACTTTTGTATATAAGTATTTCAATTCTAAGAACCATCATTTTTACCATGTCAACAGCACTCTTTTGAGGCCATCAGCATGTGCAATTTATGTTTTACTGCTCTCCTTTAGCAGATGAAGAATGTTTCCATTTCTAAGCATCACTTATCTTTTATAACATAATTTGAGTCACAAATTCTGCAATTTACCCTTTAGAACCCAAACCCAAATATTTTACAATGTTCAGCTACAGAAGAACCATTATGACAATTCCATTTAAACCATCTTGTGCAATTTAGCTCTAAGCAAAGGCAACACAATAAACATACCAGGACAGCATGAATATTTGGTTGTATCTACATATACAATGTGTTTCAAAAAACTCTTGCTACTGAGAAAATCTCTACAAACATCAAAAAGCAAGGGCTTGGGTTTGTTGGATGACTGGTTTTTTTAACTTAAATACTGGTTAGTACATCTTCTGGTGGTTCCTCTTTTACATAAAAACATACAGATTTTTTACTGTAAGAATTCAACAGCTCCTTGACTTCCAAGCCCACTGAGGGATGTTTTAAGTAGTGCTGTTATTTAAACTCCAGGAACTCAAAACACACAGAGGACCGGTCATGTTTCCTACCTGCAAAGAGCAAAACACACCTCATTCTTGTAAGATTGCAAACCAGACTCATAAATACCAGGTTTTCAGCAAATGAATGAAGTCCATGATTTATAATGTTATTCTCAGATGATGCCAAATGGCAAAATAGAAAAGGGGAACCATCCAACAGGCCAGTGGTTTGAGTTACATATTCTGCTCTGACACTAGTTTGCTTATGCAGTTAAGTTTCACCCACCATGAAGTTTTTTCACTTGCTGGAAAGCTTGTTTTATTAAATGCTACTTTTTACACCTTCACCAATATTACAGATTGGAAACTGCTGTTCTGGATAAATTTATTAACGAATTTAGTAAACTAAATAATTGATAGAATCCTGGACATACCACGTTCTGCTGAAATTCTTCTCACAGTCTACACTACCTCGTTTCAAGGGGTGAACTCACAAAGATACACCCAAAATTAAGGCTTCCATTCAACATCCAACTAGTTGCAACATCCCACTAGTGTTAGTACTGAGATCTGAAGTTCCTTATCCAAATACTGTTTCTGTTTCTATGCTGAACCGCATGCAACAATCAAGTCCTACTCGCCTATGAGCCCAACAATCAACTGATTATACACGAATATCTAGTGATGATGCCTGCTAGAAGTACCGGGCAGTTCAGCTGAAAGCTCCCTAGTTTTCAGGCAGTCCCAAAGCTATTCCAGTAACGAATATTTCCATTCCTGCGAGGATACAGCTTTTTTATTATTTGCACCTCAAAAGCTCCGAGAAAGCGCCTAAAATTCCTGTGGAAGCAGCTGCCGCACAGTGCAGCTCTGTGAAGCGAATCCCGCACCAAGACCTTTCCTGCCCGGCAGGATGCCCGCCCTGCCCGGCCGCGCTGCGGCGGCTCAGGGCCGTGCTCAGGGTCTGAATCTCAGCCGGGCAGCGCCACGGGAGAGCTGCGCGCCGCACATCCCGGCCTGCCCGGGAGCGGCTGCCGAGCGGGGCCGAGCCGGGCCCGGCCGCAGGAAGGATGCGGGAAATAGCAGCAAAAGCCCAGCATAGGATGGCGGACTCGTCTTCCCGGTGCCGGCGCGCTCCCGACGGAGCAACACACGGGATTAAAGCCCCGACGCAGCCGGCGGCCGCCGCTTCCCCTGTCACCGCCCGCCCCCCGTTCCCTGCCGGGCGAGGGCGGAGCGAGGGCGGCGGCGGCCGGCGGTGGCACTTAGAGGTCACGGCTCCCCGCTCCCCTCCCTAGGCTCACCATGGCGGCGCGGGGCGGCGCCGGGATCCAGCGGCCGGGGATGGCGGGAGGCAGCGGGGGCGGTGGCCGGGAGAGGAGGAGACCGGCGGAGCAGCCGAGGCGGCGGCAGGCGCGGAGTGAGCGATGCATGGTGGCGGGGGCCGGGAGCACCACGGGGGCGGGAGACGCGGCGGGACCGCCCCGGACGAGCGTCATGGTGCCGGCAGCGCCCGGCCCCGGAGGCTCCGCCGCGCCAATCGGCGGCCGCTGGAGCAGCGGCGGGCGCTGAGTGCGGCCCCGGGGCAGGTCCGCCCGGCATGGGAAAACTCGGGAAAACCCGCCTGCCTCGGGCGAAGGGCAGCGGGGGAAAGCGCTATAGCAGCGATTTTTTTTCACGAGGGGGGAAAAAAGTATGAGCTTGTTCTGCCTTATGGTAGTCTTTTCAAAGATGTATAAAACCGTATTCCCTTATTCCCTATAAAAGGCTCCTTTCATAGAAAAAGCCAAGTCAAGGTGCAGCCCCCCTCCTTACTTCCTGCCCAAGAAGGCAGTGCTCCGACGTGCTACAGCTCTCCCGGGTGCAAAGTGCAGAAACCTTTCGAGAGTTAAAGGTATGTTCCATTTTTCCACCCACCAGCAGCAATATTCCAACATTTCAGGTTTTCCAATATTATGATTTTTTTACAAGAGCAGCCAACATCCAGCCGTTAAGAAAATAATTTGTCTAACATGGAGAACGCTTCATTCCATTGCAACCTGCATAGGTACCCTTCAGTCCTACAAGAACTGTGTTAATGCTGCCAGAAACTGCTCTGTTAATGCCTTACAAGTTACATCCTGACACTAAAAGCACACTGAATTTGAGTCTTGTACGCTTTAATATTTAGGCAAGTCTACTGCCCCTCGGCTCCTCTGAGAAGAGATAGTCTAGTAAATACACAGGGCATGCTACTAAAACGACTTCAGAAGTTCCAAAGACAATGAAGGGTAATAATTGGGTAATAATATTATCTATATTATTCTATATCAGAGGACGTGAAAGTCTCTTTCATTCAGTAACAGTGTGACAACACAAAGTTATAACTACTACTATAACAT
Organism: Irena cyanogastra; assembly: GCA_013397155.1. Classification (NCBI taxonomy): domain Eukaryota; kingdom Metazoa; phylum Chordata; class Aves; order Passeriformes; family Irenidae; genus Irena; species Irena cyanogastra. Next base: position 235,433 of record VWZV01008119.1, on the reverse strand, counting down.
CATCTTCTTTAAGTATTACTTAGTCAGCAATGAAGATGCTTAAGTCCCCACATCACAAAATTTAGCATCTCTATCTTGTCAAAAAATACTGCAATGAATAGCTGGGGTTGGAAAGGGTATCTGGAAGTCATCTAGTCCAATCCCCCTGCGCCAGGTTCACATTTAGGGAGGCTTTTAGTATCTCCAGTGAAGGGGTTTCCACAACCTTTTTTGGGCAGCCTGTTGCAGTGCTGATCATCTTCCTCATAATTAGATGGAAGTTCCTGTGCTTCAGTTTGTGCCCACTGCCCCTTGTCCTGTCACCGAGCACATTTCTTGCTCTTTAAATATGGAAATAACTACACACTCACAATAAGAGCATTGTAATTATATACAGATCATCACATTCAAACAAATACAAGACTTGTAATGACTTTATTTAGACACATTTTGTGTTTTCGCTGTCCCTTTTGACAGATGGGTGAAAGAACATAAGCTGTTCTGCATTACACTTTTAATAAATGTACAGTAAGCCACAGCAGAATACAAGCTGGAGAAAAGTTTTGTCAGCATTTTCCATTAACTGCTAAGTGCCAACACTATTTTGGTTTGCTTGTGCTATGCTTATGTACACTGGCCCCTCTGGGAGAGGGCTTCAAGTGAGATGGCAGCTGCTAATACGAGCGGATCGCTGGTGGGACGGTCTGGCAATCTTGCTCATTCAAAGTTTTGTCGATCACTGGTCTGTACTTCAAGGTAACCTAAAGTAAAAGAGAACAAAGAACTTCAGGACAACAGGATTAGAGAATGAGATCCAAAAATACCCCAACAGTTAAGATTTTTATAGGGTCAGAATTCAGTTCTATCTTTGAAATACCATGAAGCTGTTCTACTAAGCACCCAACAACATGTTTTGTCACCATTAGAAGAAAAAAGGTTTTGAACTACACAAGCCTGACACAAGGGGAAACACAATTCCAGCTCAAAGAGCAAAGTCACTTCCCAAAGATCAACAGTGCAGGATTATCACAATTTCCAAGGCTGTTTATGAGAACAGCTGTTAGCAGCAAAAAAGATCCTCAAGCACCAAGCTCGAAGTACCTTCCCAGTTGGGATATCCACGTATGACAAGGTGTGCTTTCTCCAGTGCTCCTCAAATGGCTTCCGCTGTTGGCCTTGGAGTGGCTTAGAGTAGTCAAACTCATCTACCCTTAACTAGGGAGAAAATGAAATTAGTACAGACCACAAGTTGTATCTACAAATCACTTTACAACCACAAGATTAACTGCATTTCAATTACACCTGTAACCCAGCATGTCTCAGAACAGACAGCAAGCTTCTTCTTAACGCTGCCCATGTCCAGTTTGAAATGCTCAGGCTTAAACAAGGGCTCTATTCTGTTTATTCATCTTTATGTCCTGTTTATGGATCCATGATATTATTACTACAGTCCTGGTTTAGAGGTCTCGAACCACTCAGATGTGCACATGGAACAACTCTTCTCAAGATCATTCCCAGTGTTCCATGTATTTGTCCTTTTATAAATAACAAATAAGAAGAGACAGAGCAGAACAAATAGGACCCCAAACAAATACTACACTAATCTTAAGACTGAAGACTGTACTTTGGAGATGTTACAACTTTAATATAATCCATCTGAGGACATATAACAAGGAGATTCAATCCTACATTCTGGCCACAGAAAATATTTATACCTTATAATCCTCTCTGGCATGGGCACCCCGGGACTCTTTACGAGCCTCAGCACCATAAATGGTTTGCAGAGCACAAAGCATCAGGTTCTGCAGTTCAAGGGTCTCCACCAAGTCAGTGTTCCACACAATACCTGGTAAAATATTAAAATACTATGGAAGATGGTCTACAAACAAGACAAATACATGTGAGTGAACCAAAGATGCATCATCAGTTGCACTTAAATAACCAAATTCTCTTAAGATATAACAAGACATGGCAGTGTCTGTTTGCATTGCGATCAGCTCAGCTGGAGAATGAAAACTTAAGTGTTCAGCCTATGAATAGTCTTGCTACCTCTCTGCAACTCTCTGGCCTTTTCAGAAGATTCTGACAAAGTTAATAATTCATCTTAGTATTTGGACAACTTCACATCATGTTCCTAGGGTAGTTTGTACCTTACACATTTAAATCCAGTTTCAGTCTCTGCTTCTTTGAAAGATTTTTCAACCAGAAAACTACTGCAAAGGTCAAGTATTTTACCTGATTACCATGTTTAGTAAGCAGAGCTCTACAAAATATTTTGAAAGACTCAAAATGGTCAAAATCTTCAGCCAAATATTCAAGAAACAGGTTTACAGAAAAAAAAAAAAAAAACCCAAAAACAAACACCAACACTCTTCCCTGAGTACTCTGGGCAAGGTGTGTTTTTTGCTATCAGATTACCTCTGTCAAAAGTCTTTAGATGAGCCAGATCACCATATATTTGGCTAAGTTTCTCACAGCCTTCTTGGAGTACAGAACCAGTACGAAATACAGCAGCATGGTTTTGCATTGCCTGCAACACAGTAAAACAAAATCAGTTTGATATGCTGCATGTGAAAGCATGTAACTTCCTTAGCTCCAGAAGAGCTTGATACAGAGCTGTTCTGAGTTCAAAGTTGTCTGCAGCCTGAAAAACTCCACATTTTTCCATTCACCCAAAACAACTGAAACCCGACTCTATTATACAACAGGTAAACTACACAAAGGAATGATAACAAAGGGAAGAAGAATTAACAAAAGTGATACGACCTTTGCTGCACACACAATCTTCTCAAGCTTTTTCTTCTGCATGGCAAATCCTGAAGCATACTTTGCCAAGTTGCCAAACCCCACAGTTGCTTGCAGCTTGTCCCACCCTACCCCTGAGAGCTTCCCCAGGTTTACCTTCTGCATGTTAAGTCGCACTTCTGAAGTCCTTATGCTTCCATTAGCAAACCTTAACTTGTCAAGATTAGCAACTGACTCTTCACCAGCATTTGGTTTAATGGGGGGAACTGGCTCTCCTAATAAGAAAATTTCAGTAAGTTTAGTAGGCAGGCTTGGGTTTGGTTTCTGGCAGTTTCAGAGACTATGAATTACTAAAAATCAGATTTAAGTAAACCAATCTGTTTTCTTCCTCAAAAGGTAGAACTCAAAGAGGTGCACACTAAGTGTCACTCTCCTGAAGTCTCACCAATTGTATCCATAAATTTAAAGTTTTCATTGGAATATGAATCCCATTCTTTTCTACAACAATTAATAAAGATTTTATAGGTTTGGCAAAATTCTGCTGTTCATTCCTTCGAAGCAGCACTTGATCAAAATTCTTCTCAACTATGGAATAAGCCCGTGGTCCTTACCACCTTCTGCTACGCTTTCCTTGTCTCCTCACTCCCAAACCTCCCACCTTTTCTTGGATGTGTAAGGGACCAGAAGTCAATAAGCCTGACAGTTAGAAATGAGCTCTATATCTTGCCTCTAACATTGGAAGCCACATGTTATTGGGCAACGAAGCAAACACAGCATCTTACCAGCACAATTCATCTCACATGTAGCTTTGCATTCAGATTAATAAACTCCCTTCTATGATTTTTAACTCTGAAGAGCCACAGAAGGATTCAAAGAAATGTTGGCACAAAGCCAGACCAAATAGGTAGCACAAGATCTAGGCTGATTCCACGAGGAATGATCAGTCTCTGCAGCTGGTGCAGTTTGGACATTAAGCAGTAAGAAAACAGATGACTATTTGTGGACTCCGGCTGCTCTGGCAATATAACTGCCACTTCCAATATTTTGCTGGGGGTTGGAAGGGAGGGCTTGCTTCTTTCTCAGCTCAACAATTGTTGCTGAACCAGATTATTTAAAAATATATAAGATTCAGCAGTGAGAATCCAGTGAATGAGATATTGCAATTTTTAGTATCTCTCTCTCACCACTTGCACATCAGTCCTTCTTATAAATAAATCAGCAAGGTGGCAGCAAATTCCACTATACAGAAGTGCCAAGTGTAAGACAGATTACATTTTGATGTAGAAGATGGTGCAGTATGTAGAGAATGCAGTCTTCACATTCAATATTCTGTGTTGTCAAAAATCCTAACTGCTCTTGCCAGTAGCATTGGCCCAATTCTAGTTTTAAAAGGATCAATTACAAAGCAAATAGTAATGTCAAAACATTTGCCTGGCAAAGAACATGCCTACAAAAAGCATAAACACCAATTTCTTCCTTTTCTAACAAGTAAGAGCCTATGAGTATCATTCTAAATTTGAATCAGGTAACAACAACTGTTCGTTGGGCAGAAATTACATCACACAGGCAAATGTCTCTAGAAAAGTGAGACTTACCAGGCTTGCATGTACTTGCAATAGTCAGGGCACAAGCACGACCGAAGACCACCAAATCCAGAAGGGAGTTTGCTCCCAGTCGATTTGCGCCATGGACGGATGCAGAGGCCGCCTCCCCGCAGGCGTACAACCCAGGCACCACCTTATCCTCACCATTCACGTGTGTGATCACCTGACATTGCACACACTCCATTAATACTCAGCTATTGAAAACACTCTGAAACAGTGCAAACCTCCCTATTTGCAAAGGCCATGTGCACCTAAGGATGGAACACAGCAACCTGAAGTTTCTTCCAACTCTAAATACAGAACTATCTTAGTTCTAAAGTGCAAGTAGTAATGTATGCAAATACATACATTTACATCTATGTAAATACAGATAGGACTAAACCCCAAGATTTCCTTACATATTCTTACAAAGAGTGCATAACCCTGTTTCACCACAATTCTGCAGCAAGTCAGAAAGCCACAGGAATAAAGTACGATCTGCACATGCTTCTGAGGCAAAATTTTAGACTGAAATTTAACAGGTACACAAAGAGAAGAATTCAGTTGACACCATCACATTGATTTCCAACTAGTGTCAGCTGGAGGATCTGCTTTAGTGTTTAGATTACATGAACTACGGAGGAATAACACACATTAACTCATGTTACAGAATGCAATAGAGCCCTACTTTGATCTATGTTCAATTATATTATCCTCAGCTCAATTAACAGAGAATTGTTGTCAGACCTGACAGTAACTTCATTTCAGATGTTTCTTGGAACTCCCATCTTTAGATGGACTGGAACATGGTTATCAAGTTATTTTAAAAAACCAAAAAGATCGTGTGTTTCAAGTACTTTGACATCATTATTATATTATTATTAAAAATGGTATTAATCATCCTTACATTTATGAAAAACATTCTTAATGCTTTTCTATTTGGAAAATAAATCCCTAGTATGATGATGAAAATACAGCCCAAAAGTGATGTGTATTCCTCACCTGGCCTTTGTAGTTAGTAGGAATACCTCCCATATTATAATGTACAGTAGGCAGGACAGGGATAGGCTCTTTAGTGACATCAACTCCAGCAAATATCATGGCTGTTTCGGAAATCCCTGGGAGACGGGTTGCCAGCTGCTGTGGTGGCAAGTGGTGCAACTGCAAGTACACGTGGTCTTTTTCAGGACCACAACCCCTAGCAAAAAAAAAGCAACACTGGAATACATAACAGAAATTTACAAACACTAATAGCATTTCTAATCCAGTTTGTTTCATTTTTGAAAATAAATAGGTTCTTTTTCAAATGTTATCTGGCAAAAATTAATATCCACCCTATATAATAAGACTTTGGCACTTGGATGAATTGAGGCCAAGTCGCCAAACCCCAAATCCAACTCCCAGCTTTCTTTTCACAGTAATTCACACTATATAAGACTGTCAACTATTACATCTCTGCAGAAATATGTAAATCTCGGTAATTAGTCAAGAGAACAGAACACCAAATTATTTTGTTTGTAGTGAGAGCATATACATTAAACTTGTTTGAGCAACTGTCTCTTGATACACGGAATTCAAACAGGAGACTCTTAGCATCATCTGTTCTCTGTCAGTATCATTACCAATTAACAAGAAAGATTTCTGCCCTACACACAGAGATCAGCTTAACAGTCATTAAAGCTCACTCTCATGAATCATTATGTGCTTATCAAATGAACTACTGCACTTCACAGTCCAGCACGATTAAGAGTTCATTCTGCAGCTTTGTTAAGAGCATTTAACTAACCTTCCTTCACGGATTTCTATGGTCATAGAACGAGACACTACATCCCTGGAAGCCAGATCCTTGGCAACAGGTGCGTATCTCTCCATGAATCTTTCACCTTGACTGTTGATCAGAATACCTCCCTCTCCACGACATCCTTCTGTGATAAGGCAGCCAGCTCCATAGATACCTGTTCAAGAACGAAAACGCCATCACAGATTTCTCCACGCAGCTTCACTATCAGGATGAACACTGAATAAACAAGGTCTTCTCAAAATAATCAGGTGCAGATTTTATTTCACCCTAATCATACCTCTAGGAACTGTCTCTCAAGTGCTGTTATTCCTTTTAAACTCTCTTTCCGAAAGGTATGCAATTTGATTTGGAACACCCACAGTATTTCAAATATTAAAACTGGAAGTGATCTGCACCTATCAATACATCAGGAGAATTTTATGAAGACCTTCAGCAATTATTTTAAGATTTTTAATAAACCAGAAGTTGATTATCTCAAGGTCCATTTGCTCATTTTTGTTCCCTCTTCTGTGCTGAAGCAGTACAGGATGGCTTCAAATCCAGTGGAACACAAAAGCTTTCTTAGTATCCTTCTCCTTTAGAGAAGGAAGGCCTGCCTGTTACTTTGCAGCATTGGTCATCACAGAAAATAAAAATGCAAACTAATTCATGCACTTGATAATCATCTTGAAAGCTACAGAATTATCATACAAGCAGTGAAGCTTCTTTAACTAGAAAAACCTTAACTAAGTCAAAGGAACATTGGACCTCTATGATATAACAATAACATTGTAAAATTATGCAAACCATTTACAAAAAATCACATGAGTTAAAATGAAGCATTTCACTAGCTACAAATCTAGTTTGTGATCATTGTCACCCAGATTAGATACTGATCACGTGCTAGAAAACCACAGTTCTATATATATACACCTTAAATTTAACTACCCCACTTCACTGAAGATGCTAGTATATAATTCTCTAACATTTGCACCTATCCCATTGCTCTTGTATCTAATATCAAACCCCTTAAAATATTAAGGACAATGGAACTATAAGTTTAAAAGGTAGTTTCAGCTTGTAATTCATAAAATCTCTTAGTATTGTAAGGACAGCACCTCAAAATATTAAACACTACTCTTTAAATTATAACAGCTGAGACCTTTCTCACACTGGTATGTCTTACTCTCAAATTTATATTCAACAACAGCTGGATACAAGTCTAAACACACATCACAAGCAACTTCTGAAATGCTGCAGAAAAGTGCAAACTGACTTGAGCCCATCATGCTTGAGGTGACATCATGCTGGTGACCTGTCACTAGTGGGGCTCCACAGGGCTTTGTCTTAGGTCCCGTGCTCTCCAACATCTTTATAAATGACTTGGACACAGGACTATAAGGGATACTGAGCAAGTTTGCAGATAGTACAAAACTGGGAGGAGCTGTTGATTCCCTTGGAGCCAGGGAGGCCCTGCAGAGAGACCTTGACAAATTAAGAGGGCCGGGCAATCACCAACTGTGTGAAGTACAACAGGGAACGTGCCGGATTCTGCACCCGGGATGGAGCAACCCTGGATGTGCGGACAGGCTGGGGAAGGAGATGCTGGGAAGCAGTGCCATGGAAAGGAACCTGGGAGTCCTGGTCAATGGCATATTGGACATGAATCAGCAGTGCCCTGGCAGCCAGGAGGGCCAAGCTGTCCTGGGCGGCATCAGGCACCGCACTGCCAGCCAGGCAAGGGAGAGGATTGTCCTGCCCTGCTCTGAGCTGGGGCGGCCTCACCTCCAGTGCTGGGGACAGGTTTGGGTGCCACAATATAAGTAAGACATTAAACAATTAGAGAGCATCCAAAGAAGCGCAACAAAGGTGGCAAAAGGCCTTGAGGGGAAGTTGAATGAGAAGCAGCTGAGGTGACTTGACCTGTTCAGACTGGAGGAGACTGAAGAGAGACCTCAATGCAGTCTGCAACTTCTTTGTGAGGGGAAGAGGAGGGCCAGACACTGATCTCTTCTCTGTGGTGATCAGATCAGTGACAGGACCTGAGGGCAAGGCCTCAAGTTGTGCCAGGGGAGGTTTAGGTTGGATATTAGAAAAAGGTTTTCACCCAGAGGGTGGCTGGGCACTGGAACAGGCTCCCCAGGGGAGTGGTTACAGCACCAAGCCAGATAAAGCTCAAGAAGTGTTTGGACACTGCTCTCAGGCATGTGGTCTTCGGGTGTCCTGTGCAGGGCCAGGAGTTGGACACGATGAACCTGATGGGTCCCTTCAAACTCAGCATATTGTGTGATTCTGTGACATCTTAAAACAACATAAAAATCTGTTAAACGCGTTAAAAACAATGTTGTAAGCACTACTTCATATTCAGTACCTGTAGGGTGAAACTGCACAAATTCTAAGTCCTGGCAAGGGAGCCCAGCTCGTGTGACCATGGCAGTGCCATCACCAGTACTGGTATGAGCAGATGTGCAGCTGAAGTAAGTGCGGCCGTACCCACTGCACAACACAAAAGTTAACAGAATTAACAGGAAGAAAAATTAAAACATCACTACAACATAAGACTAACTATGGTGTTTGCGCAACAGTGGAAAGGGTTAATAAGAAAAGTGCTGAAGTTTTACCATCTCCTGTACTAGTTCAACCAAAAGAAAACAGAACTGGTTTAGCCCAGATTTGATCAACCATACTTGAAAAATGGCTGGTGACAGAAGGTTAAAGAAAAAGAAAACCAAATCCAAAGCAGGATTGTTAGGTTAATATCAGAAGCTTTTCTACCACAAAAAACGCCAGTTATTTTAGAAAGTTCTCTCAATCCATACAATTCAGCTTCATTTGAACTATCATTAGCAGTTTTTAAAAAAATAGCATATAATGATGGTTTAGATTGCCCATATGGTCCTGGTTTTATATTCTTAGATTTAAAAACTTAGTTGTCCAGGTATTAAACATGAATTATTATGCTGCAAACATCTAGGTTAGCCTCCAACGTTATTGAGAACACCCAATCAGCCCAATTTCAGGCCAAACTCTCAGAAGAAATAGCAATATACATATTCCATGTATCTCAAAGTACACAAGCATGAAAAACATATCAGAAAGACAAATTATGTAGACAACCTTTTATAAATGTATTTATAAGTGTATCTTTCACAGACACATTTATAAATATTATTCATATTGAAATAGGAGAGAGCCATAAGCAGCAAAAGACTAATGCAAATAGCATTCTAATAAACACATAGAAACTTTCCAACCAAGTAATGTTAAGTTACACTCCTATTATGATAATTTTATCCTAGAACAGTTAGAATTACCGTGGCAGTATCTTAATGAAATAGAATTTTGAAAAAAGCTGTTTCCTACAGGAAGAACTCTACAGATAGACATGTTGGCAGCATTGGCACAATGTCTGTTTTAAACAGCACATTTTAAAAATCAAAAACCCTCTGCATCATATGTATTACTCTTACACATTCTTATTTTATGTCATTATTCTAGAATTCAAAGTTAGACATCATACCAAATTTATACTTGGTCACAAAATTAGCATGTGCCTTTTTCAGAGGGAATAACTGAATTCAGTTACATTCCTTTTAGTGTGGGGGAAATGAAACTATACATTATGTTCTGTCAGTCAATGTATCTTCTCCACACTGTTGATCCGAACACACGTACAAGCACACAAAGTTCCAGCTGGTAACACTCCCAAGTTTTGGTCCTTCATCACAAATGTTACATTACCCAGTGGCAATGACCGTGTTCTTTGCTCTAAAACGATGTATGGTTCCATCTTCAATGCAGAGGGCAATAACACCACGGCATTCTCCATTCTCCATAAGTAAGTCCAAGGCAAAATATTCAACAAAGTAGCTTGTATCATATCTTAGAGACTGGAGGAAAATTACAAAAGGAGCTTTTACTGAAGTAACCTCTCTTCAAAATTGTCAATGCACATAGGCAGTGTCAGGGTAGAAAACATCCCACCAACACTCAGGGAAGACTGTTTCCTCATAATTATTTATTACAGAATTTGCTAATTAATCCATTCTAGCTTTAAAAGAGACAAGTAGCAGCAAAAACACTTAATTCTGAGCAGCCATGATCTAGGCAGCAGGACTTGTCATTTCAGTCCACATTTGGCAACACGTTAGCCAGCTGCAGTGCTGCATACATGTAGAAGCATGCTGCACTTAAGCTCTCCCAGAAAAATGAAAAACACCTCCAGGAGCCCAATAAACCAGCAAGAGCAGCAGGCACTGAGTCAAACGTTCTTTCATGCCCTCAGGGATCAGAGCAGTGTTTGGCAGCAGGATCATTTGTATTGCAGCAGCACATACAGTGTGAACCTGGAGGACAGCAATTAGCTGGCTACCAAGTAAATAAAAAACAGTAGCTACGAGGTACTTGGATTTCTGCTTTCAAGTAACTCACTACCATTTTCAAAGAGCCAGCACTTCCTTCAATTATGGTTTGTAGAATTAATAGACAGACATGCTGGAACACTAGTCACTTACTTGCCATAGAACAAGCTCAGGAATGCACAGTAGGCCTTAATTCACTTACACCTTGTTTCCCCTCCTCCCAGTTTGAAGATGAGTGGAAAAAAAAATGCTGGCTTGTACCTCTTTTCAGAGCTCCCCAATGCTGCTGTGTTAAATTTTTGGAAGAAAAGGGCTTTTGGGGAAAGGTTACATAAATTCTCTTTGGGTCTAGTTAACAGACACAAAAGTACTAACAGTGCAGAACTAGTCCAGACCACAAAGCTGACACTGTACACTAATTAGCATCTATTGTCTTCATCCCTCCACATTGCCTCAGGAAGGAAGATAACCCAGAACTGCTATAAGCCATTCCCCTGGAATCCTCATTCGTATGTGAACAGTTACATGTTTGTTTGGTTTGGGTTTTATTTTTTTTTTCAAACTCTGGGGGGAGAAAGGGAAAAAAAAATCAGTAAATGCAAACACAAAAACCCAAATCAAGTTAACCTCACAACTGCTTACCCTGCCATACAGAGTATGTAAGAGTGAATGTCCAGTCCTGTCTGCAACACAACAGCACCTGTGGGCCTGTCCTCCTTTTCCAAACTGAAGACTCTGTCCACCAAATGCACGCTGATAGATTTTTCCTTCTTCCGTTCTGCTGAACGGCATTCCGTAATTTTCCAGCTGTTGAACCCAAATACAAGCATCAGAAACTCTTGTGCATCACAATACAACAAGTTATTTTAAGGAGATCTCCTTGGAAGCCAGCCTGTGTTATTTGTAACTACAGCTGACATCAAATCCCATGAGTCTCACCTCTATCACCGCAGCTGGGGCTTGCTCAGTCATGTAGTGTATGGCATCCTGGTCACCCAGCCAGTCTGACCCTTTCACTGTGTCATAGAAATGCCATCTCCAGTTATCATCCTCCATGTTCCCCAGAGCAGCATTGATCCCTCCCTGAAAATGAAAATCCATTTTCCTGGAATTACATTACTCAAATACAGATTTAGTAGGTTTACTTCATTTCTATTAAAAATTACATACCAGATATACACCTGTGTACAAGAAATATAGTCAAGCTAGATCTAATGTGGCTGTGAAACTCCTCAATTTCACAATGGCTTGTCCTGCTATTTTGTGTAACGCAGTGAATCACAGTTACACTATAGGCAGAGAAGCAGCACTGCATTTTGATAATGTTTAGAAATGGAGAAGAAGAAAGAGGCAGTATAATGAAATAAAAACATAAGGGGAAATAAGGGTTTTAATAACAACTGCAATTGAGATTAAAAAAATGCGTCTTGCAACGTCATTAGCTTTGAAGCAAAATGAAATGTACCTGTTGCTTAATATAAAGTCTGGCAGTGATAAGTTCACGGTTAAGCTCTAATGATCTTAGAGGTCTTTCCTAAACATAATGATCCTGTGATTTTTTTTTATATACTACCCTCTAAAATAGTTTCTACTAAATATGCGGTATTTAGAAAAAGAAGCATGGCCTTGAAACAAGATGTTCAAGTGCCCCATTCCTAGAAGTGTTCAAAGCCAGGTTGGATGGGGTCCTGAGCAATCTAATCTAATGTGTGGAATCCCTGCCCACGGCAAGGCTGTTGGTCTAAGGTCCCTTCCAACCCAAACCCATTTTATGATTATTTTACATCCAAATCAGCTTTCTGACAGCAGGCACTTCTTAAATATTTGTTCTGCCTCATTTCTCACCTGTGCAGCAACAGTATGAGAGCGGGTGGGGAACAGCTTGGTAACACAGGCTGTGTTAAACCCAGCTTCTGACAAACCAAAGGCAGCCCGCAGACCTGCTCCTCCTGCACCCACAACAACTGCATCAAACTCATGGTCCACTACTGGGTATTGCGTAGAAATCTGGAAAAATAAATCACTTTGTTATGATCACAAATAGGTCAAGATAAGTCAAACAAGTTTCATGAAAACACAAGCAGCATTGGTATAATGCTCTCAACAGACTTTTGCAGCAATTGCTACATCTGTTATACTCTCTTGCTTGCAAAGTGTCATTAAAAAGAGCCACACACTTTAGCAACTCAGTCTCACAAAGCACTTGAACACAGCGCTCCACTAAAACCCAGAAGTTTCACGCCTGTCAAGCATTAAGTGCATTACTGAATCACAATATTAAAAGCACAGACATACCGAGTCAGACACCTTTGTGGAGGCATTTTTCTTTCCATGGACTACGAAGTGTAAGTTCCGTGCAGGAGCCTGGCACACTGCTGGCCACTACGGAAAGAAGCCAAGACAACTATTATGGAACAAATGTTTCCACAGAATAGACTTATGGCACTCTCAGGTACACTACATTTAAAACAAATCTTCACTCACCACTGCTAGCACATAATACGAAAGTATTTATGTATTTTAGAGCTACTGAAGTTCTGGCTTCCCTATAATCATGCCATATAATCAAAAAAAGTTTGACTGATAAGAGAATAGCCTGCAGTTAACAGGGTGTCCCAGACTATCCATTACTGATTTCACCAACAGTGACAAGCCTCTCAGACCTGTCTGAGGCTGCAGTGACAGAAGAATGTCTGCAATTAATGCTGAAGTATTCTTGCAGTTTTTTCATAATTAAGCAAAGATGAAGGCTTGTGAGAATCATAAGAAGTAATCCTCAGAATTTGAATTATTTCAGGTCGTCACAGTACTGAAAATTAAAAAAGGTTGTGGGGAATGCTCTTCCAGCTGAGTATTGCTTCAAAAGTCAAAGATATTTCTCTTATTCTTTAGGAAATTAGTCACCAATTTAGAACCATTTATTAATACATAAACTTAGCAGAAGGATGCAAATTTTACCCTTCTGCAATGTCACTGCCTACCTCCTGACTTGTCCAAAACCAAACCAAACCAACAAACACCACACCCAAACCTACCTAGCATGCAGTCTTTGCTTTGCTAAGATTAAAACAGTCAGAATGTTAGTCTCCACCTCTCCAATGTATCGGAGCCTGGTATTCCTTCTTTACACAATTCAAAAAATACGCCTAACTCACCATGTATGATTGCTGAGAACTGCAACACAAAGCCAAATCAGTGACCTGTCCAGTCACATCAGCACTTCTCATCTGAAATATAACCTAAAATGCACTGGAGTGATATCTGCAGCTGTTACATTCATGGTCCCACCACGTTACAACATGCTAATAAGCAGCTCTTCCCTCCCCAAATGTCCACCTCTTCCCCCACCTCTGAAGTGAACTCCAGTACACTTTCCTCAACCTAGTTTTATCATTTCTCATACTAGTTACCTCAAATTACCTTCTTGTGTAACAGCAAATGTCATTACACTTGCCATCTCTGGTTTCTGCAGTCATCTTGGAATGAGATCAGGTCCTAACACCTATTCATAAGCAGTTCCACCACTACTCTCCTCCAGGCAGCTACTCTCTCCCTGTTCCACACTGCTGCATTACCAGGCTTTGAACTCAAACAAAAGCCCACAAAACAGAAAAAGATGTCACACTAAGTCTGAAGGAAACACTGATTGCAGTAATCCTGAATTGTTATGCCACCAGGAAGATCATGGTCCTTTTGAAAATAAAGGTTCAATCAGGGCCAGCTCACTGCCATCTAAAATATTGAGACACTCTTTAAACCTTTCCCTCTCTCTGCAGTTGTCTTTTCTGCACTTGCTTTGTAACACAAGTACAACTACAACCCACTTTTATAATCCCAAACTCGTTATGAGCTTGCAGAATGAGAACAGTGGGAAGAAACTGAAAACTCCCACTTCACCATGAAGAACAAGCCTTCATGCACAACTTACAGCCACCTAACACAAACCTGCCAGACTCCTCAGCAGCTCTTTCTGGGCACAATCACCTGCCAGGTTCAAGGAACTCAGATATACACTGGCTTCTCACACACGTCTAGAATCACAGAAAGCATTAGGCTGGAAAAGGCCTCTGAGACCATCGAGTCCAACCAATGACCAAACACCCCCATGTCAACTAGACTACGGCACTAAGTGTCACATCCAGCCTTTCCTTAAACACTTTCAAGAATGGTAACCCCATCACCTCCCTGGGCAGCCCATTCCAAAGTTTAATCACCCTTGCTGTGAAAAAGTTCTTCCTGACGTTCAACCTGAACATCCCCCGGTGCAGCTTGAGGCCATTTTCTCTCTTCCTGCCACCCCTCCTCAGGCAGTTGCAGAAAGTGATAAAGTCTCCCCTAAACCTCCTTTCCTGCAGGCTTAACAACCTCAGCTCCCTCAGCAGCTCCTCACAGGATTCATGCTCAGACCCTTCACCAGCTTCCTTGCCCTTCTCCGGACTCGCTTCAGCACCTCAGCGTTCTTCATGAACTGGAAGCCCCGAACTGAACACAGCACTCGAGGTGTGCCCTCAGCAGGGCCGAGCGCAGGAGCACAATCACTTCCCGGTCTTCCTGTGCACGCTTTTGTTGAGACAGAATGAGTCTGCGGCGAACTTTCTATCCCGGTGCCCGGGCCGCACCTGCCAGGCTCCTCCAGGGCCTTTCCCAACAGGCACATCCCATTCCCGCTGCCTCCCTCAAAACCCTGCTCAGGGCCTCAGGCTACGGCGCTCACTTCCCCAGCCGGGAGGCGCGGCCCAGCCATGCCCGCAGCCACCTATTCCCAAGAACCTGCCCCCGGGACACGAGTTGCGAGGGCGGCCGCTCCAAAACAGCACCGGAGGAACCGAACCTGCCGGGGGTGGGAAGATCACCGGGCGGGTCAAGGTCACAGGGGAGACAGNATTGTGTTACTGCCATTATTTTTCTTTGGTGAAATATTAAAATATGTAGTTCTCCAATACTGTAAGATTCAGCCTCTTCGTCTCTCTGACAGCGCCTGAAATTCTGCGTAATAAACACGCCAGAATCAGTTTTTGAAGTTGGGGGAAAGACCATTTCGTAGACATGAGATTTGGGCGGAAAGGTGAAGGGAAGACCGTTCTGTCTCTCTAGGAGGAACATCAGACTTAGCAACTCCAGGCGGCGGCATTTAGATGCCGCTCACGGCTGCCTTCGCCCGCCGGCGTTAATGGAATAAAAAGGGCACGCCAGGGGTGGGGACGGACGTCCGGCAGCGCTCCAGCCTCGGGCGAGCCCTTTTCTTGTCCACCCCCTTTTTCTCACGGCTGATGGGCCGGCCCGGGAGGGGGCGGGGCCGGCAGGTGAGTGGCAGCGCCAGGGGCTCGAGCGTTGCCGGGCTTGTGCGTGGGGGCTCAGCCGTGGGGGGAGCGGGNGTCACAGGGGAGACAGCGGAGCCGGGCCGCCGGCGGCGGGAAAACAGGGTAGGAACAAGGGCAAGGACAGGGACAAGGACACGGACAGGGGCAGGGACAAGGGCATAGACAGGGACAAGGGCAGGAGCAAGGACAGAGACAAGGGCAGGGGCAGGGACAGGGACTCACCGCCCGGGAAGCCGCGGCCGGGTGCAGCCAGCGCTTCGCCAGCCCCCGCGCAGCCGCCGCTGCCGCCATCACGCACCGCAGAGTTGGTGGGGGGGGNCGGGCGAGCCCTTTTCTTGTCCACCCCCTTTTTCTCACGGCTGATGGGCCGGCCCGGGAGGGGGCGGGGCCGGCAGGTGAGTGGCAGCGCCAGGGGCTCGAGCGTTGCCGGGCTTGTGCGTGGGGGCTCAGCCGTGGGGGGAGCGGGACGGGAATGGGAATGGGAACGGGAATGGGAGTGGGAACGGGAATGGCAACGGCACGCCGTGTCGCGGCTGTAGCTGCCTCTCAGGGCGCGGCCAAGCTCCCAAGTGTCGGGGCCGCCGTTCGAGGGGCTCGGGCAGAATTCCCAGTGCCCCAGCGGGAGTGGCCCCGGCCCCTCTGCGCGCTGCTGAGGCCGCGTCTCCTCTCTGTGCATCGCAGGTGCCCTCATGAATAACTTAAATGACCCTCCCAACTGGAACATCCTGCCCAATCGGCGCGATCCCGGCGATGACGGCAGCCGGTGGAATTACGCCCTGCTGGTCCCCATGCTGGGCCTGGCCGCCTTCCGTGAGTAGCGCTGGGGCCCCGGCCCGAGGGGGGTCCTGGGGCAGTGCGGTGATAGAGCCTTGCCCCGCCTGAGGACTTCCCCAGGCCTTCTTGTTTATAGTGCTGTAAACAACCGGCGCTGTTGGTATCGCTAAGGCAAAGACCGCTTTCCATACACGGAGTTGAAACCATATTTAATAAGTTCCAATATACAAAGCTCTCTCAAGAAAAATAGACACAGGATGTGCTGGAGATCCTAGAGGTGACAACAGCAGATGTTACTGATATATTTATTTACTGGGCCTAGAAAGTTGTCCATGCAGTATCTGCATCGGAAACCTCCAGTTTGTTTCTCCATGACTTTATTTTCCTTCTCTAATCTAAGTAGTGCTAGTATAGACAATAAAAGAATAGGGGTGTTTTAGTTCAGAGAAAGCATGATCATTTAAAGTGACTCACTGTAAAATAGGGACCACAGAAATACATTTTGTGGGGACATGTGAAGAGACGTGAGTATCACTGGGAAGGGCAGGAAAGAAAATTTTTTACCACTTAGCAGCTTCATTTTCAGGCATAGCTAATTAATCATACCTCATACCCTCATTGTTGCATGTCATACTTGCATCTGAAGTCTCGCTTATGTGTGATAGGTTGGATCTGGACCAGAGAATGTCAGAAAGAAATAGAAAAAGAAAAACAAGAGTACTACAGAAAAGAGTCAACTCTGCAGAAAGACCTGGAAGGCAAATACCGGGATATAATCACGGAGAATCGTCGCGCTGTTGCTCATCTGGAGGTGGAGCTGGAGAAGGAACGCAACAGGACCCTGAGTTACCGTGAAGCCCTCGTGTCCCAGAGCCGCAAACTAGTAGAAGAGAGGAAGCTCCTAGAACAGGAGCAGGAAAAGTTGGAGCAAGAAAAACAAGTCCTTTTGTACTCTGGAGCAGAAGGTGCCTTGTACCAGAGTTGCCTGGCAAAGGAAGAAGAGTGGCAACAGAAAGCCAATGTTTTACTAAAAGAATTTGAAGAGGGACTGAAGGAAAGACAGGACATCTACTGCAGTCTTATTGTACCCAGAAGTCAGAGACTAGAAATAGAGAAAAATCTGCTAGTTAAAGCAGCAACTAATCCTGTTGCTATGGCTTTAAATGTGGAGAGTGGCTTAAAAGATATTTTCAAACATGATAACTACTGTGGCAATGTGCTGAACAGAACCAGAAGTCAAAATGGAAAGCTTATGTGGCTGTATCTGAGGTATTGGGAACTAGCTGTTGAACTGCAGAAATTCAAGAGGGTAGAGAAGGCCATGTTAGGAAAACGCTAAGTAGGGGAAGCAGTGGGATTCCATGTGATCCACCATGCATGGTAGGGACAATCACAGTTGTAGTCTGAAGCTGTTACATTCTTCTGCCATGTTGCCGTCTCTCCTCCTCCTTGCACTTTTATTTGCATGGGACGTGTGCAGTGCTGCCGGTGCCTTTCCTCTCACTAACAACAGTCCCTCTGGTGAGCTGTGCATGCTCCTAAACTCCACGAGTGTGTTTGTGTTGCAGTATAGAGATACACCGACTCCCCAGGCATCAGAAGCAGCAAAACAGAACTCAGTTTAGAGGGATTTGCCTCATTGATGGTCACACTCCAGCAACAGAGAATGGTTGTTTGTCTCCCCCAGGTGTGGTAGCACATTGTGCTCCTTATCCCTGGCATTTTACATGATATCTCAACACTGTCTTTTTTTATTACTATTATTTTTTAAAAATTTGTTTAAGCGAGACTGATTTTGAGGCTGATGTTTGGGAGAGATGGTGTTGGAGCCAGCTGCTTGACACGTAAATCTTACGTGTCTGTGTGTACAAATATATAAATATATATATGCGTGAATGTATGTGTGTGTGTGTAAGTGTATGTGTTAGTATTCTGTGGGGGGGAATAGATTGATCCTGTTTCAGATTAGTCAGTCTTGCATTGTCTTCCAGTTTAATATACAAATAGTGCTTTATGAATGAAACATCCAAAAGATGTTAATTCAAATAACACGTGAAGAAACAGAAGAAACAATGATAAAGATCGTTGGCGCTTGGGATTATCAAATTCTAGGGAATGTATAAACTGGAAGTTATATTTTCATATATTGGATATACCTTAAGAATACTTTTTTTTCCTCAGTCAAGGTTTTAGTTGTAACCCAACAATGTGCCACTATTATGGATATCCCCATACTGCTGCTTTTGCCTCTCAGGGCACTGGCTGCCTCCTGGGTTGCTTGCAGGAACCTCCCTGTCATTGCACCTGGCTCTGCTCCTTGGACAGCTCCTGTTTGTTATTTGCAGATGGGAACCTAAATGCAGCCTGTGCTGGTAGCCACTACTCCCTCTCCACCTGTCTCCCTTCTCCCAGAACTGAAGTACATTCTCTTCTCTGCAGCTCTGAAATTTTGTGCTTGTGGTTCACCACTCTATGTGCACATGACCATGAAAGCCTATAGATATACAAGCTTTGCAAACTTTTAAGAAAGGGGGCTTTTTAATTTAGCTAGTAAAATAAAATAATAAGTACAGTGAAATAATGCAGGAAAATAAACAGATCCAGATTAAAAAATCCAACAACAAAGAAATTTTTAAAATGCAGTGCATTTCAGTTTCTTAGAGATTTGAGTATACTTTGGGTCCTTTTAGCAGTAGGAACCACTGTTGTTTCAAACATGCCATGTATTTAAAATAACTTTTTTCTTCCCCCTTCTAATCCAGCCTTAGACCTCAAAGGGGCAGTGTTTACCCTTTCGTTTATAACATCCAGCCTTCTCTGTTACTTGACTTTGATTAGTGCTGGTAGGTTGTCAGTTCATTAATTAGCAGTTTATTATTTGCTGAGGGCTAGACTTGACAAATGTGTTTGCACTAGGCAATCGTGTAGAACCATGGCTTGGAAGCAGTCCAAGCTAAGTGAATGCCCATCTTCCTGCAGATGTGGGGTTTTTCTCTTCCTGTTTTCTCCTGGTTTCATTTTAGTCTGAGCACAGAAGACAGCAGATAAATATTTTGAAACAATGTGCACAACTTCATTCAATTGCTAAGTAGAAATATCTAACATGAAACAAAATTCCTGAGCAGAATAGATGTTTCCCAATTACTCAGTTTTCCAGTTGACATTTTGCTCACCTTGGTAGTATTAATTGTACTGTTGTGTTGACTTATTAATCCTTTTCTCATACTGTTTTTTTAAATAAAGTTTTAGTAGACAAACTTGGAGGAAAAAAGAGAGATCACAAACACCAGAAGGGCCGCAGTTTGTCAGGGTGCCAAGCGTATTTGGGTTGGGAGATGAGAGCACAATCGAGTTGCTAATCATGGGTGACACCCTGAGCCAAGCTGCTCCAGCTGGACATAGGCACACAGTCTAATTGCCCAGGAGAACAAATTCATTTAAATAACAGCACATGTGTAATTCCTTCAGGATGTGGAAAGTGACCATCCGGCTGTGGCACACTTCACACGTTCCTGCAGGCAGTTAAGCTGCTCAGCTGACTAAGAGCAGACTGAATCGGTGCCAGTGTATTTGAGATTCATGCCTTTAATTTGTATAAGTTAGCCTTAAAAGATCAGAGGTTTTATGCTTTTTCATTTTTTCATAGTTTGTCACTCGCATCACTCAAATTGTTTAAAGAAAATGTAATCAAGTGTAAAATACTGTTTTTTTCAGTGTGAATATGTACATTCAAGCCTTACACACTTGAATGTACAGGGCTGGATGCAATGTAGTAAAGGTTTGGTATTCACTTTCTCTTTTTTAGAAGTCTCATTTATTTGTACAACTAATTGAACTAATGTTCATGGACACTTTGAAGATCATTGTGTCAAGACAGGTTGTTTCAGGAGGGTTTTTAAAAGTGTATGACTGACTTAGAATCACTGGTCCCGTTAGTTTCTACCAAAACTCATGTTTGTGTGTATGAAATGTATTTTTTAAATGTTTCCCCCTTTGTAGGTTGTTATGCTGAAAATTCTGATACAAATTTTATCTTGCCCAGCACTTGTTCTGAATTGGTTAATTGTTTGGAACTGCCCATATACATATGTAGAATGAATGAATAATTTGTTTTCAAAGTATTTAATGAACTTATTTTTATTATAAAATTGTCACTCAGCTATTAAACAATAACAATTAATAAAAACCTTTACATATCTCTGCACTGTTTTGTAACTTGGGCAAGGTGGGTGGAAGGACTGGAATTTGCTACTTTATTCAGACTTTCCAAACTGTAAATTTTTTTCATTGGCATGTAAAAAGTTTTGGTTTTGGTGCTGAGGAAAGAGTATGTTACAAAGTTTTTTTCTGTAAGGAAAGAACACTGTTAAACAGGTAAGTGCAGAGCATTAACGGTAGATGTGGGGTTAAAGGTGACCATTCCTCTGAAAGACTGGGAACATTCCTTTGACAGAATGTTGTGTAGGATATTCTGCCTTCCTCCAGAATCCCTCAGATGTCTCATTCTGCGTTTCAGCTGCTTTTCATTTCCCTCATCTTCCTGCTCTCTGTGAAGAACTGCAATCCAGCTGCTCTAGGACAGTGTTCAGACACTCTGGAAATCTTTGTTCCTGTTATAAAAGATCCTCAATCTATTTGTATTTGACACAATCCTTCACCGTTCTCTGGCTCTTCAAAGCATGGGTTTGAGCACTCCTGTGTGAGGATGAGAAAACTGAGTGTTCCTCTGTAGAGGAGGATACAAGGCAGAAACAGTGGTCAGCGGTTCAGTTACTGTGGTGAAATCAAAGGAATTTGAGTTATTGCTGTGAAAAAAGGATGGAAGGCAAGTTTATAGTTGCAGCTGTGGTGCAGCTGGATATGAAGGCTTTGCTGGTGTGCATGCCAAGGCCCACATTTATTGGTCATTAATTTACTGCCTGGTCCAGGAGCTTTCCCTGGTCATTGCATACCTTAGACAGCAGATGGACCTGCTAAGAAGTAACTCACTGAAATTTAGCATAGCTCAGCAATGAGGCAATGGCCACTTCACAGCAAAGCAGCTGATTGCTGCAACAAAAACTGAAAGTAAACTGGAGTAAACTGAAGGTAAATGTGCTTCTGGAAACAAGGAGTCTGTGGATGGAAGAGTTTGAGGAGAGCTGGTAGATTGTGAGAACAGTGGTGGCAGCTGTTCACAGTCATGCACCCCAACAGCCCTGTGCTGAGATCACCCGGGCTGTCCAGCTGCTGAAAACATGCCTCTTCACTCTTGTGTTCATTACAGGTTTATATTTCTGAGACACCTCGCCTCACCTCTGAGCTTACCGCAGTCAGAACAAAATGCTCAGCTGCCGTGGTTGGTGTTCGTGTCACTGGATGCTGCTTCCCCCTTGTGGCTGGTGGCTCTTCCAGCCTGCAGCCGCAGCCGCCTCCTCTGTTCCCATGAGCTCCGCTGGGGCACATCTCCTGATGCTACAGTCAGAGCTCTCTGGCCCAAACACCTCCGGGGGTAATAACTAGAGAGTGAGCAAACCCGTGGTGTTCGGTGGCCAAACCAGAATGAACTTGTCTCCACTGAGGTAGGTGCTGCGGCAGACCTCCCTGCAAAGGTGGCAGGCAGGGGCTGGGTGTAGTTCAGCAACCTCTTAGCACCTCATCGTTCATTGCAGCACTGGAAAAGAAAACCGTGACAAACTCGATTAAAGATCACTGTTCATTCTTTAGTGAAGATGGCAAGAAGAAATCTACAACTGTCAACATGTTCTGCTGCCTGCTGGAGGAGAGGAACTTGTGGGGAGACAGATCCCAAGCAATAGCACTTCACTGACTAAGAAATTTAGGGGGATGCTGACCATTATAGAATGGTTTGGGTTGGAAGTGACCTTTAAAACTCATCTAGTCCAACCCACCTGCAATGAGCAAGGACATCTCCAAACAGACCAGGTAGCTCAGAGCCCCATCCAACCCAACCTTGAATGTTTCCAGGAATGAAACACTTACCACCTCTCCGGGCAACATATGCCAGTGTTTCAAAACCCTTGTAAAAATATTCTGCCTTATGTCTAGTCTAAACCAACCCTCTTTTAGTTTGAAACCATTATCCCTTGTCCTATCACAAGAAGCCATGCTAAAAATTTATTCCTATTTATAATAAGCCCCCTTGGAGTACTGGAAGTCTAGAGTAAGGTGGCCCTGAATCTTTTCTTCTCCAGGCTGAACAATCCCAATTCTCTCAGCCTGTCTTCATAGAAGAAGCACTCCAGCCCTCTGACCATGAGACCAGACAATTTGGTGTCGTCCACAGAAGCATTTTTACCTCTATGCTCCTTACCTGTATTTCCCCCTGAGGTTATCCCAAAGGTGATATGTGTTCAAAGATGAAAGTAATATTTTGGTGATCTTCTGACTGTATATAGTGAAATATTAAAGACAGCACATCTCTCTCCCTGATGTCAAAAAGAAGAACAAAACAACCAACCATGCTGCTGCTGGAGCTGATATTGCTTCAGTTAAATATTTACATATAAACTGAAGTAAATATTAGGCCATCTACCAGTATAGACAAACATAAAGATTGTGCCTCTTTCTGGGAGACAAAAAAGAGAAAGGGGCCACATGGGCATCAGTGTCAGCTCAGTTCTGGATGAACTATACCGGACGTGCTGTTCATAGCTTCTTCCCTTTAATATTTCTGTGGCTAGGGACACTGCCACTTCCACAATAAACATAAACTGGAAGTTTCTCAGCATGTCAGATTGCTGAAGGAAACTTCTTGACACCATAAAACCACTCCAGAATGGGATGCATGTGGAAGTCACTGTGTGCAACACTGTGTGTGACATCCTACCTCTGTTGTGTTCCCAGTAGTCTGGGACAGAGTTCCAGCAACATCTCAGTGCTGTCTTACTTCTCTCTTACAGTGATACTTGTTGGCACAAGTTGGAACTTCTCTCCAATCTGTAGAAGTTTACAATCTCATGAGAAGAAATTTAGGCTCCAAAGTTTATTGGACATCTCAAAAGTCTTTAGGTATCCCTGCTTGAACTGCTGTGGGCTGGTGGCAGAAGCTTTCAAGCACTCACATAGGAAATCCAACCATGCCAGCTGAGGAGCTCTGAGAGATCCTTTTGGATACTAGTAAGATACTAGTAAGTAACCAAAAGCAGCCTTTTGGTTACTTATCAGGTAGAGTTGGAGAACAATGGAGCATAAAACTTAGATCCAGTTAAAGATCTACAGATCATTTATTGGCAAGATAAACTGCATGACCACCTGCGATTGTTTATTACCCTTAAAACTAAACAACTCTGAAATATTTGCCTGTGTATCTCCCTTTCTAAGATGGTCATTATCATCGCCTAGGCTGGAATTTGAAGTCTGCTTTTGAGCCTGGAGCCCCTTTTTTGCACATCTGGTCAAGGATGTTACCCGTTGGAAGCTTGTAAAAGGATTTCGTGTTTTCTCCAACTATTTTCCTATTTTAAAGGATGGGCTGTCACAGACTCTATTTCATTTAACTTCTCCTTCTTCTCCTCCTTCTTTTTCTTCTTCTTCTCCTTCTTCTCCTTCTCTTTCTCCTTCCTCACAGTCTTTACATTTCCATCCTTTCCCAGTTTAGGCTTATTACACAAGCAAGAGTAATTGTATTGCTGTATGTGATGCTTTGACTACCAAGTAGAAGCTGACTGGAAAGAAAATGTGGTTAAGACTGGTAAGATATTGCTACAGAATTACTAGAGTAAGAGATTTCACTCCAGTACCTACTGCAGTACTAAAAAGGATCAGAAAATAATGTAGTTAGTCCTAATAGCCTGGTATACTGCAAGAAACAATGAAAATATCTGGAGAGTTACAGATTTGTCCTATGTAATACCAGGCATGACAGAATCACAATTAAAGGGTCATATTGCATTTCATGCCTGAAAGTATTGAATGCAACCTGAATCCTAGTTGCAAACAATGTGTATTGCCAGTGGCCTCTGCTTTTCTCAATGGCTTTATATGAAAGGAATTGTTTCTTCAAAAGAATAGTCCTGTCCTTCTTCTTCTTGTCCTCCCTTTCACAGGATCCAGTGAAAAAAAAATTTCCCCCGAGGCAGTCTCCTCCAGCCTGTGATGGAGGGCAGAAAAATCATAGAATCATAGAATATCTTGAATTGGAAGGAACCCAGGAGGATTATCAGTTGCAGCTCCCTGCTCCTCACCGGAGCATAGCTGCACATAACTTTACATAACTGTAAAAGATTTCAGTTTGCTTTTAAATTATTTCAAATGTTTTATTGTGACAATAAATAGAAACTATTAATACACTATTATGAAACTGTGCAGAGCAAGTTGATCTGAAAGCTGTTGCACAAGGAATCTGCTGGATCTTTTAGGATCCGAGGCATCAAACTTCAGTTTTTAGCACTGGATACCCAGTCTCTTGTTTAATTTATTTTTACTGCTAACTCTGGTGATCCACCTTTATCAGGATGTTTCAAAATCCTGCTAATTCTGTCAGCTGTTCTGATTTTGTCCTTGTCAGCAGGTGAACTTACACCTAAAAGAAGACAAGCTGCTTGAGCCTTTGTTTTCTGTTCAAATCTTCCTTTACAGTACAATGAAATACTACAAGTTCCAAAGGTGGAAACTGTAGACAGAACAGTTGCCACACCAAGTCCAGCTGCTGCCATAGTTCTGGCCAGCCCTAGTCTGGCCAGGCTGTGCTCTGCTGGTGTCTGCAGGATCCCTGGCACCCTTGGCACAGTGCATGTCCTGTAGGTGGCTGTGGCTCCTTCCGTGGTGGAGGAGGCGAGGGTCAATCACTCCAGACAAGCACTTCAGCCAGGTCCTTCAGTCTGCCACCTCCACTCTCTCACAGAAGAACCTGTCTGTAGAATCACTGAGGTTGGAAAAGACCTCTGTGATCATCAAGTCCGATCATTTTCCCAAACAGGTTCACCACTAAACCGCGTCCCCGCATGCCACATCCACACACCTTTCGAACACTTCCAAGGCTGGTGATTCCACCACTTCCCAGGGCATCCTATTCCAAAGCCTGGCCACCCTTTCCAGGAAGCAATTTTCCCTAGTATCTAATCCAAAACTTCTCTGACACAACTTGAGTCCATTTCCTCTGGGTCCTGTCACTCGGTACCTGGAAGAAGAGACCAACTCCTACCTTTCAGTCAACAACAACCTTTCAGTCCTTCTCCATATGGGATAGCTTCCTGAAGGGCTGGAAGCAAGCTGTGCTGGCCCAGGGGTGCCTGAGCTGGCACAGGGAGGTCACAGCGGAGCAGCTGGTTTGGTAGAGTGTGTCAGGCTGCACCTGAGCTGCCTGGGGTACAGCTTGTCTCCCAGCTGGGAACATCC
Organism: Irena cyanogastra; assembly: GCA_013397155.1. NCBI lineage: Eukaryota > Metazoa > Chordata > Aves > Passeriformes > Irenidae > Irena > Irena cyanogastra. The sequence continues at coordinate 209,551 of VWZV01008119.1, read as the reverse complement.
CTGTGGAGAATGCCACGACATTCTGAGGGTTGCCCATAGCCAGGAGTCCTTTGGCTCAGGTAGTACCGTACCATGACCAGACCTGGCCACACAAAAGGAAACGAGTGGTTCCATTGGTTCCATCCTTCCTGTGGCCTTGATTTATATCCCAATAACTTTCTGCTGCCATTTCTTTTCTTTATTGCCACCCTGTCTCATACTCTTTCATAACATCATCATCATCATCCTGCGAGATGAAAGATGTGTTCATCTAAGAAAAGGAGTATGCCCCCATTCTTCTACAAATGCCTATGTGTGTATGTTCCAGCAAAATATAGGACTTTTATAAAGGGGATATTTCCCTTTTAATTGGGTTTTTGTAAAGTTGTGTTTTATTTACAGACAAGCTGGCTTACTTTTTTTTATAGCCCTTTTTAACTTTTGAAAAACTAGTACATTGGAAATATGTATGAGACAAAAAAACAAATGTGTCATTAGAAATGTTTTAACACAAGTAATCCAATCTAAATATAAGATCAATTTTCTCCTGCATTTATAATTAGCAGTATGCAATACATTTCTTGTGTAGTAGCCTATATCACGAAGGGATTCATTTCATAGAGATTTATAGCCCTAATAAACCTGTGGGACCTGCCAAACACAAGCCTACCATCTCTTGAAGGAGGAGTTTACCTTAGAGCACAGGAAAGGGCTCTGTTGAATAAATAAGTGACTGTGAGGAGGGAAGGACAGCCCCAACTTGCCCGTTCCAGTCCACAGGGTGGCAATATAGACAACACCTCCAAGCACCTGGGGATCATATGGTGTCACTGCTGCTGTGAGTCCTTCAGAAAGGGCACAGTGCCTTCTAAGGTCATTAGCCATGCAATTACACTGATAAAGACGTTTGAGCTAGATGCCAGACCAGCGTATTTGCTTTTGCAAATATTTAACAGCTGATAGATAACTAACAACCACTGGCACCTTGCATTACCAGAGCAAGATAAAGTTCTTTGAAAAGAGAATTTATTCAATGTAAGGCAATCAGGACTGTATTTTTGGATCCTGATAGAAGCTGCTTGCTCATGAAACCCAGCAGAGAGAAATTTTCAGTAGACCAGCTGCCACGTGACCACAATTAGATGTATGAATTGAGCTAAATAGGATAAACATAAACACAGTGTTGCAGTTGACACAACAGAAGGAGGGGATGCCATCCATGGGCACCTGGACAAGCTTGAGAAGTGGGCACATGAGAACATAATGGGGTTCAACCAGTTCAAGTGAAAGGTGCTGCACCTGGATCAGGGCAACCCCAAGCACAAATACAGTGAGTGACCCCTGCAGAGAAGAACTGCAGGGGTGTTGGTGGACAAAAACCTAGATGTGAGCCAACAGTGTGCATTTGCAGCCCAGGAGATGAATCAACCAAATCCTGCATCAAAAAAAAAAGCGTGACCAGCAGGCCAAGGTGGGTGATTCTCCCCTGTACTCTGCACTCATGAGTCACCACCTGGAGTACTGCATCCAGCTCTGGGGCACTCTGCACAAGGAAGATGTGCACCTGTTGGAGCAAGTCCAGAGGTGTCCACAAAGATGATCAGAGAGCTGGAGCACCTCTCCTATGAAGACAGGCTGAGAGAGTTGGGTCTGTTCAGCTTGGAGAAGAGCAGGCTCCAGGGAGACCTTAGAGCACATTCCAGTACCTACAGGGACTTCAAAGAAGCCAGAAAGGGACTTTTGACAGGGCATGCAGTGATAAGACAAGTGGTAATGGCTTCAAAATTAAAGAGAGTAGGTTTAGATTAGATAACAGGAAGAAAATCTTCATTGCAGGGGTGGTGAGGCACTGGGACTGGTTGCACAGGGAAATTGCAGATGACCCATCCACAAACTGGGTGGGGACTTTGAGCAGCTTGGTCTAGTGGAACGTCTCCCTGCCAGTGGCTGGGAAGTTGGAACTAAATGACCTTCAAGGTCCCTTCCAAAACATTCTATGATTCTGTGATGACTCTGGGTTAAAGAACTAGGGTAAAATCTAATTATGATAGTAAGCTGTGCTTGAAAGCAGAAATAAAAAAAAAAATCAGTGGTCTAAGGGGAGGTTGCTAAGGCAGATCCTGAAGGATCAGTTTAGGAGCAATGTTTTGTCATTCTTCTACTAATGACTAAGAACAAGAAATAGTAGCATGGTAATTAAATGTTCCCGACACATTCTCAGAAGGATTGGTAATGCTTCCTGAATAGTGTCATTCAGGAAAAGCTGTGCAGCTCAGTGCACTGGAGTAGCAGAAAGAGAGTGAAATTGAACATATGCTTTCAGCAACTTAGAAAAGAAAGTTCTGCCACAAGCTAGGAAATCCTTAGTTGGAATCAGTAAAGGAGAAGAACATTGCTGCTCCAGTGGTTAATCAGGAGATAGCAGATCCACAGACCTGACAGGGTCATGAAAAAGGCAAGTGCAATCACTAGGCAGACTGAGAGATATTTCAAGTCACTTTAGGGAAATATTAATACCTACTGCAAGGCCCAGGGAAAATCCATGTGGGCTACTGTATACAGCTGTCCATGCGAAGGATGAAGATTTTTTTGTTGTTGTTGTTAACTTTTCTATCCAAAGATATTGATCAGCCTTTGGAATCAGCTTTGAACAAATGTGATAAGATTGCAAAGGGATGCTACAATGTGTTCACCTCTTTCCAGGGGCTGGACTTACAAGAACTCTCCTAGTTCTTTATTTTGACCAGCCTGTACCACTGCATGCAGTGAGCCTGTAGCTGACAACATTTCTTATGACATATACAGTGTTAGATTTTATATATAGTCTTCAGTGACAAGTGACTTACCTTTTGAAAATAACAAGGTTCAAAGGGAACAGTGTTGTTATGATTGTGCTGAAATAACGAGGATAGGAGTAATATCTGTGATATTTGTTAACCAGTGGCTTTTTTAAATTTTTGCCCACTATATCTAGGGTCACTGAAAAGGTGAAGGGACCTTTGATTTCAAGGTATAAAATGTATTTTTATAAAAAAGATGTTATGTTCTTCAGACCTTGTTCTGTACTGATTAGAGGAGTTGGGGTAAGCAAATTGTGCTTATGACTTTAAAGGTCAGATTTTATAATCCCTTTCATTCTCCATCCTTTTGGTCAGAATGCTTAGTAGGGTACAATCTATTACAGAGAAACATTTATTATGAAACATACAATTTTGTAGGCATATGCAATTGGAAACTGAACGTGATGGTGAGTCACAATCAGTTTATCTTCCTGATAAAAAATGATATGAAGTCTCCATATTTAGTCCGAGGCCAGTGGAATCCTACTATTCCTCATTTGCTAGGGCTATATTTGTATTTAAGTGCATTTAAACAGGGGAGTGGCAAGGGGTGTTACATATCCTCACAGGCGATTAGGGTTTATAGCCAAATTATCTCCTGAATTACATTAGCTGAAATCAATGTATTCCACTGGATGAACAGACTGTTCCATAAAACCTTGGCAGATAAAGCATTAATAAGTGTCAGAGCTGACTTGGTCAATCTAATGATTTGCTGACGCTTCTTTTTACCACAAGCCTGCACTTACAAGTCCAGTGCCAAAGGTTCAGTATATATAGCTGAAGGCAGCAAATAGATGGTCTCTTTTTGAGCAGCCTTCTGACAAGCTGCCTTTCTCATTATTCCTCACTGACAGCACTTTCAGGCAGGAAATTTAAAACATGGTAAAGCTGAAGCTGCCCAATCCTGGCCTGGAGGACAGGATTCCTTCCCATGCTGAACTTGAGGTCCTTGAGAAACAAGAAGCAGACTCCAGACCAAAATGGGACAACAAGGCACAGTATATGCTGACGTGTGTAGGGTTTTGTGTGGGCTTAGGAAATGTCTGGAGGTTCCCATATCTCTGTCAGAGCCATGGAGGAGGTATGTCTTTAACACATCTTAACTAACTTGGGGCATAAACCAGGTTTAATCTCTCTTTTGGTGAGAAGATAATGGAATATGTTTAGAGCTGTTCAGGTCCTGTGAGAACAGGAATGCTCTCTCTAGAAGACTGTATAACAGAGAAGGTAATTTCACAGGTGATCATCACCCACTGAAGTCACGTTACTGATGGAAGAAAAGGAAGGGTCTGTTTTTATTTCAGGACACAGGCTTGAACAAGTGAGTCTTCCACTGTCACGTACATAGTTTAGTTTCTCAATCTAAACCCAGTGTTGCTTTACATACATGCATATATATAGTGTGCATTTAAAATATTAATGAACTACTTGGGACTATGATTCTGATCTTGATACCAAATGCTCTTTTTACATTATAGGTTTTTTTATTTGGTTTGGACTGATTCATGTATCACCTGTTGAGTCAGTGTTTGTGTAATTTGTACTAGGATTAACAAGCATGAATGAAGTTAACATTAAAAACATTTGTTTAGCAGTTGGTGTTATTAAGTAATTTAAAATCCAAGCATATATTTACTGTGTAATTTACTGGAACTCCTTAAGGTTTAGGTAAGGACTGAATGACCATGTTAGAAATTTTGTTTTCTTTTGCTGTTTGTTTTGAAAGGTAACTTTGAGCTGAACCATTGCTTAAATATTATACAACAACATAATTTTTTCATTTTCTTACGGACTTTTTTGTCTGCTATCTGGTTATTGTGTTATTGTCCATGTTTCACTCTGGGATATGTGTAAAATATATTTGTTCCTTTGTAATGTTTGGTCTTGAAAGAAAAATTTTGGCTTAAGGAACAGTATTTCAAAATAATATTCTTTTACATGTACATGGTGAGATGTTTAAAAATTGCTCTCCTTGTTAGGGTAGAGACAAATGAGAGCTCTGTGGTGACTTGCTCACACAGACTCAGAGACATGGAACAGTGGCTCAGTTGCAAGAAGAGATGCTTTTATCATTAAGATTTCTCTAACGGGCTGGTATGTAGAGTTTGCAGTGCAAACGGGATGTCATTTGCAGCAGAGTCAGCTCTTGTAGCAAAAAAGTTACAGCACACAAACACAATCAGAAGCTTTTCTATATTTGCCAATTTTAATTTGAAAAAAGTGGATGTATATCTCCAAAACTGATGGTACTCTTTGGGTTCTCACGTTTTTAAGCTTAGTTTTAGAAAGTGGACATGCTTTGTTTTCCAGAGTGGATTTATAGGCACTTCTTTGTATTTTGGTCTTTCTTCACCTTTTGTTCTAGTCATGTGAAATGCAGCTGAAAAGCAAGCACCCAACAAATGCAAAGAGCTTGGTATGGATCATAGTTTTATCACTGATGTCAGTGATGATTGATGAATTGCCTGTGTGTGTCCTCTGGCAGCAATTATTTTTCTTTCTCATCATCCTGTAACTTGTTCTTTCTCAGGAAACACTGACAGCAGTTAACCGTGGCTTCTCTTTTCCCTGGGACTCTCTCACTCAGATTTTAGGCAGAGTTTGAAAGGGAGCACATAGCAAAGGAATTATAAGCTAATACACAGAAAAGTGTCCTTCTAGCTAGACTTGCTACCTTCTCTAATGTTCTTCTGCACAGCACCAAAGGCTGTGACTCATATCAATAAACACAAGTAATGCCTTCCTGTGACTTCTTAGAAAGGGTTCCCTAATTTCATCACACATAAGAATGGAGAGCTATTGTGCAATCCCTCCTCCTCTTCCTCCTCCTCTGCTGTACAGTGCACCTCAGCTTCTCATGGTAGGTCTAAATCCAACTCTTCTCTTGCCACCACTGTCCTCCTCCCATTACAGTTTCTGTTCTCAAACTTCTCTCTTAAATCAGTAAAAAAAAAAAAAAAAGACTGCCTGCTTTTTGGATGGATGCCTTTGAATTTGAACATGTGATTATTTGTATTGTAAAACCAGATCTCAAAGTTCTTGTTTCTGAAGATATTTTGGCGTTGAGACAATTTCTGCCTCACGAGGTTTTCTGGCTCCTGCATCTCTAATTCCCATTCAGCCGTATTCACAGCATTCCAAGCACCCAACAGAGGCAGCACTGCAGAGTCTTGGATTGCAGCTGCCAGATTGCTGAGGGAAACTCCCTGACACCATAAAACCACTCCAGAATAGGATGCTCGTGGTAGTCACTGTGTATGACATCCAGCCTCAGTTGTGCTCTATCCAGTTTCACCTACATCCAGTTGGAAATGCATATTCACTAGGCATTTTAGGCAAGTTTTGCCTTAGTCTGTGCCCCTCAACACGGTGGCCAAGATGATTCATTCATCTTTGGATTTGTGTGGTCCACTCAGGGGCACAGATGTGCCTCTGTAACAGAGCAGGGTAAAGCTTTAACATTATGCACCTTTTTCCAAATTATCCACTAGAAAGCAAACATGAGTTTATTGAGGAAACTCCATTCTGCCCCAGTAGTTCAAGTGCCTTTACCCTGGATAGTGTTTGTCCTCACACTTTGTGTCTTCAAGATATGTCTTCACTGAATCCTGAGTGCAGAGCAGCAGGAATCCCTGTTCCTGCTCTCCCCCTGAAAACAGGGATTATTTTCCTCCTTGGGTTGTTCCTGGGGTGATTCTTTTAGAGCCCTAAAGCTCATGTTGGATATGATGGTGGATTATGGTTGCCAATTAAGAGATTTTTTTAAAGAACCAACAAACCAACAAGCTATTTTCTGTGTAGGAAGTATCTGCAGTGAATGTGAAAAAGTCCTGTGTGACCACATATCAGATATTAGGTATGTGCAGAATCAAGGTTACATAGACTGTCTCCTGAAAATTGTTTCTAATTTCTAAGGATTTGCTTTGCTGTCTACTTTCTTTTTGAATATGAGTTATATGGATGAATGTTTGGATTGTTTTGGATGGGTGAAGACTGTTAGCAATGGTGTGGAGAGTATTTCAGCCAAGGACACTCCTGAATGTGACTGAGTGTCCACCTACTTTGTGAACTGGTGCTTGTACATGTTACATCCCCTATGAAACATAAATGGACTACAGTAAAGTATAAAATTTACCCTTGTGTGGTACTTGGACTTCAAAAAAGGTGGATTTTTTTTCTCTGCAAATTGTTTGCAGTGAAGGCAGTTAGGAATACTGAGTTTATAGGTAATGCTTATTTTCAGATGTTGAACTTAACTCTGGAATTATTCAAGAGCTGTTTGTTCTGAAGCACAGCACTATGATAGTGTTTTCACACTGAGACACCCAAATACACAAAAATAATGGTTACATAATTTACTTACTTTTGTTGTCATAGATAATGAGTTTATGTTTTTTTAAATGGAATATTTACTCCAGTGACATTTAGTAGAGCAAAGCACATTTTATCCTTTAATGTCTTAAAAGTTGTCAAATCCATCATTACCAAAGGCGAAATAGAGTTCAATATGCACACAACATAAAAGGTGTGGTGTTTGCCTCAATGATTTCACCAGCTTAATGAGATTGAAATTTCCCTTCATTTGATAGCTGTCTCTGGCATTGCTCATAGCTTTTGTTTAATCTTTATTGAGCAACATGTCATTTAATCAACTGTTAAACATTTTCATGTTAACCTTGATAACCATTATAAAAAAGAGGATGCATATTTAATGTTTAAACCATTGATTTTTAAAAAAATCTCTACCTCTGCAGCTCGCATATGGAAACCTTGCCATTGCATGAGGGAGAGGGTTTTTATCTCTGTGCATGCCACACTGAAAGAGGGGACAGTAATGACGTCAGCAATTCCTCACTTAGCAGTTGATGAAATAACATGTTGCTACAGTTGAGGTCTAAGAATATGCTAGCGTAATAAAACATCTCCATCTGCAGTCTGCTGCCTTCCCTTTGTGACAAACTGCGTGCAACCAATAATGACTTTTTTCAATTTGACATAAGAAGCTCTTAGATTAGAGAGCAAATAACAGCTATACAGATGTTCAAACCAAATATTACCTGTTTTGAAATACAGGATGAGAAACTAGTATCTCAGTTGTAAGGTTTTCAGACTAGAATATTGTTGTTTGTGTACATATATACAGTGTCCAGTTTCAGGTCATTGGTTCATTTCTTAGGATCATAAAATTGTGGCAGCTTAAAAATATTTGGATTTTTTTTGTGTGTCCCATGTGAACCTGAAAGTGTTCTAAAGGTGGGGAGATGTGGCACCTGGGGACAGGGTGTAGTGGTGAACACTGTGGTTAGTGATTGGACTCCATTATCTTAGAGGTCTTTTCCAAACATAATGACTCTATGATTCTATATAGCAGCTTTGACAAGTCAAATTATTATTTTTCCATTATAGCTTCTTTCAGAAAGGTTGGGGAGAAATTGAGAGAAAGGGAAAATGCAGCAGAGATGGATTTCTGAGCTGGCTGCTAGAATCGAACCCTAGAAACAAAAGAACCCAAGAAGGATAAAAGAAGTGTCTTATATAATTGAGAGCTATAATTTTATTTCTCTTGAAAATACAGCAATATTCCTACAGCTAAATATTGGTAGTTTCAAATTCATAAAATGCTACTCAAAATGTTGAGTCCTTTGTAGCATATGCCACACATCAGGATGAATGACTAATCACTGCAAAGTGATCAGTGCACCAGAAAAAATATTTTTATTGAAGTTGGTTGCCAAAGATAGCTGAACAGACATGGTATTCTCAGACTTCTATAAAGCATGTCATTTAGCCACACACAAAAAACCTTCTTACTAAAAAATTATCAATTTTTTAAATCAACGTGGTTCATCTTGCTTGTATTGAAACCTAGTTACTACTGCAAAAATATAGACTGACAAACTGAAAACGTTTCAGAGGAAAGCCAGAAGAAAAACTGAGACATACTTTTTGTTAGTCAAAGACTGAAGGACTCACTATTATTTATTTGTAGAGAGGTTTGTTGAACTTCCAACTTTGCTGACTACTCCTCTCTTTATTCTGTGTCAGTCTAGCCCTTCAGGAAAAGGATTATGTGCATATCATCTCCAAGAAGAAGAGTATTATTTTCTTCCTCACTTCTCACATCTCAGCTACATCCCCTCCTCAGGAGACCATTTAGTCCTTGCAAGATCAGCCTTGCATTGGTGTGGAGCAGCTCTGTGGTAGATCGAGGAGCCTCGGGCTGGTGCTGTCTCACTTTGGAGAAAAGTTGCTATTTTGTAATGGTAGCAGAGAGCAAGCTGTGACCATCCACCCTAGTTTTGAGGAAAGTGAACTCCCCTAGTAGCAAATTCAAATCTAGCATTGTGGTCTTAGTTGAGATGTTGTTACAAATGGTGTCAGTGCTAAAGCAGGCAATTCCTGACTCACGTCTTTCTGACTGTGTGTTTTCATGTCACAAACCCATGAAACATATAGGGCTTATTCTGATTTTTAAGGACCTAGGATCTCTTCCAAAACAAGGCTCTTTCCTCTGTTTCCCACCACTTCTACAAATTTACTGACTGCAGGAGCTACTACTGTCAGATGTAGCAGGGCAGCCCTCTCTCCGCGCTTTGTTGACTGTCACCTGAAAGGCATCTAAGCCAGAAATGGCAATGGATTCCTCATCCACCTGTGCCCGGCATCACTGCTGACAGTGCAAAGGCTTTGCCCAAGCTGGCAGAGGTTCTGGGACTCACTGAAACTGTGTCAGACTCGGTTTCTGCAAAGAACTGACTGTCTGTCCTTTCAGTTTCTGAAGGCTTGTCCCATTTTGTCTTTACAGACTTCCTTAACTGTGCTGGAACACAGCGGCATGCATCTAAGGGCCCCTGTTCATCTGGTTAGACGTGCAGTGCATGCAAATTTGGCTTCAAATAGTTTGTTCTCTTCTGATTCTCCACTCTCTTTCTGTGAATAACACTTCTCAAAACTGTTTTAATTTTGTTTTCATAGTAAACAAGACTTTTGCAGTGTATGCAATGAGACCACCCTCACTGTTGCATTCCATCCCCTTACATCCCAATGGCTTCCTTCCCTGATGGTAGGGAACCCATCCTCCTCCATCTGATGGGAGAGTCAGTGGGACAATCTCCACACATGGAGTCTCTGTCCTTTCACAAAGACAGAGTTACTGACCAGTGCATGGAAGTGCAAGCAGCCATAAATGTGCCCTGTGCTTCAACCCTGTGTCAGCCTGACACAGCTTCCTTCGTGCCACGCTCTCACCAGGAGCTCTCAAGAGGATAAGAGTAGAGAAAGACACAATCATTGTGTTTATACCAGCAGTTTTAAATTCCAGAGTGTCCTCTCTGTTGCAAGACCAAGACATCTCATAAGAGTCTGAAACCTGACCCTTCAGAGTTCGTATGGATGCCTCATCTGGATCTTTTCTTGTAACCTGCTCTTTTGGATGCCACGTAGGTCTCTGTCTTACCACATTCAATTCTCTCTGGTAAAGCCCTGCTTGATCAATGGTAACAGTTAAGTCTGGAAGATGGATCTGTAGTGTTTGGACCAGGTAACTGGTCCAAACACTCCCAATTTGCACTGAGGATAAGCCCTTGTCGCCCTTTGAAACTCAGCTTGCAGTGATTTTAGATCATGCCTTGAAACTTAAGTGTGGACTGGCAGTTAGTTCAGCTAAGATGCTCCTGATGGAGACACATCAGCTTTTTTTGTCAGGTCACAGTAAGACCACTTGAGGACTTGATTAGAAATTATCTCCCTGGTCAAAGATCTTATTGAAGAAGGAAATGCACAACCTTTGTAGTCATTTTAAGCTGTGACTAATTGTTTCTTATCATACTTATCAAAGAAAAATCTTTTTGATAGCTATCATCTCTGTTGTCAGAAGAGGGAGAAGATCAGGCTGTTTCCTGTGCAGATTTAGAAAGCATTCAAAGGTAGACTGATCCGTTTGCTTTCAATGGACAGCAGGCAGACTGATATTCTGATTTAGGATCCACGTCTTCTCACTAATCTTAAGTGCACAGTTCACCTCCACTCCCACAGTTCTAGCAGTATGGGCAGACATGGCTTTCCCTCCAAGACAGGGAGATTCAGCAGCAGCACAGTCCCAGCACCACAGCTCTCCCTGTCAACAGCACAGGGTGTAAAATTTGCTACAGGACTCTCAGAGTTGAACCATCTTCTGTGGTGGACGTGGTAAGAGTGTTCTATCAGCCTCAGGGGATTTCCTCCAGATGCTTACAGGGGTACCTTTATTAAGATGCTGTAGAAGAAGTCTTTAAGTATAACATATCTGTGACAGAGCAGTCACATAGAGGCGTCCCATGACCATCCTTGCACAGACACAAAAAGAAGAAAGGAAAAAAACTAAAAAGGTGACCTCTATGCTCACAGCTCGCCAGTTTTCTTGACAGCTTGGAATCCCCAGGAAGTAAATTTCAGTTTCTGGAATGGTTTTCATTCTTCAGATTTCCTCTTTCACTTGCTATCTGATTTTCATTGCACACGTGAGGAAAAAGTCAGTAAATACCCACACCTGAACATTCTGGTCTGCATTCTTTTTGTTGCGTTCAGATTACTTGCTCCTGTTTAGATTAGGAAGTTAAAGCCATTTGGTAATTACAGATAATCATAATTCTAATGTGCAGCAATATTCAAGCATTTGACTCTGCACTTTTATAGCACTGTGTGGTGTTTTATGTTACCTCCCATATCCAAGGTACACCTTGCTCAGGAAAAAATTAGTTAAGAATACTTGTCCTATACTAACCAATGACTTTGTTGTCATTAACAGGGCTTGAACTCTGTACTTCAAATGTCTTCAAATCAAACACATACATTGTTGAACACAGATGCCAAGAACTTACTGTCATTTTAGGCAGACAGCCCAAGGCTCCTGCCTAATATTTAGAGGTACTTTGCTTAGTTCATTCAACTATTTTATATACTTTGCATGAGTCACAGCTATAAAACCATAATTTTGCAGAAAAAAAGGGGAAGTAATTTCAGAAAAGTACCTACCTTTCCTCCACTTGCAATACAAACGTGACTTTTTCAAATTTTAACCTTGAGAGTGTATAATTTCTGGTTTTTTGTGTCACTTGGGAAGAATAAGAATTCCTACCTGAAACTACATACGTAACTGAGCGCCTTGCCTGGGCAATCAGGAAAAACATTGCTCAGAAAACAGGTAAGGGTTTCCACAAAGGTGCTTACAGACTGCTTATCATGTCAACATCTCACAAACCTAATGTTTTTGTTTTGTTTTAGTACTTCACTGATTGGAATTGGTTTTTTTCTTATCCATTCCAGGAGCCTTCATGATCCCTTTCCTGATTTTGCTAGTCCTGGAGGGTATTCCCCTGCTTCTTCTTGAGTTTGCCATTGGTCAAAGGCTGAGGAAAGGCAGTGTGGGTGTGTGGAGCTCTATCCACCCTACCCTGAAAGGGGTTGGTAAGTCAAAAAGCCACCTGAAAAAGCACAAGTCTCTGAACTGATGATCTAAAAAACAAATCTTCCGGGTTTTATTCTGGTGTGCCATAAGAGATTTCAGGATCTATTAATTTTCCCCTCTTCCTAACTCTCCATTGACAGGTCAAACTAATCATGATACAGCACAATGACAATTTTGTATTCACATTCCCAAGTACCGTGGGTCCTGTTAAAACCTTTCTCTAATCTGACACAAATTTCAGAGCCTCAGAGCTATTTCCTGTATTATCCATACTGGATGTTTTTACCATTAGGATGAATCTTTAGGTGTGCCAAAAATTGCTCTTCAACTGTTCTGTGGATAAATATTAGTTGAACTTTTATCTGATACACCTCAGCTCAACCTAATTTTACTTTCTTCCATCTGAGAGTTACCATTCCAAAAGCCATAGAAACAGTATTTTGCAGAAAATTCTTCTTCACCTCTGTACCAAACTTCTGAGTATCCAATCAGTCCATTTGAAAACGTAGTAAAAGCAGCATTACGCACACAACATGAAAATCTCCACAGCTGCCTCATCACACGGGACACACAGGAGATGCCTCTGAGCATCAGGAAATGTGGTGAAGGTGAGCAGGTGCTGGCACGGGCTGCCCAGGGAGGTTCTGGAGTCTCCAGCCTCAGAGACAGTCAAAGCCTGCCTGGACATGGTCCTGGGCACCCACCTTTGGGTGGCCGGGCTTGAGCAGGGGCTTGGACCAGGTAACCTCCAGAGATCCCTTCTAGCCTAAGCCACACTCTTGAAAGGGAAGAAGCAGGACTGTTTTGGCATCCACTGCATTTGTAAATCAGTTACGAATGATAATTGTTCATTGCACTGGAATTTTTCAAAATTCTTCAGAATGTAGGAGCTCTCAGGAGCTAATGATTAGCATTTACTGTCTGCCAAAGTCATCAGAGGTTGATTACTTGGGAACAGGCAGAGGAGGACAGATACCCACATGAATTCTGTACCCGGTCCACAGACTGTGCCTCCTGGCAGCCATCCATCCTGTACAACACCACCTCTGCTGACCTTTGCAGGGACATTGTGCAGGAAAGAGATATTTCAGTCTCATTTAATCAAAATCCCAAGTTAGTTGAGCTTTACATGTGTCCAGTATCCCAAACTCCCTGGATATCAGCTGGCAAGGCTGTGAACAGGATTGTGTGGTGTCTGTAGGGAATTAGTCCTCTCATAAAGTTGGTTCCTAAGTGGAACCATCACTTTCAGTCTCAGAGAGGTTTTAGGATGTAACTCTACGTAGGACTCACCTGTCCAACCTTTAGGCAAAAAATTCACAGAGATAAACCTACATCCAAAATGTGGCAGGAGAAGAAGGAAAGGTTGAGTTTGATGTACTTCGATATATCTTGAAGACAAATGTGTTGCAATTTACACAGTGTTCTGATTTTTTTTTCAGGCATAGCATCAATGCTTGTATCTTTCCTGGTGAGCTTATATTATAATACTATTATTTCCTGGGTGATGTGGTATTTCTTCAACTCCTTCCAAGAACCCCTGCCATGGAGTAACTGTCCTCTCAATGAAAACAGAACAGGTATATTTTAGAAAATACTCTATTTTGTTACAAAGCACAGATTTCTATTTCTTACAGTTCCCTTAAATGAGCCTTTCTGTGAAATAGCAGTAAGGCATGGCAGTCCTGTCAGGCACATGGCACTATTTGGTACTTGCGTTTTGTACAAATTCACATTAAATAAAATGTGACCAGCACTTCATCTTTGAGGCAAATTTTGGCTTCTTACATGAAACCTCATGGTAGGTTTTGACAGATGTGTTCATATACAGAATATTCACTAAGTGCAGATCTAGTATAAACATTAACATTTTTCAGATTTAAGCAGTGTCTTTCATCCATCTCTTCAACAGCCTTCCATTAGCACATTGAAAAGGAAAAAAAATGCGTAATCCATTTGAAACACCTGTACCTGTCAGTAGGACAAGTCTACAGCTCCTTGGGGACTGCTTGGTGGCAGCAGCTTTGTTTTCCATAGTCGGCCCTGCACTACACTGTATGAAGCAGGTTTTTTGCTGGGTCTGTGAACAGCTGCTCAGAGTGCCCGGCTCCTCTCCTCCCATATATGAGGAAATGCCTCATACAAGGGCAGGTCAAGGCAGAATACTGCATAGGCCAGCACAGTGCAGGGAGCAGGAGATTTAGCTTGGGCTGACAAGACCTTGAACAAAGCCCCACAGAACAGAAGAAAAAATATTGCTGAAGGAGGTGTGGGAGGGGAGGAGCCACTGTATTAAAATACCTGTTAAACAGCTGTCTTTTAAATCTCTCATTTTGCCATGAAACTAGCCTCCAAACATCTGAAAATTTGCCAACAACAAATCTATTGAAATTAAGGGGAAAAATTTAAAACACTCATGTTCATCATTTGGCTTCCTTTTTTTCCAGGTAAATGAAAGACATACAGAATGACAACCATTTTCTGGTTACAGGTTATGTAGAAGAGTGTGCCAAGAGCTCTCCTGTAGATTATTTCTGGTACAGAGAAACACTGAACATCTCCACTTCCATTGAGGATTCTGGCAGCATCCAGTGGTGGCTATTGCTGTGTTTAACATGTGCATGGGGTGTGCTGTATGTGTGCATAATCAGAGGCATTGAAACAACAGGAAAGGTACTCTATCTTGGGGGAACTTTTTGTGAGATTATATTAATTATGTTGTTGTGCTCCCTTAACAATGCTGTAGAAGCTGTCTGGTTTTTGAGTGAAAGCACATCCAAAATTTTGTGTCATCCCTGGGACTGCTTTTTGAAGAATGAAGGTGATTGAAATGGAATCTGATTTGATTTGATTTGATTTATGTGGAGATATTTGTGACCAACTTTTTGGGAGTCTTCCTTGTCCTTACAGGTCCTAATAACACATTTTTAGGTATTATCACTTTAACACTAATATTAATCTTTAATGCAAGATCAAGAGACTCTCTTTTTATTGTGGCTATTCTCTTCAAAACACACCTATACAGATTTATTTGGGTTTGTGCAAGTCCTAAATATCATCTCTACCAAAGAGTGACCAAAGTTCTTCTTTCCAGTAGAGCCCTGAGAGTCTATCCTTGCATCAGTCTGGTCTCAGGGTGTACATTATTTTTGATGCTGCTTGTGAATGATCTGAGTTGAATTTCAACAATGACAATTTCTCTTAAATAGACTACTATTGCTAAAAAAGTTATTATCTAAATAAACCACAAATACTAAGTTTCTTACTGTAGTATGCTAATTGTGACTCACTTGAAACTTGCCATTATTGTTAATCACCACACTTTGATTATTTCCCTATTTTCTTCACTTTTTTTTTTTAATTCAAGTGTTTTGTTATATTTGAGTGGTTTGCTTGTTTGTTTTTTTTTTGGTGCAGGCTGTGTATGTGACATCAACTCTTCCATATGTGGTGCTTACCATTTTCCTGATCCGTGGCTTGACTCTGAAAGGATCAACCAATGGAATTGTGTATCTCTTCACCCCCAACGTAAGCCACTGCTTGGTCATTGCTCAGTGAAACATGGTGTAGTTCTCTCTGTGATTAACAACTGATTGAAAATTAGTCCTCCCCACTGGTGATTTTCTAACTACCCCTCAGACACCTTAAAAAATCTTGATTCTGTGAGGTGAATCCTCTGCATTGGTTATAACAAGTATGCACAAATATTTTCTCTCTCTCTCCATCCTCCATCAAAAGCTGTTCTAATGAGTTGAATGGTCATCACAGAGCAATAGAGTTGTCATTTATTTGGCTTGATTTATTTTCCTGTATTCTACCTAAGAACCAGCCTAAGTTTAAAACATAAATCATGTATTTGGGAGTACAACCCACCTAATTGCCATATGAACAAAAAAAACCTAAGAGAATTGTTTAATTATATGAGAGTATTTAAACAAAATTAAAAGAGGGATCATTTTCCATAAGCAGATCTCTGAATGATCATTATTAATGCTAAGTAATAAACACTTCTTCTGAAAACAGGCATGGCAGCTGTCAGCTATGCAGAGCATTTTTTATCAATTTTCAAAATACTTACATAAAAACTTCAGATAGGATTTCTTTTATAAAAAAGTAAGTTTGACAAAAATATTGACCTATTTTTTGAAATTCTTCAAGAAGAGTGAGTTTTGCATGGTTAATGTTCTTGTTTTAATTGTTGTTTTAAATCTCTCACACTCAGTTTGAATAGCAATGTTGGATGTGCTTAAGCTGTGTGTCTGATGCCTCAGGTTAACGAGCTGGCGAACCCAGTGACATGGCTGGATGCAGGAGCTCAGGTGTTTTACTCCTTCTCCCTGGCCTTTGGAGGCCTAATTTCCTTCTCCAGTTACAACCCTATTCAGTAAGTAGCCAGGCAAAACCCAAATTTTATATGAATATTTCATTCTTCCAAATGCAACATCTTTATTTTGCTCTACTATTGTGCTGCTTGGGACTGGGACAGCCTCCCCTCGGACATGTAAGGTGCATCTCCTCTGACTGCTCCTAGCTCTCCCAAACCAAGATTTCAGGTCCCTGTTCTGGCTGACTTCCTAGAGGAAGTTGTGGTGATGCAGGATAGGAAGAAGCCATTTTCGACATATTTAGTCAATTTACCAATAGACGATTAGCCAATTCCAAAAAATATCCCCCCAAAGCTTTCACAGTTCATTTTAAATCCAGTAAATAAAGTGTTTAGACCAAATTTCTTCCTAAAGCTCCTTATGAACCTCAAAAATTAGAAATCCTTAAGTAATTGAAAATAGATTTCTGTATAATATTTGATCCTCATAAGCCAAACCAAAAAAAAGAAAAAAAAACTGATATCACCCCGAATTACATTCTATATAAAGATAAGTGTATATGTATTAATTAACATTGTAATCCTTTTGATATTTGTGCCATGTCTACTTCAGTGTATCCGACGAACCATAGACAAAGCAGTTAAAAGAGTGTTTTTAGTTCACCAAGTGCTCTTGGCTACTGCAATTTCACCATACCTAAGTGCTACGAAAAGTGAACTTGTGCTCACTTTTTGTGTCTGAGTATTTGAATTCAAGCCCAAATCTTTCACCTTGCAGCATAGTACACCAGCAGTGAAGGCACAGCCCATGGCAACGTGTTTCTGCACAGATCCATGACAAGCTTAAAAAGGAGGGGACTCTTTTGCCCCTCATACTTTACTTCCCATGAACCAAACGTGAAAACAACTCAGGCAATTATTCCTTATGAACAGGATTATTTGAAGTGGAAAAACCACCAAAATCATAGCTATTAAATTGCTTAAGTCACCAAGTTTTAATTTACTAAATCTAACAGCACTGCTTGTGTACTTTTAGAGGGTACACTGATGTACCTGTGCATCCTAGACTACTTTTTTCTTAGTCTTGGTAGCCAGTTTTACTATTTATTTCAGGAATGTAATTGACATCCATTGTTTCCTCTCTTTGAATTGCAGCAACAACTGTGAGAAAGATGCTGTGATCGTTTCAGTGATCAATGGTTTCACATCCATCTACGCCGCCACTGTCATATACTCCATCATTGGATTCAGAGCCACAGCAAGATATGATGACTGCTTTGACAAGTGAGTTAGGAAAAATACCCCCACAGAATACGCAGGTGTTTGTTTGGCTGAGGCAGCTCTGTTAGCCTGTTGACAATGGATTTATCATTTCTGAATAATTGCAGCTCTTGACTCACATGGCATCAGAACCACTCATTACTCATAAAAATATGGAATCTTGTGGAACAAATCCCATAGAAAGTGATAATTGTTTAAGTAGCTTTATTTCTACATAAATGTTGCGTAAGAAAATATATTTTACATTATTTTCCATGCTGACATACAGCATGAATGTAATATTCCCTGGTTCCTGTGTTAGCTCTGTGTTTAGGCCTCCTCCTGGAGAGCTCAAAAGTTTAGTTATCATCAGAGATGCCTACGAACCATAGACCAGTCAGACTGGTTTCCAGTGGTTTCCAGTGGTTTCCAGTCTAGTTCCTCCACATTCAACTGCAAAACTGCATGATTCCCAGCTGCAGACAACTTAGACATCCCATAAGCCACCTTAGGGGGGACTGCTGTTTAGTCTGCAGTGCTAAGACAGGCACCTAAATCCTGCACAGGTTCCTAGAGTGTCCATCCATTTAGAGTCATCTCTGCCATGAAAGAAAGAGAATTGCACATGCACATCTACTGGACTTTCCAACGTCAGATCTGACCTTGATATTACACTCTTAATAACTTGTTTGCTGATGTAAAGGATCCTGATGATGCCTACAAATTAATAATTTCAAATTATTTACATTTCACTTTTTCAGAAATATTCTTACTCTGATGAATGCATTTGATTTGCCAGAAGGCAATGTAACTCAAGATAACTTTGAACAAATGCAGCAGATGTTGAACATGACTGATCCAGCAACTTTTGCAACCCTCAAGTTTGAAACCTGTGATCTGGAAACTTTCCTGAATGATGTAAGTTTAACGCCCTAAAACATATTGATACCTTAAATATGGTAGGAATGCATAGCAACTATTTAATTGCCAAGTCTAGTGACTACCAATGTAAATTTAAGTGCCATGTGATGTTAATGATCCTAAATCTTCCCCAGGGAGCTGAAGGAACTGGCCTAGCCTTTATTGTCTTCACTGAAGCTATCACCAAAATGCCCATCTCACCTTTGTGGTCCATTCTCTTCTTCATCATGCTCTTCTGCTTGGGTTTGTCATCTATGTTTGGAAATATGGAAGGTGTGCTTGTACCTTTACAAGATCTCAAGATTATATCCCCCAGAGTGCCTAAGGAACTTATTACTGGTAAGTGCATTTTTGGAGAAAAGTGACCTCCCCACCCTCCCCAGAGAGCAGCTTGTGTGCTGAAAAAACAGCCCACCCCGCTTCTACCTTCTGATCTGGAATGGTCTTAAGGCTCCCAGATAACCTACTGAAGATTTTCTCATGTTCCCCAATGGGGCAGCTGATGTGAGGTTCCCTCTGAGCCTGCAGGCAGCTGTTAGCCCTCAGGCTTGCCCATCAGCCTGCTCATGATGACCACTGTCTCTTCCATTGGAAGCTGGAGGACCTGAGTCCTTTACCCAGGCAGGATTTCTCTCAGAGCAACTTTATCCCATCAGCTATGAGGAAGAGGACCTGTTTTCTCTCCTCAGCTTTCTCCCTTTTTGTTTGCAACATCTGCCACCTGTGTAATGTTAAGAGAGTTTTGCCCAAACAGAAGCCAGCATCCCCAGAGGGCCATCAAAAATTAAAGTGGTGGCCTTCAGGCTGCAAGAGTTACTTTTTAAGCTTTATAGCTACCGGGGAAAAACTTTGCTTTCTCATTTTTTGCTTTCTTTGCCTAAGTGTGCTGTTGTTTTGGTTTTTTCCACAGGTCTCGTTTGTTTACTGTGTTATTTGATAGCTTTCATTTTTGTGTTGAATTCTGGTAATTACTGGCTGAGTCTATTCGATAGTTTTGCTGGCTCTATTCCCCTGCTGATAATTGCATTTTGTGAGATGTTTGCAGTCGTCTACATTTATGGAATAGACAGGTATGAAATACAGCTTAACCATTACTTGATATCAATGCATAAAGTGATTATTGTTTTATAGCTACAATCTTGCTGCATCTCTGTGTACAGAATTTCTGTTATAGAAATCAATGAAATTATGCAGCTGTAATTTAGGGTTGCTTATATGTTTCAGGTTTTTTAAAGAGTTCTCAGGAAAAAGAAATAGTGCTTATTAAGAATTTGTATGTGAAAGCTTTCCACTTTATTAATACTTTATAATAAATAATGTTCTTTAACAACTAGTTCAAATAAAGATATTGCAAGAGAATATTAGGCATCAGCAAGAGCTCTAGAGTACATAAATGTGAATGCAAATAATTTATTTTTAAAGTGGGCATCAGAATGTAGATATTTGCAACAGTTACGTAAGAGCCACTATAGATAATATGCTTTTTAAATATGATGACATTTACAGGAACTCTTCTTCAGGATAATTGCATTAAACATTTAATTAGCAGAAGCAAAGTACAAGCACATTGGCACTGACTGAAGGTTTAACACAGAGGTGTATCCCAGGAATGTTTACAGGGAGTGCTAAATGATGCTGACCAACACAGGGATCTCCAGGCAAGCTGCAGATATTATTTTACAGCAGCTTGCAAATCCAGGCTATTGAGATGTGTTCTTAGCTGATAAATCCAGGACTTTATCAGTTGTAGCAGTGAGTAATTATCCTCTCAACTTTCTAGAGATGTAATAAAACAAGTTTCAACATCTTCATGTTTGTAATAAATACAGAAGAAATGTGAAATAAAGTACAGGGATTTCCATAACCCGCAAGTTTTACTTGAACTTGTGCCAGATTCAGCTGCTGCTGCTGACAGTGGGGTGAATGCCCTTGTGACCCATTTTCCTCTACTTTTATACTACTCGAGGAAGCATGAATCAGGTTAGGTAAATTAGATAGTGTATCCTCGAGAAAGAAGATGTATTTTAATTTGTTAAGGACAGAAAGGGCTGTGTTGATTACTTTTCCTTCCCCTGAAGATCTCAGAACTTCTTACAAAGTAAATTAAAATAATTCCCAGGACACAAGCATGGGTTGAGTCTGTAAAATGGGGGCAAGGTGTGTGTGTGTGTTCATGTTTGATTCAGAAAAGAGCCTCATACCCAACTTTAATATTCCTGGCCAGAACCCATCACTGTAGCCCTCTTTGAGAACAGAGCTTTTCAGGGCTGCCCAAAGGTAGTGTTATCTGCTCCAGATGAGTTTCTTTTTATGAGAAAGGGTCATTGGTAGAAAGATGGCTCTGTTGTTTGGAGGAGAACCTGTGTGTTATCCATGACACACATGAACTACACCTGAACGTGCACTGCAGTCAGGACATGGAGCTCCATATCATTTTCAGACACCTAGATCTCAGAAGTTAGGGATGAAAAGATAACATAAATTTACACAGTAATTGAGATTCTACTGGATTCACTGTGTTGTTCATAGTTGAAGGACCAACTGATTAGTCCCCTCAGGTTTATTCCCATAGGATATGCAGGAAATCCAGATAAAAGAACTAAAGCAGAACCCCCAAACTTCCGAACTAACTATTTTTTAAGAAGTGTGTGCACAAGGTGTTGCATTATATGGAGAAGCCATAAATTGGTTCAGGACTAATGCAGACAGTACCACTCTCAGTGCAGGGCTTGTTTCTTCTTGTGGAAATATTTTTGCCTCACTGACCATTGCATGTTCCATGAATAATCCAAATAACACAATTGTAGGTGTGTAACTTTACACATTTTCAATAATGTGTAAAGTTAAATATTGTTTCATTATTCAGCATAAGAAAACTGGTAGATATCCAAATTAGGCAAAAACTATATTATAATCTAATTATTGAATTACTTCTATTTGCTTTCATTATTTTTTAATGTTGTATCACTCCCTTTAATTTATGCAGTACTGAGATACTTAAAAAAAAATTGTGAAGCAATATTGCAATGTGTTCTGGGGAAAATCCATCTGCATTGACTCTTTCCTGTTGAAACTATTTCACATATACCTCACAGACATTTTCAAGACAGTACATTTCCAAAAATAATTTTCCAGACTTGCAATGATATGTGCCTTAATTTGAACTACTGAGGTCTAACTCCTGATGTTGTCAATTCTGGTCTCAAACTGACATTAGCAAATTCCTGGGAACCACAGTTAGGGGTAGTCTGGACTTTTTAGGAGCAGGCATTCTTTGATCCTGGCCAGCTTTTAAGTCTGAACTTCCTGTTTTTGTGTCTAGGTTTAACAAGGATATTGAGTTCATGATTGGACACAAGCCCAACATTTTCTGGCAGGTTACCTGGAGACTCGTCAGTCCTCTCGTTATGTTAGTTATCTTTTTATTTTATTTTGTGGTGAAAGTCAATGAAGAACTGCTCTACAGTGTTTGGAACCCTAGCTATGTAAGTGTGTAAACCAAATATAATTATTTTAACTATTCTTCTTTAATGTAAGTGTCATTGTCAGCTATATTAATCTTCCATCTGAACCAGTTTTCTAGCAAACCTGCCACAAGACATGGAAATGGGACTGCTTTCTTTTCTCCCGTTTTGCAACCTCACTTCCCTCTTATTAATGTTTCGGCCCTCCCTCACCCTTCGATTTCAGCCTTCCCACAAAAAGGCTGATTGGCCATAAGGCCCTGGTGGCCTGTCAGGCCCCCCATGCCCACATTCCTTTGTGCCAAGGAAGTGTTCCAGTCCCCCAGTCTCCCTTCCTGGCTTTCACTGCTTTCATGCCATTTTCTTTACATCATTTTAAACTAAAAATAAGTCCAGAACAGCTGAGGCTGGAAACCCCTGAGCTGAAAGCTGCTGTGGAATTGGCAAAGTGTCGTGCCATTATGGCCGGCCAGCGTTCTGATTACATTTTTGATCTGTTGAATTACTGAATGTGTGCATGGTCCCAGGTATTTGCTCCTCATGATTTTTCTACACTTGT
Organism: Irena cyanogastra; assembly: GCA_013397155.1. Taxonomy (NCBI): domain Eukaryota; kingdom Metazoa; phylum Chordata; class Aves; order Passeriformes; family Irenidae; genus Irena; species Irena cyanogastra. The sequence continues at coordinate 186,756 of VWZV01008119.1, read as the reverse complement.
TTGTTTGCTCTTTCAGGAGGAGTTCCCCAAAACAGAGAAGGTGGAATATCCCCCCTGGGTGTACGCTGTCATTGTAATCCTCGCCGGAGTGCCCAGTTTGACCATCCCTACCTTTGCCATCTACAAAGCCATCAGGAGCCACTGTCAGAAAAAAAATGATCGTGCTGGCCTTATTGCTACATCTGAGACTTCCATTAATGGAAACTTAAAGTATTCATCATAAAACCATTTTTTTCAAATGTGGAAGGATGCCCTGTCAGTGAGAAAAGTAAAAAAAAAAAAATTTTTAAGAATCCAGAGTTAATTTTATTTTCATGAAAGGATAACCATTGTTGTTTCCAGGTAAACATTTGCTTAAAAAAGCAATGCACTGTGAAGAGTTGATGGCCTGGCTCCTGGAAGCAAAACAGTGACATTTGCAAGTGATTGGGGCACCAGGCCAGATAATTTGTCCTCTTTCTGGCTCTGAAGCCAGCTTGTTTGAAAGTGGCTTCCATCCCCTCTGCTTGGGGATGCACTGTGCATGAAGTGACTCTTACATGTGTAATCATTCTGGTTGGGTGACCAATATGAAGGGTAACTTAATGCTGTCCTCTCTTACACATTAATTTTTTTTACTTTACATGCCACTGTGTTGCACAAAGCCACTAATATTATTTGTCTCAGAGAGAAGTTTAAAATATTTAATAAAAACATTTATAAGTATGAGAATGACAGCTTGATTAATTTAGAATTCTATATATTTCATAAATTGTCTATAACTTCCAAGTTCCTAGCAGAGAGTGCTGCTTTTGCTGATGACAGCAGAGGTGATCTTGCAATGGGGCAGCAGCAGTTCAGGAAAGAGCAAAATCTGCCTTCTGTGGCACCCATGAGCAGGGGGTGCACCACTTGCCTGGGGGATCCATGCTGATGAGAGATCCAAGGCACACAAAGGTGCAAATCTTGCTCTCCTCTGTTGTCATCCAGGTAGGTGGCTCTGATTCATGTACACATACACCTTACAACTGTTTGAATTTTTAACTTCCATGTGACCCAGTGGAGCTCAGGGAGGAGTCCCATGCCTCATGTGGCCACTGGAGAGGGAAACAGGCACTGTTAGAGCACCTAGGCAGAGAGCCTAGAGGAGACCATGTTCCCCCTGGATGGGTAAACCTCTTCATCCAAGGTCTGTGTATATGGACAGTGATACACTTTTATCACCTTGCAGAAATTCCTACACCCACCTTTGGAAAGGAGAATGGATCCAGTTTAGATCCTCATATTGGTTGTAATTGAAGCACTCTTTTAAAAGGAATAGGTACACTTAGGGTATATTTACTCCAGAATGTATCTTTAGAGTAGTCTATCTCCTCTAAATTGAGAGTAAAGCACCAGACACTGCATGCGTACTTCACGAAATCACAGAATCAATGGTTTGGGTTGGAAAAGACCTTTAAGACCATCCAGTTCCAAACCCCCTGCCATGGGCAGGAACACCTTCCACTTGGCCAGGTTTCTCCAAGCCCCATCCAACCTGGATATGAAGTCTTGCAGGGATGCGGCATCCACAGCTTCTCTGGGCAACCCATTCCAGAGAATCTGAATGATTAAATGAATTTAAATTCCATTTCCAATTTTTAAAAATTACATTAATGTAAGTAACTATTTAAACTAGTTGAAGATGTTGCTCTTTAATGGGAAGAACATTTTTTGGTCATATTTTTCTGCTCAGCTAGCAGGAACAAGTAACACCACATGTGAAGTGGCTGGCTGCAGGTGCCAGGTGTGGAATTCAGGGTGTTGCTGGAAGGGCCCAAGCCCAGCCCAAGGCATTCCCTGATCAGAAGAGCAGCAGGGGAAGGCGCGATGGTGGTGTGTGCCCTGGTACCACTGATGTTGAGCAAGTGCTGCCAAACCACCCTGTGTGTCCAGCTCATGTGTGCCCTCTGAGACAACCCTGACAAGACCCTAGGAAGTTGAGTTGCTCCATCTGTGAGTCTGGATATTTGCAGAGGTGTAAGCAGATGAACTGCGACAGTCCAGGGAGAATCATGTAGTCTTGATCTGAAACTGGCTTCTGGTTGGATGATCTGCAACCTGATCACATTTGTGTGCTTAGCTGCAGAGCAGGGCTTTTATTTTGGAGAAAACAATTCACCTTCCCTTAGAAACTCTTCCCATTTAGAGAGGGGAATCCAGGCATAAACTGTTGACTTACTGAGGCAAGCAAGCTGACTGGCTGCTCTGTTTAGTGTGGATTGAACTGATTTGGCATGCACACCAGCAAAACCCTGGTATGACTGAAAGAAAACAGAAAGATACTTTCACATACTTTCAATTGAAGGAAAGCATCCAGCTCTTGCATTCATCAGTAACTATTTAATGAATAATAAAAAATAGTCACTGGGAATTCATTGACAGGTGGGAAGTGATTAACTTCTAGCACCTATTGTGAAAATGGACCAAATTTTAATGTCTGAACATACAAGGTCTAATTTTTCTTGGCTTTTTTTTCTAATTAACTTTTTGTATTTGGAAAAGATGCCTTCATTTATTTACTTCTATTAATAAACTAAGAAAGAAAATGCCAGTGTTTTATTCACTGATTTTTACAGGTATTTCGCAATTTTAATTAGTCTGCTGCAAAGGTTTCTTTTTAATTATATTCAGTGTCACACTTCTCTGACAAGGTCTGAGAACATAAGGAGAACAGAAAATAAAAACCTGTTTGATCCCAAGTTACCCATTAACAACATATTCCCAAGCTGTCTAACTATAGAAGGAGCTGCAAAAAAGGCAAGAGTGGTAACTCTCCATATGATAATAATTACTGGTTTTGTCTTTAAACAGCAGCCTTGGCAATGACACAACCCTTTGCATCAGATAAAAAGAAAGCTCCACCTCTCTTCCAAGATCCTTCTGTCACCCTGCATAAAACCTGTAGGAGAAACAGGTTTTAAAGCATCTTCCCATTTTTAGGGAAAGGGGCTAAGGAGCCACGGACATTTCATTAAAATGTCAAAAGATTTATCAGCAGCACCTGAAATCCCTAAAGAAGATGGCAGACCCAAGTGGGACAATAAGTTCCAGTATATTTTAAGCTGTATCGGATTTGCCGTTGGCCTGGGGAACGTGTGGCGATTTCCATACTTGTGTCAGATACATGGAGGCGGTAAGACTGGAATGGGACTTTGCCAAAATACTGAACTGCAATTCTCAAACAACTATACTAACTTCTGATGGGCATGGAAATTACATAATTTATACCAGTTATATCCTTTTTTAAAAAACACTGATTGTCATTAATGTTTTGCACTAGTTAATTAGCTTTTTCCATAGAAGTATATTTAATTATAAAAAGATATGTTTGTTTAGGAAGACCAGACTGATGCTGACAAGACTGATGATAGAACAAATCTATGTCAAAGTTTTTATACTGCTACTACAATCCCAATGGAAGCAGGAAACTGAACCTGCAGCTGGCTACTTTAAGGAGAAATGAGAAGTCCTGGGGAGGCCTGGGGGAACTGGCCTCTAGACAAATGGCCACTGAACTTCTCTTTGGGAGGGGGAGTGAGTCATTCCCCACCCTCCTCTGATGCTCTTAGGAGCTACCTCATCATCTGCAATTGCCCCTGCACAAAACTAAATTGTACTTTTGGTTGTCTGTGAGGCTGTTTAAAATGCTCAGCTGATGGAGCAGGTGTCATGGGCAGCTGCCTAAGCCTGAGCCTGGGCACCGGTTCCACAAATAACTGCTTTAGAAGCAGACAATTTGGTAAGTATAAATGGATCTGAAAAGAGTACTTGGTAACTCACCATTCAGAGAAGCTTTTGAAATCTGCCACAGTAAGCTGTCTAAAGAAGAGTGAGCAAATTGTTTCAGCCCAGTGTTACTTGTTATCTTTCAATTAATTGGAGAAACCAAAAATTCACACCTGGAGAAACTGTCAAGTGACAGAAAATATTATCACATCCAAGTTTGTTTTACTGAGGTGTCTGTATTACTTGATGAACTACATACATTTCAATCAACCAAGGAACCAAGAATGGAAGTAGCCTGTAAAGGAAGGTGTTTCAGAGAGAAGTAGCCACTTAGGGACTACAGTAAGTAGCTCAATGAATGAGCTATAGCAGTTGTATCAAGAGAAAGAACCTTGGCAGATGTAAGCAGAACACTGGGAAGTAGGTAGAGATATTGCTGCTACAGGAAGACAACTTCTGAGTCTCTGACTTTTTCTGAAAGTCCACTTTTCAAAGTCAACTTTAAAAACTAGACAAAATGCAGAAAAGCCCCAGCAATTATTCAAGGGTTAGAAAACTTCTGGGACACAGAACAACTTAAGAATTCAATCTATTTAGGCCATGAAGTTGAAAATTAAAGAGTAAGTTTATTATAGCTATAAACAAGAAAATGGAAATTATTTTGGAGCTTTTTAAGGCTGAATATGCAAGAGCTGAGAGTTACAGTTTCACAAATAGAAGTAAGAAAAGACAAGAAGCAGTAAGCTAGATTCCTCCCAGGACACTTGATGGTTTCCTTTATTCATTTAAAAAATGTGACACCCAGTGAAACTCCTGCAGAAAAGTATCATCACTGGGTGGCTAGAAAGCCAGGAGTGCACACTGTTTCTCTGTGTTTGTCCATGGGAATTACTGGAAAAAAAACCTGTCAATTCAGTTAATGATACTGGCATTAATGAGACATGATGAACATCTTTAGAGAGGCATCCCCATAGCAGATATGACATGAGACCTGCAAGGAAAATATTCTTATGGAGCAGGAGCTGTAGGTAAATCCTCTAGAGCATCTCAGGTGACCTTTCTATTTTGGAAAGCAAGGGGAGAGCATTCAGGATTAACAAATAACATAATAAAGCAAACATAATGTGATGCTTTTGTAATGTAGTAAATGATTAACATAAAGTGCTCAGTGGAAAGTTTGAAAATATCAGGCAGGGCCATAGCAAGATGCAGCTCCTCTACACATTTCATTGCATAGAGCAGCTTCTGGAGCCACCAGCTGCAAGAGGCTGCAAAAAATTTGTGCAAAATCAGGATTAAGGTAAAATATTGTTCTACCTGCCATAAAAAGGCTCTCACATTCTCCTATGAAGCACCAATTGTTGCTTCTCCGTGGCCAGCTGTGGCCAGTGGTGTTTCAACATCTTCAGATCCCAGTCTCACTTCAGAAGATAGCAGTGCTCATCTGCTCCTAAGGCTTGATCTCTCCCCTCCATCCTCCCTTCTGGCGTCCCCTGCATCCCTATCCTACAGACCTCACTGCGCCAAGAGAAGCATGAGTCTGACTGCAAGGAGGTCACCTGTCTTATGGAAGTAACAGTGCTCAGAAAGTCTGCTTGCTTGTTTATCCAGCTCCAGGACTCCACTATTTTCCACAGGGAAATTTATAGGGACAAAAAAACCAGGGGGTACAGCAGGTTTAAAGAGAGTAAAAACAGGAAAATGCTGCAGGGGCAAGGGCTGATTTGCTCCTTTGCTCCCTGAGTAGTAATGCTGCCAGTGAGAAACCAGCTTAAAATAGCCACCAGACTCAGTAATGGCAAACAGCTGCTTTGCATCATCACCAACAGTGGCACAAGACAGTGGTGAATTAAGGTCAATGTATGGATGGGCAGCCAGTGTTTGGTCATTACTGACCTCTTCAATAAAGGGCTCGAAGAGCTCAGTAGCAGGATGGACTCTGTAACAGAGTGCTCTGTGGTTTGTGAATAATTTATCCTAGAAAGCTGGCATTGGAAGAGTTGAGAGAGTTGTGTATGAAGATCACTGAGAAGACAGAACTTCTGCATTTTCATCTGTCTGTAAAGTAGCTGCATTTTTCTTCTGTTTATTTAAAGCAGTGACATGGGACGTGGTTTGGGTTTGCATTTTTGAAAGCAAACAACTCAGCTGCAAAAGCCCAATAGATTTTCAGGGGTACTGGAGCATAAATCCTGTGTGTGTGCATGTGAAGATGTGCACATGGGAGAGACCAGCAGCACTGTGTTTAACTGGGAGCTCCGAGAGGTGCCATGGCTTTCTGCCTGCAGCCATAATCACAAGCATGGAGAAACCAGGTATGGATATGGCACAGACATGCTTGAAGGCTGAGTGACTTCTGGGGTAGTTTTACAGCTGGTTCAGGTGATATCCTGGTTTCTCTTTTCAAAAACATGAGATGAAAACAAGTGATGAAAACAAGTGCTTGTACGTTTGTCTCATGCTAGCTGTTCCCATCAGACCTCTGGCCCTGATTCATTGCACATTAGCGTTACTCAGTAACTGGGATCTAATATAATATCAGTTCTGCTGACATTTATCACCTGCTGCTGTTACTGATTATTTGGGTTTATTGCCTGAGTTAAGTTAGTTATTTACTCTGCATGACTAATGGGTATGAAGGTTGTTTGCCACAGTTGGTAGAGACAAACACAAACGTTCCCAGGCAACTGGGACTGAAAAGAATTCTCTAAATAGCCCAGTATGGAGTTCGTCACTCAAAACAGAGACACTAGCAAGTCATACATCTGCATGTGTACACACAGAGTCATCTGAGTTTAGTTAAAGAAACCAACCCAGTTCTAGCTAGAACTGACTGCAGTGGTTTACTTTGGATTATAGCTAGTGTATATATATATATATATATATATATATACACACACATATATATATGTCATACATGCATACATGTCCATGCTTGCTTAACCCATGGGTATTAAAAACGTGAATAGTGCCTGAGCCTATAAAATGACTGAAAGATATCTGTAATATAAAATACAGTTTCTTTCTAGGAAAATAAATACACATAAACAATACAGTCACGCTACAAAGTGAGAACTGTTTACTTCTGGGACAACCATTTACAGACTTTCATAACCCATGGCCTACTTGAACTTTTGCTCAAATTTGAACTACAATGTGCTGTGAAATGCCTGGTTCACTGTGTCCTCAAAAGGAAAACAAAACCTAAGAGGAACAAATTGCGTAACAGAAAGATCCTGTAAAAAAAAGGGGGGGAAAAAAAGAAAAAAACTAAACAAGAAAAAAAACCAAAACCAATCCAAACAAACATAGTATATTGGGAAGAGCAGAAGTGTTCACCCTCTGACAGAAAAATTGGGTTACAGCAAGTAATAAACTTCATTTTCTGGTTTGCTGCTATGTCCTGCTTAAACCCTTGGTGAAAAGCTGTGACATGTGGAGTCAATCCTTTCTTAATTTGTTATATTTGATTGCCCTTTACATTTCAGCTTGGCCCATGCTTGTATTTGAAAGCTGCATGCTTGCATCCTTCACATCTCACAGGGGAATTTGCCAAGCTTACTTTATGAGTTGTCTGTGGGTGTTACCCATCTTCATTTGAAATGGCCATTGCCGCTTCGGTTTTCTGGACAAGGCCTTAGCTCCCTCACTGTCACTCAAGGACATATAGTCATTTATGTGGGAAATTCAACCCTGCCAAGTTTCAGTCAGTAAGGTGTGTAATGTGGCCTGCAAGGCAATACCGGTGCCATCATAAGTGTGCTGCACGAATGCAATGCTTAGAGTAGCTCATATTTTCATCTGGATTGAAGCATGATGCAGAAGACATAAAAGAGGTCATGAAGTGCTATTTTCTAGAGAGAGGGCTGAGTGTGATGAAGCTGCTTTTTTTCCTGTCTGATGCCTTGATGTAATTCCTTGCTTGCTGACTATGCCACACTGCTTAGCTGAATTGCCACGGAGAGAGTGGGACAGGTCTGAAAATCCCCTTTTGATAGCTAATATATTTTTCTCTGTATCTGAACAAGTAGTTCCCACCTACTGCAAAAAATTGCATAGATTATCACAGGTATCCTGCCATTAAGTTCTTAGTCTTTTGGAAAAGCGCACCCATGGCCATTCCTCCTATGCACCAAGAGAACTGACAAGGTGGATCTCTGAATGCTTGCTACATTTTATCACATTGAGATGTGCTTTCTGAATTTTCAGACTCTACAGATGCATTTCCTTCAAAACTACTATTTTGACACTTTCCAGGTCACTTCAGTCTTTATTATAATTATTTTTTCTATTCCCAAATCTCTACCTGAAGGAAAAGTATTCATTTTCTGGCCTTTCAAATGTTGTGTCTTTAAATCATCATTTCAAGTCATTTGCTTTTCTTCTGTTAGCTGATCCACAGGCACTGGTAAGATGCAAGACTGAACACGTGGATCAGTCCTTCCTACAGTTTTTCTCCACCATTTAGGAAGTCCTAGTATCCCAATATCAAGCAAACCTACTGGGTCTTTTACTCTGCTTCTCACTGAGGCACATCGATTTCTGCTGGTCTCAGTACACGTAGATTGGGAGGTCACCCAGCTGATACTTCAAACTGCTTTAAATTTCCACTAGTCCAGTCTGTTGGTCTGTTGCTTTAAATTTCCACTAGTCCAGGTCTCTCTTTCCAAGTGACAAACCCAATTTGGTTGTTTCACTCTGCTTTGCTGGTCACTGAGAACCAACTTTAGACTGCGTTCCTTCCGGAGCCTCCTGGTCTCTCTGTCCCATGGAGCACTGGCAGCTGTCCCGAGGCTGCCTAGTGGTTCGTGCACTTCCCACTCAGACTGTCACACATGTGCAGGTGATACAACAAGGGTTGTGCCCTTCAAGTGTCATTTTGCTGGATATGGTCAGGCAGTTGCTGTCCTGACCTGAGTTGCCCGTGCGCTGCAATCGAGGGGTCAGGTTTTAAAAACTCTGTGTATCTCCAGTGCACCTGCTCCTTCCTCTCTTTCTGCTATGGCTGTGGAGCTGTTTCCACTCCAATGGTTCTTCAGCAATCTGGTTACACACTGGTGCTCCTTGACACTTGGGACTCTCTTGTTAATGACACCAGCTTACCAGTAGTGCAGTAGTTGCAGTTTTTGATAACCTGATTTGAAAAAGCTTTTGCAGGCCTTCTGTGCCTTCTCATGTGCATGGGGATTGTTCCATGGCTTTGTGATATCCTTGTACAGGATTCCTTCCAAAATAACTTTTGACTCTTGTAAGTTTTGAAGACTTTTGGGGTTTTTTCCCCTTGACCTTCTTTTAGCACCACATGCATCTACTTGCAGGATCGATGCTTTATGAGTCTTCAGCATCTTTCTGACAGAAGGAATGTTGTAGACTAAAACTTTCCAAAGTCACACCCCAGGGATGCAACTAAATCACACTTTGACAATACTTTTTATTTTTATGGGCATTTCTCCAGGCTTTTAAAGTACTTAAACATGCTTCACCACTATAATTTTCCTTTTTCACTTTACCCCTAAACTCCTTTTTTCTTTTTTTTTGGTAGAGTGTACAGATACAAGACAATTTGTTACTTGTGCTTTATGATTTTTTATGCTAAAATTTCCTTTTCCCATGCCTCATGGAAGCCAAATCTACAGAATTCTGCTGTGCCTGTGCTTAACATCACATGGGTTCTGCTGAGGTTTTGCTGTGCTTGTGTTGGAATGCTCTGGTTTGTGATACCTGCTGTCTCTTAGGTTCTCTGCTTCTTGGATTTTCTGCTTGCTTTCTCAATAGTTAGATTTCTCATGGCATTTTTTAAAAAATGTACTTATTTTTTGCCTTCTGGCACATCCTCTTTCACTCCTCTATCTACCAATCAGAGTCCTCAACTATACAGTGCTAGAGGATTCCTACTCACTATTCCGTATCTGATAGCTTACTGTTAATGTTTCTCCATGTTTTTCTGTAGGTGGGGGATTTTATTGTGGAAAAGAGTAAACTTCAAGTGCTTCAGCAGACTGTCCTTTTTTTTTCTTTTTGCCTAAAATATCATAATGCAAAGAAGAATAACTAAAAATATATTTTACACTACAAGCCACTTACTTGAATTATGTTTGAGAAAGATTAGCTTCATAAACTATTTCTTGTTAACCCATTTTTTTGCCATATTTTCATATTTGCAGATAGCAGATTATTTTATATCATTCTCATGGAAAACTAGTATTTTTTTCCAAGTGTGACATTACGTTTTGCCATGCTGTAAATATGCCTGAAGATACACACAAGCCAGCGCAAAGTAAACATGCTTTTATCAGCAGAATGTCTAAACACGCTCTGCTGCCAGTGGTTCAACTAGCAAACAGAAAAGGGGAGAGCGATAACAGTTTGCACTAATTATTACGCAGTTATTTCCCAGAAGATATGATATGGGAGATAGGCTGGTCTCCTATGGAGTGCTCTGCTAGCCAGGGCTTAGCATGGATTGCAGCGAGACGGCTGCTGTCCAGAGCTGGTGGAGGGCCAGACAGATGGACGAATGACTAGAGTACTCCATACCGCAGTGCTCAGGTCACTTGCCTCAGTATTTTGCTCTTCTCAGCAGACAGTCCAAGGCATCAGACTTCAGAAGGGCTGGGCTGGCACCCTCAGTTGTGCTGTGGAGAGGGGTACTGCAGCAGGTTTGAAACAAACAGGAGAGAGCATGGCAAGAGGTTACTGGGTTCTTCTGGAAGAGACCTCAAACTGAGGATTTAACACACTGGGAATTAACTGTGAGGTTCCTTTTTCAAATCTGCTTCTCAGTTAAAAATATTTTAAGAATAGAGATCTTAAGGTGAGACATCTATTTCCAAATTTGGCGGTTTATGAACAGTTCTTTGCTGACAGGAGCTTTGTGATTTTTGTTTCTATGTATAACTTGATAAAAGGCTAAACCATCCAACAACATACCTTCTCTGGGTGTTGAATGTATTTATTGCAGCACCTAGCAAGAGGTAGCAAAGTTATTGCAATACAATACTAGCTGAAGAGATTATCTGCCCAGCCTTTCTAAATAGCCAGTGATTGCAGAACCCAGGTGCCATTCCAGGTGGAGACCAGAAATCCTTGTGTATTCCCCCACCTCTCTCGGTCAAACATGCAACATAAAGAACGTTTCCAGAGCTGGAAGAGCAGAGCTGAGCAGACTCAGATATGAGGTCTGGAGGCAAATCAGAAATGGTACAACAAGGCACAGGTTCATTGACAAAGCTATAAGGAACACAGAATCTGTTCACATTTGTAGGAGGATGGGGAGGTGGCTGAGGCAGGACTTCTGTCTTTGTCTCCCTGGAGAAAAGAGACTTTGTGGTCACACTGGTTGTTGGTCATGACAACAAACTCCAATCTACTCCATCATTTCAATTTAACTAGACATTTGAGCGGGTGGTACAAACATACTGATGAAACTTCTGGTCTCATGAAAATCACCATTTGTGCAAAAGAAGGGAGACCCAAACATGGGTTTTTGAGGAAAGGTGGGGGAAGTGAAGCATTGCACACAGTTTAGCAGGAATCAGCCAGGCTGTTGGTAGGACTGGTCCCTTCCCTGGACCACAGGGAAGCAACAGGAAACGCTGCTGCTGGCCCAAGGGAGATGTTGTGAGGAAAACAGAAAAGATGTAAAGGATACAAACTGGGAAGAAATTAAGTTTCATGGCTCACATGTCTCAGAGAACAACTTCAGCCTTGCTTTCAGTTTTTCATTAGCTAGAGGCTCTGTGGTCTGAGCAGAGCTTCATGCAATAAAATAACCTGGTCTCTTGGGGGTATATAGCACATAATCCTGCTTTTCCAGTGCAGGATGGAGGAGCACAGTCCTGAGAGCTTTAAGAAATGAAACGAGGCAATGCACTGAAGGGAAAACAGATGGTATAGGGGACAGGCAAACCCTTGTGCTTTATGAGAAGGGGGACAAGAGAAGATGCTTAAAAGAAAGGGAAATGGATGAAATAGTGAGACTACTTAAAATGGGCTGTACCAATGCCTGAGGGAAGTGTCCTGCAGCACTAAGCATCCCAGTCCCTCCTCCTCCATCTTCACTACCAAAATTACAGCAACAGATGTTACTTGGTAGGTGTCCCTAGCAATGATCCCTCTCTTAACACATCCTACAAGGACTTTGTAAGGCTCATAAAGCAGATTAATTATAAACCAGTAATTTCAGTGAGATGCAGAAAATCATGTGGTTTAATCACACTTAAATATCTTTTCAGGGGCTTTCCTGATACCATACTTCATCGCTCTTCTCTTTGAAGGAATCCCACTGCTACATCTCGAGCTGGCCCTAGGGCAGTGCCTGAGGAAAGGCAGCATTGGAGCCTGGAACACCATCTCTCCTTACCTTGGAGGCGTTGGTACATCTCTTCAGTCCCAGCTCAAGGAACTGCAGACAGCTCCCACCCAGCACTCACTTCCTACAGACTTGTGCATGATGTGGTTTAGGATATAAAAAGAAATGAGTGTTAGGATTAAAAAGAAATATTTTGTAATGAGGGTGGTGAGTTATTTAGGGGTGGTTTCCCTAGAAACATTCAAGGCCATGTTGGATGGGGTTCTGAACAATCTGGTCTAGTTTAAATGTCCCCGTTCATGTCAGGAGACAGCATTAGTTGATCTTTAATGTCCTTTCCAACCCAAACCATTCTGTGATTCTGTAATTGTGTACTGCTCTCAGCAGGCAGTACTCCAGGCACATTTTAGGCTCATTTTAGGAGCCTAAAATGTAAACCTAATAACCTTTGCTGTGGGGAGCATAATGAACATGGGCTCTGCTTCTCAATGCTGCCCCATTCCAACCATACCCTGGTGCACAACAAGAGCTGCCTGCCCACAGTGCTTCTTGCTCCTCCCTCACAGCCCCTCCAGGACCCAGCCTTCTCTGTCCACGAATAGTCAGACTTGAGGAAGGACAGAAAGACAGGAAATCAAGCTCCTGGTACCTCCTAATGAGTCCAAAGCACATGGGAAGGCTTCCCTCCACAAGAGGGTGGGGCTACTGAATGGGTTTTATCAACACAGCTGAACATGAGGGACAATTTGCATGGCATTGTGCATCAGACTGGTGTGCAGTCCTGTACTGCCACCTCTTTTCTATTTATTTAATATATGAAAAAACACATCTGGCGCCCTGTGCCCACCATTGTTAGGCGACAAAAAGTGATCCAGAACAGCCACCAGGAGGAGGCTAAAGCATTGACTCTACTGGGTATTTGAGATAACATCCTTGTGCCTGCAGGGCAAGGGGAAACTCCTGGATGCTTCAGCCAGCTCTGCTGGATCATGACCTGCTTTAAGCAGGTGCCTGAAATGGGCTTGGCACTGATGGCCCTGCCTGTGGGCCTGTGTGGGAGGAAAGGGGGGGAGTAAGAGGAGTCATCTAAGGGTCAGAGGGCAACAACAAGGAAATATCAAGAAGCAGGTGGTGCTTCCAGCTAAACCATCTCCTACAACCAGGCATGTTTATACTCCCTTTGCAAAAATGCAAGCAAGCAGAAACAGTGGTATTGATATTTTTTCCTCCTCATCATAGGAGCAAAACAGTGACCAATTTAGGGCACCTGTGCATGATTTGGGACAAGAGTGGCCTCATGCAGCTACAGCAAACTATAAAATTTTGGTCTCTTTTGCTCTCTGCTATTACAGTTGTCTAGTATTGTAGGAAACAATGGATTGCATACTGGAGCAAAATTTTCAACCCTAACTTTCTGTGTAAGTAGAGAGTCTCAGCATGGAGCAGGGCTGGTGATCTGGGGGATTGTGCACCAGTGTTTGGCTATTGAAGACAGAAATGCCCATCTTCCATGGGAAAATCTCAGGATGGAGTCAGGGGGATGGAGAAGAAAATCTTGAAAAAATAGGAAATGAGAGATTCTAACAGCTAGTGCTGGGACTGACTGATAACTTTTCTCAAAGCTTTTCTGAAGTGAGATCTTGTGTTTTCTGTAGGAGTTGGTTCATGGATGGTGTCGATTCTGGTGAGCTTATACTACAACACTGTTTTAACTTGGGTGATGTGGTATTTCATAAACTCCTTCCAAGAACCTCTTCCTTGGAGTGTTTGTCCTCTAAACGAAAACAGAACAGGTAAGTACACCTCCATGAGCACTGCTAGCAAAAGAAGGATCACAAACATCAGACTCTGGGCTAATCAAGAAACCACACCTTACTTGGTCCTGAATTGTGCACAAGTCCTGGTTTGATTTCCTGTTAAAAAGGTACAAGAGTCATGCTAGCCTACTCAAATTCATCATCCTCACAGGAACAACAATAGCCAGAAAGTCCATGAGTCCTTTTGCTTGACTTTAAAAATGGGAAACAAAATAAAGAATAAGTCCTGTTATCCATTACAAAACCTTTACTAAGACTAAAGAGAGGCAGTGTACATAAGCAGGATAAGGAAGAATGCTCTCAGGTTTTTAAAACTATTTTTCAGCTTCCTTTTTTTCTCAGAGCATGAGAGAGAACAAGTTGCAGGCCACAGCAAGAAATATCACCTGAGTAAAAGGCTAAGAAAAAAGACAAAACACAGGGGAATTAAACTTTCTTTTTGAGGCCTTAGGACTATTCTAGAATAGGAGGGCAAACAGACATCACAGGTTGTGGTGTACACCATATTCCCAGTTCCCTTTTCTTCAGGGACAGAGCCTGGCTGCGGAATGCTCACTCCCCTGCATGCAGATGCCTGAAGTTTCTGTTCATAGAAGTCCTGGAAACTCAAACCAAAGATGCCAATGCCTGGGTCTTTCCCAACCCCAGAGCCATGACATAGCCAGGGGAGCCTGGACTTAGATGTATTCTCAGGTGCCTGAAGTTTGTTATGACTCCACTAACTTGTAGCTATACAGCTAAAATATTTCATAATTTTCACTACAATTAGTTTAGATTTTACATTGCACTGAGCACAACACTGTTTCTAATTAAGAAGTTATCCTCTGTATAAAATGTTGGCGATGTTCTGGTGAAGGTCTCACGTAAGTCTCATAGTCTCAGCCTGCTGTGAGAGTTTGTCTTGCTGCACATTACAGAGAGTGCAGAAAGTCCATCTCTGTATTTGATTTTGCAGCCCACAATTTATTCTAATACTTGCCACTTTTTTCTTTTCAGGGTTCAATGAAGAATGTTATGAAAGCACTGCAGTAAATTATTTTTGGTACAGGAAAACTTTGAACATAACACCTGATATTGCTGAGAGTGGCACATTGCAGTGGTGGCTCATTTTGTGCTTAGCAACTTGCTGGGCAATTGTCTATCTCTGCACCATCCGAGGAATTGAAACCACAGGGAAGGTATGGAAAGGGTAGAGAAGTGATTATCCCGCAGTTTGAAATCTTGCCCTCCAAATACTGAGTTTTTAACGCAAGGAAAGCCTTCCACGCTGGCACTATTCAGTGTGCTCCTTGTCCAACAAACTGAGAACAGCACTACAAGTGGCTTAAAATGACACTTCTCTCCTTCTCCATTGCAAACACTTCTGCCCTACCAGCCTTCCCTCTTACAGTTTTAAGAGCCAATTTGTTACAAATATATTCTGCAAAAGTACACCCTGCTTATTTGAAAGATGGCCATATTCATCTGTAGCAGTCTGATCTACTACTATTATGACTGTATGTTGCAATAATTTAAATAGGATTTATTGAACTTACTGCCAGTAACTGTCTGTCTTCTGACCTCCTTACTTTAGGCAATTTATGTAACAGCAATATTTCCATATCTGGTCCTGACTATATTCCTTATTCAAGGACTCACTCTACCAGGAGCCACTGAAGGTCTGATTTACCTCTTCACCCCTAATGTAAGCATTAGTATTAATTTTCCTTTTACTACTCCTCACATTTCATACCATTTTCCAAAAACTCCTGGTTTAGATGTCTATCCAAGAGCTCAGCTAAGCTCTGAGATTAAGTAACTTAAGTATTTTAATATATTTTCACAAGAAAATAAGCAGCAAAGAATTTAACAGTAGTAAGCATATCAGAAAATACTGGAAAATTAAGTTTAAGAATGTTATGGGTGCCTCAGCCTTGAATGTGTAAGTGAAAATGATGTACTTCACAAGTACATGAGAAAGATGGGATTTCCCTGCCACTGCCACAGAATTTACAGAGATTTAATCTTTCAAGAATTTACAAAGATAATAACTGAGGATTTACACTTTAAAGTGGTTTTTTTGGAAGGTTGAAAGTAATTTTCTCCTGCCCCTGTTTCTTCATAGCATTTCTCCCCTCCTCCACATATCTTCCTAAAAGACAGAACTGGAGAACAGCCCCTCTCCCATTTTTCTGAACTTCTCATATGCTGAACCTCTCATATGGACATGTTCCAGCATGTTCCGGATCCCTCCACATGCTGGCCATTTCAGAAGCACCTTTTCTACATTGTCCTTGGCAGCATTCCCAAATGCAAAGTCAAACTGTCTCACTATGTAGTTGCTATCCACTAGGGGCTCCTCACAACTCTGTCTTCATGGCTAAAAAGCTCCCTGAAGTGGTGGGTGTAGAGGAGGAAAAGCAGCACTCACTGGCACATTCTTGAGCATCCTCTGCCTCTGCAGCCACAGCAGTGCTTCAAACACAGGAGCACTGGATCTTTCCTTTCCTTTCCTACAACAAGAACACAGACATTAAAGAAAACATAAGCTAAGACGCTCAGAGATACCTTATATGCCAGGCTGGAAGGAGACAAGAGCAGAAGAAAGTTCAGATGAGACAGGGTTTTATCCCTCTTTCTACAAACCCAATGGCACAGACACCCATCCAAATGCTGTCAGAGCTCGAGGACAAGCTTGCTTTTTACAGAAGATCAGGATATTCGCTTACATTTTTGAAGGGCCAGACAGGACTGTAAGAGCTTGGTGCAATGTCTTAGGGAAGAAAGCAGCCTTGACAACACAAACAAAACACGCCTCAGCCTGTCATCATTTGGTCTCCGCTAGGCTGTCAGGTTTCTCTGGAAGAGCTCAGGCATTTTTGGAATTTAGTTTGCAATGATCCTGAACTGAATGCAGGAAACTAGACTTGTGTGTACTCACAAAGCCTGGAGCTATTGCAGTGCTGAAGAGGAGTAGATCATCGTAAAAGAGCTGGATGGATTTGTGCACTGGCAACAGAAGTCAGAATGAAAATCTACCTGCAGTCAACCTGCAGCTGCTGGTTAGCTGGTTTGAGGAAGCAGATCCTGGGGACACCCTTCAAAAGCCATCTGAAGATGGTTTTAGTGATGTTCTTGCCTACAAATGTGGAAAAGCTGATGCAACAACCTGGTAAGTGGTACCTGCTATCAATGTTGCCATTGCACAGAAAGGTAGCAACCCAAGATGGCTTTGTTAAGTGTAAGAGATGGCTCTGTTAAACTAACCCACCAATTGCTACACAGGCTTGTGGCACTTCAAGGACTTCAAAAGGATAGTAAGCACACAGCTTCAACATTGCCCTTTTCTCTTAGTCTCCTTACCCCACAAGTGCAGTACTAGGATTGCCTTTGCTGTTAGGTTATTCCCATTCCCACTCCCACTGTGAGCAAACACCAGTTTTTCTTTTACACTTCTCCACAGGGCATGTTCCAAAGTAAGTTGTACAGGTTTTTTGGCAGACACTTACTTGGCCCACCCAGGCTACATCAGTTTACAAAACTGTAAAGCATATTTCTCAAACGTGTGCTGTTTTCTTCTTCTTCTTCTTTTTCTGTCTTTTTGCAGAAAAAGTTTTAGCAAAATAAAGTAAGAATTAAATCACCTACTGTCTGTTTCAGCTTGCTTTTAAAATACATAAAATCAACCTTCTTGACATTCTTCCCTGACTGGAGGCAATATTTTCCAACTTCTTTCCAACTCTGCAGTGCAGCAGAAATTGTAGTTTCTCTGTAACAGCTGCTATATCCATTATCTCGTGACACCTCAGTGTTGTTTTTGAAAGTCTGTGAAAGTAATATCTAGCACAAAAAGTTCCATCTTACCCAGCTTCAACATCAAAATCACTCAACTGAATTTAACTGTTCTTCTAAACCATAATTTTTAAAGTTTATTCACTTTCCAAGATAGTATCTTCTTTATAAGTACCACAAATAATAAAAGCATGCATATGGATTTTAATTACGTAAAGCTGTGTTTTTATTTTCACGCAAATATACATAATCAGCCTTTGTCATCTGACACATTTTCCACCCTATATTTCAGAACAAGTAATGACTACTTCTTTTCATTGACTTTCAGACATAGAGAAGTCTGATGATTCACTCACCTTCTCAATGTTCTTGGTTTACCTGGAAAATGAGGCTGCCAAGAAAACAAAAAAGTATCCTGAAGTGACACCCGAGGGGAAAGCAGAAGTTGTACAATAACAAAGCCACACAGGAGCTGAAACTGAGTTTTGGAAAGGCTTTCGGAAAATAAATAACCAGAGGCAGCAGAAACGAGATTTCATCATGCATCAGCAACAGTTCTGCATGGTTCTGCAACAGTTCGGCAGGGGACATGTGTGTCACCTAAGGAATACAAATGTCTCCTTCTCCTGTAAAAGTCTCTTTCACATTTGAAAGAGCTTCAGAGATTGTACATATTTGGAGGTTCTCTGGCAATGAACGATTCCAAGAACTTGGTTGGCCAACTGTTGCCTGTGCCCAGAAGTCAGCAGCTTTTTAACAAGCAGTGAGAATGGGAAAAGAAAAGAAAAAAGAAAAGAAAAGAAAAGAAAAGAAAAGAAAAGAAAAGAAAAGAAAAGAAAAGAAAAGAAAAGAAAAGAAAAGAAAAGAAAAGGAGGCAGCACAGTCCCCAGATCTTCTATTCACAAAACCATTAGCTGTTTTTACATCAAAATTACACATCACAGGGACCCCAGTATTTTTAATTCTGTTTCTGTGCTTCACATATTCAAGAACTCACAAGGGAGCAATTATATTTCTTTTCCTCCTTACTCCCCTGTTCATTCATTAACACTGACTGTATCGCTTCATCCACGTTTCTGGCATCAGCACGTTTTTTTCTGAAGATATGCTTATGAAATCTGTATGCCATATAAACATAAAATAACACTTTCAATAATTTGCTGAAGACTAGATAATGACATTGCCATGGCATGCTTGCCTGCCCATTATCTCTTCAATTTTGGGGGTTGATTATTGTTTGGAGTCAATAAATGGACTGCACCTAGTAACAGTCTAAACTATCTCCAGACTCATCTGCCAAAGTTCCCAGTGAGAAAGCCAGACTTTTAGGAGTCGTATCTGTCAGCATCAACTGACTTGGCAGCACTTAATCAAAGTGTGAAGGCCACAGAGCCATGTGAGTGCCAAGTTTCTGCTCTGCAACAGCACCTGCACAAGGTCCTGCCAGTGAGCACTCTGGCCTTTGAGGACTTGACTATGATCCTTCAAAATAAACCTCTAGAAGGGTTTGCCTCTGCTGAAGCATTTCAGCCAGCAATGGTTCCATGAATCTGCTTGCTATGTTGTGTTGTACAAGAGGTGACACCGGCTCTGCTGTGGTGAAAGCACTGGCCTCCCTATGGAGACAGCACCTGCAGCAATGGCACTGCCTGAATCCATGCACACCAAGGTGGACCCATTGCTTTTGGTTTTCAAGCTCAGTTCAGCTTCAGAGAAACCCAAAATGCTATGAAGGGTCTTTTGGCACACTTACCTCTCACTCCTACATATGTTCCCAGTCATGGACTGGGATCGCTAGTACAGGCACACAGACACAAAACACACAAGTTGTCCTGCATGACTAGGATGCAGATTTGACTCAGACTGTTGTAAAACAAAGTGAAATAGTCTACAGCCCCAGCATTACTTTTGAACATTCTCAGCAAAATATTCTTCTATTCCCCCTCCTTGATAATGGATCAGAAAGCAATTCACATGGTAGGGTATAACACATCACTTTGTAGTTTCTGCAGGACACAAATATTCATTGATCACATCTACATTTTGGGCATTACTCATGTTTTATCTCTTTCTTTTATATAGATCTCAATGTCAAGATTCCTTAGTGCAGCTATTTAAAACTGCTTGATGTTCTCTGTAATGCACCAATCATTGCTTTTTAATTTACCTGCCTGTATCACACTGCCCTTACAACAAAATTCGAATTTCATTGTCAGTTTCTCCTCTTTATTTCCTGTGCTGACCTTCTATCTTTTATTGCTCTTTTCACAGTACTTTGAATAGCAGATGCTGTTCTTAATAACTGTTCTCTTCTTGTCTGCTTGTGCTTTTTAGCCACTTCAATAAAATTATTTTTTAAGCAAATATAGAAAGCTACGGAATCACTTTCCGTTTTAAACCAGTGAAGGTTTAATATTTGTTTATATAGTTTATATAATATTAGTTTTAGGAAGACAATATTCTTTAACTGCAGTTTAAGTATGTGAATCTAAAAAAAGAAATTAATTGAGGAAAAATGTATTTTCCCTATTGTGTTCCTAGTGTCTATCACTTAGAACCACATTTTTATCATCAGACAAAGTGTACAATAAAGAAGATTCTATAATTGTTGCACACATTTAAATAGCCTCAATGATCCTCTTGAAAACACCTGTTTTACTGACCTGTTTAGTACCCATTCCCATTTTCATAGTATTTACATGGCAACACAGCTCAAAATTTCAGAAGTGAAATAACAGATGAGCTATGAGAACTGCAAGAGAAAAATAAATTTTAATTTAAGCCTGACACATGCATTTCTTCCAATTATTTCAGCTGAACACTTTGAAAAATCCCCGTGTATGGCTTGATGCAGCTACACAGATTTTCTTCTCTCTCTCTTTGGCTTTTGGAGGGCTTATTGCATTTGCGAGCTACAATCCAACAAAGTGAGTAAAACTATAATCCTTATTAGCTGGCTGAATTCTTGCTGCATTTTGTGCAATTTCTTTAAATTTTCAAAACATTTGCCCTAATTTTTCTAATGGATCTTTAGAAAAGTATCTGCCTTTCTAAAAGGCCCAGTAGATTTTCTAACAGAAGGGGGAAGGGGAGGAGGGAGAGAAGAAATAAAAAAAAAATGTTTGCAGAAATAACTGCATAACAGATAAGAAAACCTGCCTTTTTATCAGTTTACTTGTTTGAATGCTATCTCTAGAAACGACTGTGAAAAGGATGCTGTGACAGTAGCAATTGTGAACAGCATGACATCCCTCTACGCTTCCATCCCAGTTTTTTCTGTTTTGGGGTTTAAAGCAACCACAGCCTACTGGGACTGCTTGGACAGGTGAGAAAGCTGTGTTCTCAAATTTATACTGTGGTTTCAGTGCCTAAATAGCTAATGTGATAATGTGTTATTTGAAAGACATATATTCAGAGAATTTATTTTCATTAGAAAGGAAGAGCGCCTGTATGGAGAAGTTTAATGCAAAAATATAAAGTACTATGGGACTGAGTCAAGGATGTAAGAAGCAAGAAAAATTACAGAACAACCCATTTCAAGTAGTGCATCAAGGTTGCACCTTACTCTCAAGCTAGCATTAGAAGTAGTAAAAATCCCTACCTTTTTCTATTTTACCAGAAATTTATTTCACTGACTTATTAAACAGTAGAAGAAATTAAAGTAGTAGAAATGGTCTGGAGACCTGATAAAACAAAAATTTTTACAGACTGAATCTGCATAAAGTACTCAGAGTTTTTGTCTGAGACAACATTAAATACTCTGAATATTTTCTACTATTTTATATATAAGCTGTTAATTGATATTTTCCTTTATACTGTAAATAGCAGCACAGAAAGTAAACACAACTTTGGAGTAGCATCTGAATACACAGCATAGCATTTCCAGCCAGATCATCTGCAAACTTTTAAACTAAAGTTTAAATATGTTGGCTTCTCTGGCAGGAACATTATCAATATCATCAATGAATTTGATCTTCCAGAAGAAAGCATCATGCGACAGAACTATACATCCTGGATTAGTTTTTTGAACTCATCATATCCAGAAAAAATTGCTGGACTCAAACTGAAAAGCTGTGATCTTCAAGAATTTCTTGATCAGGTACCATAACTGCTTTCAACAGGTAATCCTTAAACAAAGTTATGTATAAGGATTGGTACCTTCCTCTTTCTTAAAAGTACACGGACTCTGTTCTACCTGCAATGATATATTACACATAATCATGGAACAAATCAATCTTCCAACATTTGAAATAACAATACTGCTGTAGGATAATCTGAATGCATAGCTGTCTGTTATGGCAAACAAAACTACACATTATTACCACAAAACTGGTCTTCCAGGGTGCTCCCACCAGAAGTCTACCATGGACACGAGATTCAGTCCTAGTTTGGTTTACAGAAATAAGCATAACAGGGAAACACATCTAGATGAAAGATTATAGAAAAAGGATACTGAACGGGAATTTTCAAAATCTGTATTTAGAAAAGTATCAAAAAATCCATTACAATGTATACTGTTCACCACCAAAATACATCATGAGCCTCTCCTTATTTTGCAACCTTCCCATAATATCTCCCTTACCACTAAACACAGATGTTGCTTCTCTGTTTTCTTGTCCTACCTCATTCCACTTGCTCCAGGGATCCTGTTGGCACAGTCAGTGTGTGCTAATGCACGACAGGCCTAACATACAATAATGGTAAAGTAGGCTATTTTACTCACATGATGCAGAAGTCCAAGAACAACATTCCAGCCCTGGTACAAATCAGGTTTTTTTGTGTCACTTCTTCTGATGGCACCCATTTCTGATTTACAGTTTGTAATATTTTACTTCCAAATTATAGGAACATCAGCATTTTTCAACGCTTAGATTTCAATATCCTTGTCCTTGGGAGACTAAATCAAAAGAAATTTGGTTGAAATTGGATTTTTCCCTATTAGTCTTTTCTGCCTTGGCCATTATAGGGGGTTTTGTGACCAATGACTGACCAATTCTCTTGATGTTAAGAGTGGTAATCATATCCTTCATTACACCTCTTTCTTTCCAGAAGCTACTACATCATAGATTTTTAAAAAGCACATTTAAGATGGTACTAGCAAAACAATTTCTATTGCAATTACAACTGTTCAAGCTGCTTTATTCTGAACCCATCTCTCTGTGCAGGCTAAAATTCTGCTCTATGATTGTGTAGATATCTTTAGAACACTTAAAATTAAACTCCCCACTGCCCATTTTCTCAACTGCTGGCTGCCACAGAGGCCACAAGGTGACCAGCAACCTTGACTCCAGAAACGGACAGCAGTGTGTTATAATTACTCTATGCATGAGAAATGACATTGTAATGTGTGTTTTTATCTATCTGTTTGTGAATTCTGCAGAGTGCCTCAGGAACTGGCTTGGCTTTCATTGTTTTCACTCAAGCTATCATCCTCATGCCAGGCTCCCAAGCCTGGGCCATCCTATTTTTCATTATGTTGTTCAGCTTGGGCCTTTCTTCAATGTTTGGAAACATTGAGGGTGTCTTCACTCCTCTTCTAGAGCTTCAAATTATACCTCAATCCGCACCCAAAGAGTTATTATCTGGTAAGGTATTTGTTTTGTTCAAAGAAGGTGACTTCCTTATAGATGCACAAACTACTAACTGGTTAATTAATATCACAGAGGAATTAATAATTTGTAGTATTAATTTAGCTGAATGTCAGCATAAGAAAGGGCACTGGATTGTGTTTGCAGAAGATAAGCAGAGAGATGAGGTAGCAGTTATGGCAGAAGGTGTCAGGTGACAATATTATATTGACTTTGCCAGTTTCTTTCTTAGTTTGCAAGTTAAGCTGTTCCAGTCTGAGAAAGCTTGTTGAATTGCTATTCCTGGAGTCCAGTCCACTCTGAGCTGTTGCACTCATCAGCAAGAGCCTTGTCTTCCCTTAAGCCTTTGGCACTGATACAAATCACTTTAAGGCACCCAGTGACATCAGCTGGTCTGCCATAACCACCTGCACTTGAACTCACCACTCTAAGAGATGTCATTCACCCCCATTTCACTCAGGTTTATGCTGCTACAGATTGTTTCACATTTACTGTGAACATGTCAGAGTAGAAAGTTGCCACTTGAAAAATGAGGAATGAAAGTGTGCGATCCTGTCCTGGCACCAAAACTGGAATCTTTTCAGCCAGACATGGTTACTGAACAAAACCTGCTCCTTAAGAACCAGGCTCAATGACAGCCTGAGAGATCCTACTATCAAACTGGTCCAGAAAAATCTATGGCAGTTGCAAGTAATGGATTAATATTTCTGCAATACGTCCTTTAAAATTCTTATGGGAAATACTGCTGTCATGCCTTTTGAAGAGTTTTCCTGTGGCATCTAAATTGTATCCCTGATTTTACAATTTTTCATGTAGAAACAAATTTATTCCCAACTTAATGAGTTAACAATATTATTTTTAATTGATTTTCCAATTGTGAACTTAAAAAAAAAAAGTCTGGAGCCAACATTTTACAAAAACCAAAGGTCATCTCAGAGTTAAAAGCAATTAGGAACACATTAGAAAGACATACAAGCAAATTTGTAGCCCACGTCTGTGTCCAGGAAAACCTTTATTCCCTCCTTTCCTTCCCACTTTTTCTCTCAATTATCCCAAATCTAGATCTTGGCTAAAGGGGAACTGTCTGTACAGAAGCGTGCTGAAATCCAAACGATACATGCTGGAACATAAGGGACACACAGATTTGTAGCTCTGGGCTCCTTGAGGAAATGGGAGCAGAAATCCAGGGAGTCCTTACACTTCCAAGGTGCCACCTGCCTGCAGTTTAAGCCTATAGCTGCATGGAAATGAGGCACCTGAAACTCACTACAGCACTCAAAAATTAACACTGGGTCACAGCACAGCCCAGGCTGTTTGGAAGCATGAACAGCTGAAGGATGCTCTGAGTCACATGAATGCATTCCTCCTATAACAGTGGTGCTCTTGGCCAACACACAGGGAAAAATTGAGTTTGGGAAGTGGTATTAGCTTCCCTAAGGAGAAAACAGCTTGTTATAACTCCACAGAGGGGGTGAGAAAAAAAATTACTAGAACAAGAACAAAGCAATGTAGAACAAAAATAAACCTGCCAAGTCCAGTACTCCAGTAACAGAGATATCTTTTTTTTCTTCAGGTATAATATGTCTAATTAGCTTCCTCGTTGCTCTGTGCTTTACACTGGGTTCAGGGAGTTACTGGATTGACATTTTTGACAGATATGCAGCTTCAGTGCCTCTTCTAGTGATTGCTTTCTTTGAAGTGATTGGAGTCATGTACATCTATAAAATTAAAAGGTATGTTGGAGAGAGATGGAATTTTTCTCTTCTAAGACATAAATGCAGCTCCGGTTGCAATAACTTTGACCCTGACCTGATCTGATCTGGTGCTGGTTAACTGAGACTTCTTCCCAGCATGCTATGTTTGTTCCCTTGACAATTTTGTCTTTTTATTTTAAATATCTGAATATGGGTGCAATATTATCATAATTTATCTATGCTTAGAAACCTTACACTAGGTGCTCAGGTAATTAAAGTGACAATGTAAATTGGTCATTCATCTCTAGGATGGACTAATAAAGACCTACTCAAATGACATTATTATTTACTCAAGCAAGTAGTGCGTTATTAAAGAATGGTGTGGAATATAAAAGATTTACAGTGCTGGACTCTGTGTTTCCAACTTACAGGAAACTATAAAAAAGGAAAACTGTTACCACTCTAGATCTGACATCATCATAAACATGCCTTCTTTTACAAGGTTCAGTAAAGATGTGGAATGGATGACAGGACGAAAACTCAATCACTTCTGGCAGATCACATGGAAGTTTATTAGCCCTCTGCTCCTGCTAATTGTCTTCATGGCCTTTGTTACTCTGCAGATGCAGAAGCCGCCAAGCTACACAGCCTGGAACCCTAAATACGTATGTGGCTGAATATTTTCAGAACTGCTAATAAAAGGAAGAATTATCTATTTTCCTCCCTTACCAGATCCTTTAATATTGTTATCTACTGCTTACCCATTGAAAATACCTTAAAGTGATGTAGTGCTCAGAATGAGAAGGCTCCAGTGTGCAAAGAGGTTACACATACTAAAGCACATCTCTTCTTGAGGTGTCCTGCTTACTCCATGCTCTCTATTTCTTATGGATGTGTGTAATGCTCAGAAGTGTTGAAGTGAAACGTGTCACAGACATTCCATACCTACAGGGGGTTCAGAGGTAGAACAAATACCTGAGCAGAGCTTTAGAGCTGCATAAAAGACGTCAGGGACGAAGGCATTTCTCAGCGAGAACTATTAGTATCACTGGAGCCCTGGTAAATATATGAATGTGTACTTTTGACATGCAGACAGAGAGGCAGTAGTCTGAGAACAGTGTTGGTTAGTTCACCAGCAAAGACATGTCCACATTGAGAACATTTGATCTGGATATCACTGTCTCACATCAACTGCAGTTTCTCTGACCCATCTCAAAAACACTCTTGTGTAGGGGTCTGAAGATCGATTCTGTTCTTAAACTATATGACAATTACATAGCAGCAGTGTCTCCCCCAAATGTCCTCAAGTATCTGTCATCCCAAATAAAACTCACAGTCACAGACTTGCAGAAATTGCTTCATCATCATTCCCTCAAAATCTGATATACATCTTCCCTATTTGACAAAGAACATGCTCAGTAATTGCTGAAACCAGTTAAGCTTTGAGTACAAGAACAAACATAGTTTAACCAAGAGAGGGTGAAGGTTTGATAATGCTTTGGGCAATCCCCATGTCCCTAGGAATGTGTCACAATTCCAGCTATACATCTTTGAAAGTGTAAAACATTTACAGCTGTCTCTAGACCCACAAGAAGGGTTTGCAGAGGACACAGCCAGTGAAGCTACTGTAGACAAAGTAAAACTTTTGCTATCCTTACTAAAACAGCATAAGAAAACAAAAACAAAAATCATAGCAAAATCTAAGTGTACCTATGAATTATTTCTTTTGCTTGCTTTTTTATCTCCACAGGAAGGCTTCCCCATGAAAGAGGAGAAAATTTATCCACCTTGGGTACAGGCCATTTGTGTGCTGCTGGCTGCCCTTCCTTGCGTGTGCGTACCTCTGGTAGCGCTCTTCCACCTGGTCAAACAAAAGCTCAGGAGTAAGGACCCAAGCTCTCTACCACCAGAAGTCTTCTCCTGTCAGGGGTCTAACAGCAATTTTTCTCATACAAAAGAATAAATATCCATTGTACTTGTCTATAAACAAAAATAATACAGCCTTTGTTAGACATTATTAGCTGTCATTTAGTATCATCCAACCAACCTGGTATACACAGTTCATACACTTAAAGCAATCATTGCACTCTGTAAACAATGCTGTTGTGTTACCTTTAATTTCAACCAACTCCACAGCTTCATTTATCTCTCCAGCCAGAATTTGAACCTGGAAAGCCTGTTAAGTATTGTTGCTGGCTTCTGTCTTTCTTCACTTTTAAAAAACTGGTCTGTACCCAAGGATCAGCAACATAAATTAGAACGCAAGCATCTACAGTTTCATTCACTGCCCAGTCCCCCTGCTCTGGGAGATGCAGAATGGGAGCCCTCTAAGAATAAGCACTGCTCATTTCCACTACACTCTAATATTTGTAAATCCCTATACACACTTAAACAGCAGTCATTTTGTGACTATTTCATATTCTCAAGCTTTGCGAGGAGCAAAGATAAAGCACTAGCAGATAAAAAAATGTATGTTAAGTAAATTTGAGCAATTAATTCTGCACAAATATCTTATCTTAGCAGATTCCAGAATTTATTGTAGTGGAAAATACTGTAAAAAAAAAGTCCTCATTTTTTCCCCATAATTTCTCATACTGAACACAACAGCTGAATAGCATAACAAACATGCAGATGGATAGCAGCCTTTCAGTGAGCTGTAACCTTACAGGACATGACAATGAAATTAATCTTGACTGAAAAACAGGATTTCCTGTACTTGGCTGCAGATCCTGGCCACTCTGTAGTATTGGGAGATGAGGATTCCTCTTGTCATGATACTTGAGGAACCACCAGCCTCTGAAAAAAATATGGGGAAAGTTATGTAAGGATAAAGTATGACAACATCTTCAGGCTGAGTAACTAAGTCAAGGAAGAGAAAGGATTAGGGTTATAAAGCTGTAAATACATAAATAAGAATTTTTAACTAACTAAAGCATACATTTTATATTCATGTTTCTGACTACAGATAGCTAAATGTTCACTAAAATCCTATGGGCAACTATATGCAGCAGGTTTAAGTAGCCAGAGTTCTGTTCTTAAACCAAAACACATGCAACTAATACAGAGAGAAGCTGAGAAAATAATTAAATTAGATCTGAAAGACTTTCGAATCTATACATCCATCTTGAGTCACTGTCACGGTATCCAGACTTGACTTTTAAGCTGTCCCTTCCATTCACCAGAAGGGAGACTTTATGGATCACTGGACATGCAGTTCATCCCAGGACAGGACTCTGGGGGAGGACATTTTTCAGCTCCAGTAACTACAAATGATGGTGGGGAAACACAAGCTGAAGTTACTGTTTAGCTCAGGTAGGCATGTAGAAAAATATGTTGAGCAACTCCTGCATGAACACTGCTTTTCTGTTGTCAGTGAACTTCTGATGTTACCTCTACCAAAATTCCTGTGCCAAAACTGTAGCCTTATTCCAATAAAATTAGTGCTACAAATTCCCCTTCTTATCCATGAAGAATAAGATGATATCCTATAAGTACATTTTTCTCCTGAACAGCACGACTGTGTTACTTGAGGGAGCACGTGTATGCAAACACCTTCTGCTCACCCTTTTCCAAATCCTTTATCTCCATAAACCATCAAATCTTCTTTGCTCTAATACACTGCTCTGAACTCATAATTATGTTCTGACAGACAAGACTTTCCTAGAATTGTCTAGGCTGCAAGAACCACCTGGGTTCTTTGGGGGTAAATCAGTAAAAGACACTAACAGAGCCATGGTGATGGTTCAGCCTTAACTGGAATCCACAGCCCTAAAACAAGGAGATCAATTGGCTATTAAAGGAGAAAGCCTCAGAAGGAGCATTGGAACAGCACTATAAATAAGGACACATCCAAATTATCATAATGCAATAAACAGAAAACAGATACAGAAAGAAAAGCACAATCCTTGTGGAACACAGGCAGTTTCCTACATTGTGAAATTCAACACCTACCTCAACCTGAGACTCCTAGTGCATGTTCCCTTCCCAAAAGGAAACAGTAGAAAGATGTGTTTGATGGATGCATCCAAGGATACTGTGATCTCCCCTAGAGAGGCTTCTGTCAAATTCCTTCCTTGCAGCACTGCAGACAGACTAAAAACTATGTTCAGCCCTATTTCTCCTTCTCCCCATTTAAACTCACCAGCAAGCTCAATTTCCTGAGTGGTTTGGAACACTTGCAGCACACGTTGTGCAGGGAGTTACCTTCAGTGCTTTAGCTCTCAGTCCCTCTACTTACCTTCTCTTAAATACTGAGACCTTAACCTTCACCACGACACTCAAATATTTTGAAATTTTCCCAGCTGTACAATGATTGTTGAAAATCCACATTACAGATTCAGAATGCTCCTAAGGTAATTCATTTAATATTTCTAGATTCAAGTTATTCACTCTACCCAAATATTTCCTGTCCGCAGTTGCTGTTTAACGCACTGCCTTGCTACCAATTAAGTAGAATGTATTTTACCACCACAATGGATCACGCTATTTCTTTTAGAAAAGTTCTGTGCTGGAACAGCTTTATGGAGTATTTCTACCTTTCCAACATTACAAACATCTATTTTTAGAGCAAAAACTGTATGCCCCTGCCATGGTTAATCTATACCTTACACATATAGTATTTTCTTTCCAATTACCATAAGCCACAGCAGCAACTTCCAGTACAAACTGTCAGCTCTTCTTCAAATCTCCAAATTCTCCACTTGCTAAAGCACATACCAGTTTCATTTTACTTTCACTTGCCTTTTTGAGGGAAGGATATTTTAAATAAAATCATCTTCTCTCATGATTTCTACACTGTATTTGTATCTGTTTACAAACAACTACTCTTTAAAACTAATAACTCAGCCAGTAATTGTTGGGAAAGGCAAACATCACCTCAGAGAACTACAAGCATTAATTACCCTGTATTCATTTTTATAAAATAACACCTTCACCTGAGACCACATCATAAGTTTATATTCTCACAGAGAAAGATGGGCTAATCAAAGCCATTAGGTGAAGTTTAAATTCCCTTCTTTCTTCATATTGGAGCATCGTGCTGTCTCTTCCTGCCACAGGATCCCATAAAATAAAGCCTTCTGCACTGCCAGGCCTCTCTTATGCAATGTTGTCCCTGATAGTGCTCCCACATCCAGTATCATTGCAGACCACTGAGGGGCATGGGGGTGCTTAAATGTTTGAGCTGCTAGCTGGAGAGCAAGAGTGTTGCTCTTCATCTCTAGTAGGAATAATTGCTTTGTGACTTTTTAAAAAGGTATTTTTAGAGTGCCACTTCGCAGAGAGAAAAAACCCTGTATGATAGACTGTATATTTTGAACTGAGTTATGATGTTAATGGACAGACTGCAATACTGCAATTCAACCACAGTCCCTGGGAGGTAGGGATTTGCCAGGGATGAGGCAACCATGACTTCTCTTGGCAACCTCTTCCAGCATCTCAACACCATCACAGTAAAGAATTTCTTCCTTATATTGAATGTAAACCAACTCTCAGGTTAAAGCCATTCTCCCTTTTTCTATCACTGTATGTCCTTGTAAAAAATTTGTTTTTAGAAAGTCAAAGACATGCAAATAGAAAAGCAATATACTTGGTATATTATCTAATCAAGAACTTTAGTTTTGTAGGTATAAATGCATCAGCATCATTCTATACAACACTGTATTAAAAATACTAAGTACTCAAAATAAATAAAACATACACCAAACATAATCAATTAGGACAGTGAAATTTTGGCATATATTATTTGTGATCTGCAAAGCATAAAATTTCTAGCCTCTGCATCTTGCCATGAAATGCATTTACCCTGTGGGTAACTGCTTTTTGTGACATAAACCAGCATATTAAAGATCACTATAGAATAAAGGCCTTAGAAACAAATGTGTTATTGCAATGAACCAGCCAATTTATTACAAAATAGTCTGCAACACAGAAGTAAAAAACAGCCCCTCAAGACAACTCATCGAAACAAGAAAGTTAATAATTTTGTACAAAACATAGCTTAACGATTCCTTCATCAAGAAGATGGGAATCACAGAACATAACCAAGTAAATCACTTCAAACAGCCTGTAAATTTACAAAAAAAAACAAACCCAGAAACAAAAAACCCAAACAGGAAGGTATTAACAAAACTGTCTGCTCTTTTTATGTCCTTGTATGGTATTTGAGAAACAGACACAAACTTCTGAGTGAACTTGCTTTTGGCCCACTCTACCAAAATAAATTACAGAAAAGTCACCTAATGACAGCATTTATTCTCAAACCTGGGAAAATTATGAAATAAACCTCCATCAGTTAGTCCAGGATAGCTTTGAAATCTTGACAAAGAGAAGGTTCTGTCACTGCCTGCAGTAGTGCCACGGTATCCTCTGGGATCTTCCTGATTAGCTTCATCTTACCTATCAAAATACCAGAAACAATTCATTACAACTGCAAATAACTATTAATTCTGGTTTAGGGAAAATGCTAATGAAGCAAAGAAATCAATACTAGCTAAAACCAACTAAAAAGCTGAAACACCTGGAATATGGGGAGAAAAAAGCTATAATAAAATATGCTACTGTTATTCTGCACTTAAATCAGGCTAACAAATAAAAAGGTTCAAAATTGTATGTGAAAATATTAACTAAGAAAATCAAGGAGCAAATTCCTCCTACTTTTTGTTTTTGTGACTTTTTTTTCAGATTTGAGAACTTCATCTGCTTTTGAGAAGTATAAGCCCATTTGTTCAACACTTTACCCACCAAATAAGGCCTTCTGTTAAACCACAGTTACTTTGAAAGACTAAATGTCCCATCAATAGAAATACAGACAGCAAAAAGGATTTTTTGCAGATTAGGAAGAATATGTAACATCCTAGCAACAGTTAAAGTCCATCACTAAACAGAATCAGCAAAATTGTCAATGGTGCAGAAAGCCAGAAGTACTCAATAAACATTTGCCCTCTATCTGGAAAGGAGACAGATGATGTATCTATATCTTATCATGATAAGGAAAGACTCTTGCTCCTTTCCCCACTGGTAATAACAGGAGGGATGTTAAACAGTAACTGTGTTTTAAATACTTAACTCTGAAGAATGATGACAACTCATGACAAGCCCCTGATGTTGGTATCTAATAGGTTTGGGAATAGTGAGAAGAAGATCCTCCCCAAAACGTATGAGCTTGATTTTGATTCCCACAGAGAGTAATGGAAAGGCATGTGCAGGGACACAAGAGAAAACCACATTTACATCAATTCCTGTCAACAACATGATCTTACAGAGGTAATAGGTTTTATACAGCCAATACAAACTCCCAAATGACAACAGAAATTGCAGCTATTAAGTCAACATAGGGGCTTTTACCAGCCTTGTTTATCTCTGTGCTACAGATTACTGCAGCATATAGAGATACTGAGCAAACTTCTCAGGACCTCAACTGAAATTAAGTGACTTCTCTGTCATGACTACTGACATCCACACATGCTACCCGATTTCCACAAAATACCATGTTTAGAATTAGCTCTGACATCTCTACACAATGCTTGGCTCTCTAGTAACCTTCTCTACAAGATGATGTTCTGATTACAATAACATTGCCCAGGACTAGGTCTGGTGCAAGGCAAACAAATCTAACTCGTAACTGCATAGAAAACAATCAATATCTCCGTAAATGGATTTCAGTGTATGCCCAAAGGATCAAGACACTTAGTATAGCACCAAATTCAGAAGAATACAAATATAAACACAGTGTACAATCAAGGAATGAAAAAAGCCTTCACCTATGACCAGAGACCTTAGGGATACAGAGATAATAATGCCCGTTCACACCAAGCATATACATGTGACTTGTCACCACATGATGTCTTTGTACAGCTCCACCAATTATTGTATCAACCCCTGCTGCACCAGTGGAACAGGGCTAGTGGAAGTACAGGTAAGATTTCAGGTGGCTATAAGCAAATGGAGAGACAGCATTTGAATTACTTGGACCCCAGTGATCTGTCAACCAATCACAGTGAAAGTTTCCATCTTAAAAGTTTCATAGCAAAGTCACAAGTGACAGCCTGCTAATTTTTCAGGCAGCTGTTAAGCAAAGATTTCCGAAGCCTCGATCTCTCAGTAGAGTGCCTGAAGTCTCAGATATTTCCAAAACAAACGGGACTCTGTAGATAAAAAGAGTGTATTGTCTTAACACTACGGATGTGCAGAACAGATTCTGCCTCAGAGAAGGTAAGGTTTATGAAGGAATAGCTGAAAATTACTCTTTTCAAGAGAACACCACCACTGACTTTCTATGGACCTTTGGACTTTTCCTGCTCCACCTCCACAATACTCAGGAAGTACAACATTAATAGGCTTCTCCAGGAATTTAGGAAGAAAGATTATTCCCTTTCTAAACAGCAATTCTCATTGCCAGAGAAGCCAACTGGCAGGGGTCAACTTTATCTTCCTGGATAAGAAACTGTGCACAGAGTTAGGCCTGGACATGCAAGTTTCAGGTCAGTATTGCAGTTAGGCAAGTTAGGGAGTTCTATGGGTACAGCAAAAGGAACCCAGTGACAGTTGCTATTCAAACTACGAAAATGTAAACTCTACTTCCCAGCCAATTTTCCCTGGGATCTGTGGTGGTGTGACTTTGTGGACAACAGAGACCACTTTTACGGCTGATGCACACAGCCATGGAAGGTGAGATTCTGCTGAGCAGTAAAGCTGCCTGAGGCACTGCCTCCACCCTGGAAGTATTGTCAGATTAAACAACAAAGCATGCACAGGGAAGGAGGGAGGAGCTTTGGCTTGGATTGTGGCCTGCCAGTCAAAGATCCCAAGAGCAAAATCTTCAGCATCAGTGATGAAAATTCAAATGTGCCCTATATGGATCTTAGAGAAGTGAGGCAGCTCCCAGAGAAGCCATTGTCCTACTGGTTGTGTCTACTGCATTCTCTGCTTAGTTCCTCAGTCTCTGTCCCCTCCAAGTGAAGCAAGCAGCCCTGCCCTGGTTTCTCAGCAGCAGCGAGCAGACTTGGGGCCTCTGGTTTTGGTGTCAGTGAGTAACTCAGAGAAGGAGTTCCTCTGGGAAAGGCCGTTGGAATTCTGCTCCATACAGAAAGTCCATAGCTCTCAAGAATGTGGCTGGCAAAATCCCAACCATCAGTTTGTTTCCTGTAAAAGTGTAAGTGTCGTCTTGATACATTCACACTGCACCACCAAAAATCAGACTCTGCACTCAGGCGTTGCTGCAAGCCTTTGATATGGGAAGGAGCTGCTTTCTTTTTGGGGCACTGGACCTCAGTGTAGCTATCAAAGGAAGCTTATGATACATTTCAAATCAAATAGGTGTTACTCTGGAATGAGACCCAGGAATTTCTTGGTTTTGTATAACAAAACTGCCCAAGCAATGGCTCACTCAGAGTGCAAATTAGAGTCAGCATCAAGAGTCTGGCCATCATCGCAGCTAAGTTAATCAACAATACTGGCTGCTTCTGGAAAACCTCTTGCTGTCCACTTTTAATATCTTAAAACTGAAAATTCTATTATTTCTGGGGCTGGCCTGCAGGCAGACTGCACAACTGTTTAAGAAAAGAGGCCAGGGGCACAGACAGCTTCTTTCACCAAATGGAAATGTCAGAGATACACCAACATCACAACTCTGCAAGAATACACATGCAGTGGATCCAATGCTTCTGTTTCCAAGTGACCCTGATAACACATTTCTGGCTAAGAGTTTAAATTGTAGGAGGAGTTTATTTAGTTGCCAGTTAATCTACATTTTTTAAAAACAGAAGCTTGAGAATTTGTATTTCATCTAGTTAAACCTGCTGAGAATACTTACATGATTTTACTGAGTTTACTGAGTGCCAAGCATCAACTGTCCTGTGAAAATAAGGCTCTAAAAAATGCAGTGCTGAAAAACATTTTAATCTGCCTACTTATACTTAGTAAATTTGAATAAAATCAGTAAGATCATTAATGTACATCTGAGAACACTTTAGGATTAGAAAACTTGTAAAATCCATTAGTTTCTAAGTTTTATTACAATTAACCATCGACAAAAATGTAAAAATAGCTGAATACTTACAGACTTTTAAGGATGTAAGCAAACATTTGTAAACAGCTTTGTGATTTGACAGTTTGACGGTGAAGGCATGGTAGCAGAGCCATTCTGCTACCTGAATAGGGAATATGCCAGATACACCTTTGTTACCTTCAGCAATCCCTAGAGATAGAAATGGAAAACAATGTAACTGAAAATGATGAGCATTAAGAAGTATGTCTGGTCTCTCCTCTCTTTCTGTAAATCACCCCAGGATTTTTTACTAGGAACCTGTGCAGTCAGTGAAGTCTTGTGCATCAGCAGAAAACTAAGAAACTAGTGCCTGAAACACAATCGACAGAAAACTGAGTTTAAGAAGAAAAATGCACTGTGATTCTTATACACACTTCACAATATTAATTCCTGATGTTTATCCAAAAATTACCATCAGACTACACATTCAAGATGTTCTATTTGTCTAAAAAAAACACCAAACAAATCCAAACCCACTACTTCATCACCATTAACATCCTATACCTGCATTTATTGTTTTCAGGATAGCATAGCAGCATGATGCAGTCTGAGAGATAATCCTTAGGAAGAAATGAGGATTTTTTCTAACTTGCTGGTTGAATGGAACTTGGAGAACACAGGCATGGAACCTGTTCACAAAAACAGCCTATTTAATCAAAAGTCATTTGCAATTTCAAGTGAAACTATGACTTGAGGCACTATACAACACTTAAATGCAGACAACAGTCTTTAGCTGTATCAACACTGTTACTGCATGACACCTCTCCCATATATACACATTCCTGGAAGGTCAGGCATATATGATGCTTGTTTCTAAATTTTATGCTGAAAGAAGATCTTGAAGCCATCTGCCTTGGTAACAGACTTCTCCTCCGAGGACAGCATAACTGTGTTACCTGCAGGGAGAACCAAACTACCTACTGCCACCAATTCCATATCACAGACTATGCCACCACATAAGAAAGAGGACCACAAAGAAAGCAAAACCCCACAATAAATTCTGGTCAGGTATGCAGGAAAATAGACTTCCAAATTATTCCATAGACCAGGATACTCACTCCTTTGCCTATCTGGAAGCCAAATTTTATAGATGTTATTTGTATCATATGCTTCCTTACACCTGTTTGAAAATACATTAAAACTGCTGACTTTTTTTTACCTTCAGACTCTGGCATTATAATCCTACTTATGCTGAATATAGCCAATTACAATGTTGATTTTTAATTAATCAACAATGTATATACTTGTTTATTAAATTAACCCAGCATACTGCAATCACTTAAAAAAACTGTGACATTTTCAATATTTAAGGATAGACCCAAGTACCACACTGTATTGCAAGTATTTGGCTGAATTAACTTGACATACAGTTATCATGGAGGACAGTATTTTAAACAACATATAAAGGCCACTGTCAGAATGTTACCATAAAACTATACAGAAGTAACTAAGTGATCATATCAGAGAAAAATCTTAAACCACTCACAACACAAAAGTTTAAGAGCTAGACACATCAGTGCTGTACTAGACAAACCCAATTACACTTCTTGGACTAAGAATACAGCTTGAATGTGGACCAAGATGAATTTCAGAACAAAACCAAAATGTCCTTTCGTAACAAGTGGGAGCATAGCAAAAGAGCAACATCCGATTTGAAGTTTTCAATGTACATAGTTTAGTATTTTCTTCCTACTTGCTTATCATTTTCTACTTCTTTCCCTTATCTTTGTTTAAAACATTCACTTCCTCTACTGATCAAGCCCAGGTCACAAATGCCAAGATATTATCAGCTAAGGAGCAATTAAAATGTTAGCAGCAATAAGAAACTACAACTAACTCGGTAGAATGAAACCTCACTTTACCATACGTTATACTGGTCAAAGTTCTATATGACTTTAACAGATACAAAGTTCTAAATATGAACTGTCTAATATTTAACTGATCTAAATATAAAATGGTTAATAAGGCTTCTTATCATACTCCCAAATCAAAACAGACTGGTTATTTTGAGGTCAGCTGTCAAAACCAAGACACTGAAAATTCAGTTGGTAAAGTATCACTTACACACATCAAACATATTCCTGTATCCTAAACCTAACAGTATTACTTAAGAACAGTGTTGAAACAAAAATATCTTGACCTACTATTGACATTTACTACTGCACACATTATACATATATATACACACAAACTGCACACTTACATGGCACACTTTTTTCTGATTCATAGCTCCTCCATGTGTCAAGAAAGAGTAATGAAATATTGACACTTACTGCATAAGACAGTGACCTACCTGTAAGCCTGGAGTAAAAATATCTTGTAGATGTTAATGAGAACTGTTCTAAGGCTGTTGATCTAGAACAGAACAGAAACAGAGCTATAAGAATACTTTAGTGTCATAATAGGATTTCTTGAAGATCTAGACAAAAAATATTCTATGCTAAACTTAGAAGATTTCTTTTATGCAACTAAGTTAACAATGTTGTGCTGGATCGCTTCTGGAACCCTACATTTTATTCGATGTCAACATTTCTAGATTATGTGGATTTCCTCTCAAAATAAACTTTTATGTTAGAACTCAAAGCAGTTTTAATGCTCTTCATCACTAATCACAATATTGCCAAACATGCATTTTCATATTCCCACCTGTAAATTTCATATTCCCACCTGTAAATCAAGAAATAAACTATGACATTTCAGTTTGAGGACTGCACTCAGTTTGTATTTCATGTTTTTCCCAGCTGTTATACTTGAATCAAAGGAAAGACTTGATCTGATAGAAGTACAGGTGTAACTAGAAAAAAAAGTAAAAAAAAGTAGTTAAACTCCATGGGCTAACAGATTAAATTAAATTCTGTAAAGAACGCCTCATTTGACTTCCCATGTTACAGAGATTTCCTGTTAATCAATGAGCCAGTAGCTAAAAGATGACAGTTAAATACATTAAATTCAACAGTGAAAGAGACTAGGCCCTGTAGAATTAAGTGTATTAGCTAAGGGCTAACTTCAATATCTCAGGGCTGAAAAATTCACCCTGCTAAAAAAAGCTAAATCAATAACCTTAAAAACAAACTAAATGTATTTCTTAAGCATATTGTCTAGCCAGAACATTATTAATTATTCCAGTGACAATCATCTTATCTATATCCATGACCCATGCAATGCAGGAGCTTAGGCTTGAAGCCACCTTAGCCACTGGTGGCTTCAGAACAACACTGATGTTCCAGCTACTTAAGTCAAGCTTATCAAAAGCAAAGCCTTGAAACAAACACTGTAGTGGGCTTGGCAGTGCTGGGTTAATGGTGGACTTGATCTTAAAGGTCTTTTCCAACATAAACAATTCTATGATTTTATGATTCTGATTAGTGTCTCCCAGACCAGTAACATCAACATCCTTTTCAACATAAACTGTTCTTCCAAGAACTCAGCTAGTGAATAAATCTCTTTGGCTGTTGAGTTTGGTCCTTTGCTATGGGAAACCATGCCATATAAACGCCTTTCCTAAAGTGATCAAACTTTTCTGTTTAGGAAGACTACTGAGGAACTTTACCATCCCATCAGAGGAAAACCTCCTCCTAATTTTCCACTTAAATGCTTGTGGGCTGTTTATACTAAAAACGGTCAATAATGAAGCTAACAAAGCAATATTAAGCTTGAGTTTAAACAGTTCTTTCTTTTTGATCTTTAGCAAATATCTAATGCCATCTCTAGTAGTCCATGTAAAGGGTCTACAGAACTTTTCAGCAGGATACATTATCCTGTCCAGAGCACTATGCCACTTCAGACTGTTTTGTGTAAATGGTCAAGGTTGCTAGTTTAAAGAGAAGTTCCCTTCCCCACACATTCTTTCCCATCTGAAGGGTACTGGAGGGAACACCTCTGATGTTGAAAGGATTGCTGGTCCCTCTATTCTATACTAAATTAATCCCAATCTATTTTGCAATTAATTCAACTACACCATTCCCAACACACCCTTGTGCGTCTCCCACTATGTATGAGATACTGTAAAGCTGACACTGGAGTGCACAACTCTATTTACCTGGAGTAATCGCAGTAAACCTCAAGTGTTTTTATATCTAATAACAAACCACACCATGGGATCAAACGACAATCTGGCAGCTGTTTAAATTTGGAACATCCTGGGATATCATCAACAGGAAAATTCACCACTGTCTTATTTGGGTTTATTAAAAGGCCGTACTCAGGAATACCTGTTGTTAGCGTCCTAAAACAGATATAAACAGTTAGGCTAAGCCCCCCCAGCAAAGCAGACAAAAACTGGCACCATGCTGCAGGACAGAAGATCTTGAACAAAAGGCCAGAAATCAAAGAATAAAGGGCACCACAGCCAACTCTTCAGGTTAACGAATATAGCTAGAAATAAAGAGAAGACGTTAGAGGTAAATAAATACATAGAATAAATAAACTTGAGGATAATGGAGAAATAATTTTACAGATTAATGCAAATTAAGCACATCAGCCATGCAACACTTGAGACAAGCTGTATGAACCACACTCGCAGAAACCTCTGAAATAAAAATTACTGGAAAAAGACAGACGACAAGTTATCGTCTTTGGAAGTTAACAAAACCAAGGAGAATCCATATAA
This sequence comes from Irena cyanogastra, assembly GCA_013397155.1. Classification (NCBI taxonomy): domain Eukaryota; kingdom Metazoa; phylum Chordata; class Aves; order Passeriformes; family Irenidae; genus Irena; species Irena cyanogastra. Next base: position 147,174 of record VWZV01008119.1, on the reverse strand, counting down.
CAGGAACCTCACCTATCTGATGAAAAGTTTTGAAGGGGAACATTTTCCCTAAGAATGTTTTCACTGCCAGAATGCCTGCTGATTACATACATACAGAATGCCCCCTGCTACAGACTGGATCAGCAGTGTCATGGAAAAGGAGCAGCTCATCTTACTTGGCAATGTAGCTATGTGCAGGCTTCATCCTTTTAAAAAGAGGAAGAGGTAGGCCCTTCTTCTTGGGGAGTCATAGTCTTAATGCTGTCTCCTCAAAACTAATTTACTGAGTCCCCCAGTTCTAACAGTACATTAGGAAAAACTGGTTCTACTCCATTTGTGGCAGAGAGCTCATGGGATCTGATCTGTAAACAGTTCTGGAAATCTCTCACAGAAGAGGCTACTTCTCTACAGAAAATCAACACAGCTGGTACAGAAGTTGACATAGAACAAAGATGCAGACAACTTCAAAAGGCAAGAAGGACAATATCTGCATGGCTACTCAAGTGACATTGTGCTAAAAATATGTTATAAGAGATTAATGGCTTGAGCCCCTCACTGTTAGTTTGATTTATCTGTAAACCCACAGATCCCTACAAATTTCTTTATGTTCTGATAAGGAAATGAGGACAAATGAAATCTTCAAAACACACTACCACTCTTTCATACAATTTATACTTCAAACTGTACTTAATTGATTGCTCCATCACCTTTCAGGCTCACAACAGAGCTTCATCTTTGTGACTACTGAAAAGCATGATGCAACTGACTACACTGCAGATGCTAAGCTTTTCTTCAAGACCTGTCCTTTGGATCCTTTAAATTGATTCTGGCATCAGCAGAACTGCCCTAGGACTAACTGTACACTCCTATCTGCAGTAACCAGGAGCTTCTTGGATTCAGTTTTTAAATAAAAGGTAGTAATTCTTTATTGTACTTCAGAACTTTTTAAAATTTCCATGTGAACTGCATACTATTGGTGTGCAGTTGGTATGTATTGGTATCTTCAGATGCTCATCAAGGAATGTTAACGACCAGAAAATTAAATTTTCCGTAATATTGCATCAGACCAGAACTGCATTCTTTCCTGGGGCAACACAAAGCAGCACCATGAGCACCCAATAAAAAAAATTTGAGAATGTAAATAAGACATCTTAAAAAATTTGAGGGAAAATGGTTTTTCAAAGACAACTGTCAGCTGCTTTGGTTAGGCTGCAATACTAATTTTTGCTTGAAGCTTCACCAAGTTTAGTAGGTAGGTCCTAATTCAAATTTAAGCAGGAATTGTGCACCACGTGAACTGCAACAGATTGTTAACTGGCTATCAAGAATGTAGTTTTAGGATTCTTCCCAAGCATAGACTAATACCAAGGACTCCAAAATAGCCCTTGATTGTTAACTCATAAAACAAATACACCTATGTGCATAAAGACAAAAAAGAATTATGTAAAAGTTAATAACACTTACTACTTTGAAGACTATGTCTCTAACAGCATACCTCAGAAAAGTTCTTGCCTTCATTAAATGTGGTGTAAGCAGCAAAAAATCATCAATGAGACGTATTAGGACTCTGTAATCAAGAAGAAAGCAATGTTAGATTTTTTAATATGTAATCAAAACTTTTTCATACACTTCAGAGCAACAATGTGCCTGTCTGTTTCAATTCACAAGATGGCATGAACTCCAAATTGAGACTCATGAAGAAATTCTGCTTTGCTTCTTTCCTAAACATAAATGAAAAAATTAAATAAAATAAAAACGCAGTGAGACTGGCTAGATGGAACATGAAGGAACTTACAACACAAACTATTCCACAATGGCTTCCCTGGATACAGAGGTTTACGCTTTTCCAAGGGACAATTTGTAGCATCTTTCTCTACAAGGCAAGGAAAAGAGGTGCCAGACACACAAGTAGATTCTTGATGGGTTCGAACTCTATCTTCATTTACTATGTAACAACTTGTTTATGAAGGTGCAGCTTGAATGTAAACCAGAATACCATCTACCATGTAAAGGCTGAAATTTTCCAACAGAATTGAGACGCCAAGCATGCCCATATTTTTCTGGTAAATCCTGCCTAGCACATCACAGAGAACTAGTTCTGGAGATGATGAGGTACAGTCTCATCTTCAAAGCAAGAGTATTGCCATCACTATGACCAGATCAGCTGCACCTTGGCCCAGCCAAGTCAATAACCATCTTAGTCTTCTAACTTAAAGGACACATTAAATTATCAAGATCATTCAACAGACACTTGAACAACATTCTAAAATCTGCTCTACATAACAACAGCTGCTACATTAAAGAGTGCATTCTTCTGAATGTCTAATAATTTCCATTTTCTAAATGCCCTTTAAAAGCAAAAGGCAGCTTTTCAGACTCACATCAGAGCATCCTCAAGCCTGTAAGAACTACTACTTTTGTAGGGAAATGCTTAAAATTCTGACACCCAGCAATCCTCCCAAGAACAGACACCAGACAGATGCACTTATCTGGAATATTCCCAGAGTTTTCATTTTTTTGGAAAGAACCCATAGTAATGATAGGAAATGTCTGAACATAAGTTTCAGAGTCCAGCTCATGACTAAATACTCTAATCCAGGATTCAATTGGGGATCTGTTCATACACAGGTAAAAGGAACCTCAAAATTTTTACAGCTAATAAAGAGGTAAATTTTTTATCAGGCTAGCTTTCTGTCAAGCTCCTAAGAAGCAAGCACATGCAGGGCACAAAGACTGAGAAGATTTACCGAAAATCACACAGGGCTTTAAATAAGAACCAACATACCCCATAAAAAAACTGCTAA